>JAODAL010002761.1:0-188134 GCA_025379985.1 Phyllomedusa bahiana
TGATTTTTGGGGGGGTTTTTATGATTTGCATTTGTCCCACTGGCCCTCCCTAGTGATCTATCCTTGGTCAAGCTTTTGGACTCATCTCCCCCTTTTTAGTATTTTGTTAATTTTGGGAAAAAGACTCACAAGGGGAAAAAGCTTTGGCGTTTTGATTGGATATGAAACTTAAAAGTATATCGTACAAGGAGGTCAGCCCCAAAGGGGTGAAGTTTTCCATTATTGCAAATTAAACCCCTTTTTCGGGTCCCCTCAACATCATTTAATTTTGCATATTTTTTAAAAACTTGAGGTTTTAACCGGGGGGGGGAAAAATATTGGGGGCGCCCCCCAAGGGGTTTACCCTTTTCAAGGGAAGTTTAATAAATTTGAAAAAGGTCTTTTTTTTGTTATTCTCTGGCAGTTTTAGAATGTACCCGGGAAGGTTGTGTTTTTGCTTGGGGGGTGCTGTGTTGGAGGTTCAGTGGGTTTTCCCTTCGGCCAGCAGGGGGAAGGGTTTAAATGATTTTAGCATTGCAGGTTTTTGCCCCTTTCCCCGTCTTGCTGGCTTAATTTAACAGCCTCTTCTGTCAGACCAGTCCTGAGTTGAGTGCAACTCGGGTCTTGTCGGGTCTGGGTCATCGTTTTTCCTGGTCTGTTTTTGTGTTCCTTTGGGCCAAGTTGCAGATCCCCGGTATTTCTCCTCATCCAAGTCTATTGGTTTCCATGGCTTCCTCCCAGTTCAAATTCTGTTCCTCTGACGTTCCCCCCTGGTCCCGTCTGCTGTTCCCCTGGGGGGTTTCCCCCCTTTGGGCCCCGTTGGTGTTCCTTGGCATTATTCCTGGTCCAAGTTTGGGAGTTTTCTGGTTATTTTCCTTTATCCAAGTTTATTGTTCCTCTGGCATTTCCCCCTAGGGCAAGTTGCTGTTTCTTTGGCGTTCCTCCTGGTCCAAGTCTGAAGTTCCTCCTTGTCCAAGTCTGCAGTTCCTCTGGTGTTATTCTTGGTCCAAGTCTGCAGTAATTTTGGCATTATTCCTGGTCCAAGTCTTTAGTTCCTCTTGTGCTATTCCTGGTCCAAGTCTGCAGTTCCTCTGGTGTTTCTCCTCATCCATGTCTATTGTTCCCCTTTGGGATTCCTCCCGTCAAGTCTGCTGTTCTTCAGGCCCTTCCTCCGGTCCAAGTCTGGGGTTCCTCTGGCCTTATTCCGGTCCAAGTCTGCAGTTTCTTTGGCATTATTCCCGGTCCAAAGTCTACAGTTCCTCTGGCATATTCCCGGTCCAAGTCTGCTGTTCCTCCCGGGATTTCTCTTGGTTTCCAAAATCTGCAGTTTTTTTCTGGTCCCAAATCTTTCAGTTCCCTTTTGGTTATTCCGGTTTCCCAAATCTGCTGTTCCTCTGGCATTACTCTTGTTCCAAGTCTGCAATTTTTTTCTGGTTTCCCAAATCTGCAGATCCTTTGGATTATTCCCGGTCCCAAATCGCCTTTTTTTTTCTGGCTTATTCCCGGTCCAAATCTGCTGTTCCTCTGGCATTACTCTTGGTTTCCCAAATCTGCGTTTCTTCTGGTCCAAGTCTGCAGTTCCTTTTTGGGATTTTCCAGGTTTAAATTTTGCCAGTTCCCCTGGCTTTTTTCCTGGTCCAAAATCGCGGTTTCCCCTGGATTACTCCCTTTTTCCAAGTCTGCGTTTCTTCGGGCCAAAATCCCGCAGTTCCCTTTTGGGATTATTCCTGGTCCAAGTCTGCTGTTTTTTGGCATTCCCCCTTTGGGCCAAGTCTAAAGTTCCTCCTGGTCCAAGTCTGTAGTTTCCCCTGGTTTTTCCTGGTTTCCAAATCTGCGCAATTTTTTGGGATTTAAATTTCCTTGGGCCCAAATTTGCTGTTTCTTCTTGCTTTATTCCTGGGCCAAGTCTGCCTTTTTCCCCTGGTGCCTTCCGGTCCCAAACCCTTTGGTCCCAAACGGGGCATCGTGGCTTTTTTTTATTTGGGGCTCGGGCCCCGAATTTAAAAACCCCCCTGTGCCCCGAGTCTCCAGGTCCAGGCCCCTTTTCCCCGGGCCTGGGGGGCACCCGGCTGGCCCCTTTAGCTGCATGGGGCTTTCCGCTGGACGCACACTCAGCTGAAAAGGGGTTCTGGGGGGAGAGGGAAAGAGCGCTCCCTGCCCCGCAGCAGTTTTCGGGCCCCGCGGTCCCACATGCGGGGCCGCGGGTTCCCCACCGCGCTGAGGCCCGCCCCCGGGGCCCCCTGCGGGCCCCAGCCCGGGAGCGTTTGCGTTTATGTGATGCATCGCCCACGTTTCCCCCTCGGGCCGGGGCCACAGCGCGTCATAGGGGGTTTGCGGCCCAGGGGCTGCCGGAGGAGCCGCGGCTGAAGGGGGACAGAGCGGCCCCTGGCGGGGGAGTTTTGGGGAGTATGAATGTTGTTATTTTTAACGCGTTTACCTGCCTCGTGCCCCCATTTTTCTGCCGGGGCCCCCCCCACCTGCCCGTGGGGCCCCCCCTTATCCCCCCTGTGGGCCCCATTTACGCCGTCCCCCATATGCCTGCCTGTGGCCCCCAATATGCCTGGCCCCCATACCCCTCCGTGGCCCCCATACCCCTGCCTGTGGCCCCCATAACGCCTGTGGCCTCCATATGCCTCCCTGGGCCCCCCATACCCCTGCCCGTGGCCCATATCCCTGCCTGGGGCCCCCCAAAATTTCTGCCTGTCCCCCCCCAATCCCTGTCTGTCCCCCATAATCCCTGCCTGGGCCCCCTATCCCTCTCTTTTGGCCCCATAGCTCCCTGTGCCCCTATAATGCCTGCCTGGGGCCCCATTTCTGCCTGTGGCCCCCAATCCCTGCCTTGGCCCCCCATACCCCTGCCGGGCCCCATACCCCTGCCTGGGCTCCCATACCCCTCCCGTGGCCCCTATCCCTGCCTGGGGCCCCCATACGCCTGCTTTGGCCCCTAGCTGCCTGTGGCCCATATCTGCCTGTGCCCCTAATACCTCCCTTGGCCCCCCATATACCCCTGTGCCCCCTAATACCTCCCTGGGCCCCCTATAACTGCCTTGCCCCCTTATACCTCCCTTTGGGGCCCCCAATACGCCTCAGTGACCCCATATACTGCTCAGTGACCCTATTTTCTGCCTCTTCCCCCTATATACCTTTTGGGGCCCCAAAATTTACTGCCTCAGTCCCCCCATATATCCTTGGCCCCCTATACTCCCTCAGTGCCCTTTTTTCCTGCCTGGGGCCCCATATCCCCTGTCCCCCCCCTTTACCTGCCGTGGCCCCATTACCCCCTTTGGGGCCCTATATCCCTCCCTGTGGCCATATATCTCCCTGGGCCCCATATATCTGCCTGTGGCCCCATTACTGCTTCAGGCCCCTTTAACCTAACTGAGGGGACTGCTTACCTAAATTTAAGGAGTTGCGGGAAAGTAGGTTCTAAGATATTTGTGTCCAAAATCCTCGGGGAGGGTTTCGGGGCCGGAGAAAAATCAGCATAAAAGGTTGAACCCGGGAGGAGAAGAAAAGGGGAAAAGTGAACGACGCTGATCAAAAAAGACGTCTGGGTGAGTCACTAAAGTAACTGAAGTGTAACCCTTTGTATGCTGCAGAGCCTACAACAACTAGTAACTCCATATTGGTCCCTGTAGGCGGTAATATATGCTCAGGCCTGTGTGCAGTGGATAGTACATGTGGGGGGTTGCGTTTTGGGCGGGGGTTCCCCCGGAATATTTTAGCCTTAATATAAAAGTTTGGGGTCTTTGGGTTTTTGGGGGGTTTTTTTTGTAACAATCATCATCCGGGATATTTTTCCCCTGTGGGGTTTTTTAAGTTTTGGTGACTGTTTGGGGGTTTTGCATTGAAAGTGGGAAAAATTTTTGAAAAAATAAAATTTTTCATTGGGGATTTTTTATGACGTACTGCTGAGGGAAAGGGGGGATCTTGTGGGGGTGCAGAAATTATGACAGGAAAAAAAGGTTTTTCTCTTAAAAAAAACTCCCCCAGTCACAATGAGGCGCGAAAAATGTGTGTGAACCAAACCCTACCCCGAAAAACAAAAGGGCCCGAGCCCCGGATGTTTTAGGACCCTAGCAACCCCCCTGGCCCCAAAATCCATCTCTCTCCGAATGTTTCATGGACTTTTTGTTTTTTTCTTTGTGTTTTTGCCCAAAACTGGCAATAAAGTTTTTTTGAAACTTTATTTAGCTAGCTGTAATCAAAAAGATGCATAGGTTTGATAGACTATGTGGCTCTCTTGGGAAAGTGGAGTCCTTCTGTATTTGGCCCTTTGGTCCATCCCTGTCCACAATGTCTGAGCTCTCGTGGGCCAAACAAAATGACATGGATGGCTGGATTCAGTCCCTGGCCTTGAGTTTGATAAAATGAGCACTAAATGAGAATTTAAAAAAATTCACAAGTTATATAAAAGCTACATAGTAATACATTATTCATTTAAATTGTTCTCTTTTCATTAACTAGTGTTGTGCTTCGGAGTCGGCTCAAAGTCAAATTGAACCTAAATCCAAGTAGTTTGAATCAACTTGAATTGATTTTTGGCCAAAAATAGCCCCAAAATTTTACTATAATTCTAGCTCTGGATTGGGGGTTTTTAACTGATCTGCAAGCCTTAACTTACCATTTGTCTCTCCAGTCTGGCGGGGTACTTATGCTCTGACGTCATTTTCCTGTCTGACATCATATCTGGACATCACTTTCTTGGTCCAATTGACATAAGAACTAGACCATAAATGACATTGGAAGTGCCGTCAGTATGCAAGTGAAGCAGGACTGGTGGTGACGGGGACCAGAGGCAATGAAGACCGAAGCGAAGTGACCAGAGGTGACAGGAACCCAGCAAGTTAAGCCTGCAGACCAGTTAAAAATCTCTACCCCTGACCTAACCCCAACTTAGTTAACTTACCGTACTGCTCCCCTTCAGTCCTGACATTCTTATGCTCTGATGCTACTTTCCTTCCAATGTCTGATGTCACTTTCAGTCCAAAGCTAACTCAAGGTACGCTAATGGGAGATTGACCAGAAATTTGATGTTGAAAGTGACATCAGAGAGTGATAATTGTGGGATCAGAGGTAATGGTGACCACGTCTTAATGAAACCAGTAAAATTAACCCTGCAAGAATAGTTAAAAACCTAGCTCCTATTAGGGTTAGGGCTATTGGTCCCGGTTAGGACTAGGTTTAGGGCCCCCAGTCACAGTGGAAAATTCAGGTTCGGAATATCTGCCCAGATTTGAGTAACACTATAATTGATTTAAAGAGTGTTTATAAAAGTGATTTTGGGGCAAAGAATTGTTCATTCTCCAGCCAAAAAAAGTTTTCACTCCATTTTGTGGGCCGCACATTACAGGTGGTTTGCCATTTTACAAAGTCCCTTCTTAGGCCTGCTCGTGGGTCGCTACAACCCGGGCCCTCACAGAATGGGGAGATGCACTTGCTTGTGCAGCTCTCCCCCATTCTTACGTCTATGGGAGTTGCAAGCACACCCTCGTTTGGCTATGTTCGGACCTCTTAGGGAAAATGAAAGGGGAGGAACTGTTGGAGCGCGGCCATCTCTCCTTTCACTGAGGTCATCCTCATAGGGAGCTAAAAGCTGGCCTAAGAGGTGACCTTGCTAAATGGTGAAACTCCTGTAATTCAGCTCAACCTGTTGACTCAGTGGAGCTAACTGACTTTCTTACATGTATGGAGGACCCCAAACCCTTCCCCCCCAAGACTGATGATGTTGGGGCAAAGAAGGATCGACACTGTTGAATTTCAGTACCTGAAAATTTTCCTTTTCCCTGCGATGCCATGGGGCCCCATGTATGAAACTGTTTAGGTCTGAAACTTACTTTTTGCCCCTAGAAACCCATGGACAAAAAAGTGAGTTTTAGACCTAAAAAAGGTTATAATTGTGGCCCCATGTGCTTGGCAGTGGTTTATTCCCCTCTACCCATTAAAAACAAACATGTATGGGGAGGAATATGTGTTAGTTGAATGACCACTATAGAAGATGTTTGGGCAACTCAAGACTTGACTGTTGAATTGTGCTGTAAATCCAGTTTTATTAAAATCGTGCATGTTTTCTAAAATATTAATATAGATAAATTACAGCCAGATTTCCCTGAGCCCCGGTATCACATGGAGCAATTAGTTTGAGCAGGACCATGTGGCTGCATCTATGGTTCTATAAAAATGGAACATGCTGTGGATATGTCCAGATTGTCCTACTTGGCCAATCATATGTGCACCCCACTTAAATAGCGTAAGATACTGGGTGTGCCTTCTTATGAAGCCTCAAATGGGTTTTTACTATTTTGCTGATTGGGTATAAGCACAACCATTTGCTTATTTATTTCAGGTGGTCCATTATAGTCCTGTTCGGGCTGTGGGCAGTCCTACAGCAGTGACTGAAATTTCAGCACTGCTATTTCTAGCTGAGCATGTTAGAGGGACATTGATAATAGAAGGGTTTAAATGGTAGGGCAGAAGACTACAGAGCTGTAAAGGGTTACACTTAAAGGGGTGTTCCAGGACTGAACAATACTCGTTCTTTCATTGGGGTATGAGTAAAAATAGAAGAGAAGACTCATACTTACCTCCCGGACACTCCCGCTTGCCAGTCCGTTCAACGAGGAAGGAGTGAATGTCCATCATTCATGTAACCACTCCAGCCAATCACCAGGATGAACGAACCGGCAGCCGGGAGTGAATGGGAGCATCTGGGAGGTAAGAAAGAGTCTTCTCTTCTATTTTTTACTCATACCCCAATGAAAGAACGAGCATTGATCAGTCCCGTAACACCCCTTTAACAGTAACATGCATAAACAAGCTAATGTGTTGCTGAAAAGACACAGCAGGGAGTGACGCAAACATCCCAGCCAGGGCAGCTGGAGCAATGAGAGCAGAGATAGGTGGTTGGTAACCTAGAAAAGCTTGAGTACACAAGCAGGATATAAGAACTGCTCTTAAATAAAGCAAAATCAGAAAAGCAATGTATTTGGTAATAAACTTTAATTACCTTTGCCTACACATTTAAAGCTAATCAATGAGGTGCTCACGCTAAAAAAATTGTTAAATGAGACCAAAGTGGACAAAAAAATAGCAGCAGGGCGCAAGGCTACAAGGCTCTAAAGAGTTAAAGTTTGTTAGTAAGAAAGACAAACAAGCTCCTGTGCTGCGGATAAGACACAGCAGGGAGTGACGTCAGCATCCCAGTCACTGCTAGAGCAGAGAGAAATGGTCAGTGACCTAATGAAGCTTGTGTAGAAACGGAGATAAGATCTACTCTAACTGAAACAAATCAAAATCAGAACAGCAAGGTATTTGGTAATAGTCCATATTTACCTTTTCCTTCATGTTTAAAGCTAATCAATGTGGTGAGAAAACCCAAGCAGACACATCTCTTCATTTGCCAATCATGTAAGTGTGAATTTAATAGCAAGTACCTAACAAGGCTTTGAGGAGTTGCAGAAAGTTTAGCCCACGGTTTTCTTCCTATTTTATAAAGCATTCAGGAATATTCACAGTTCTTCTCATATCTGAACTGATATCTCCCAGCATTGTACAACCCCAAGCTTCACACCCCGGCTCGTGTCAGTGTTGTGCTATTGTGCACACGACGGTGACTGTACGCTGCTTTCAGGAGGGATGAGGCTGGTGCAGGTGTCAGCGGTTGCCATTGAGCGATTACACCATCAGCCTCCTACCGTGATCTATCATGCGGACTCAGCCGGTGAAGAATCACAGGCTCAGCAAGGTTCTGAGTCCAGCAACATATCATTAAACAAGGTTACAACTGTTCAATGTGTTTCTGTGATCATTCTGGTCAATAAGCACTTACCAAACCGTTCATATGTCGCAGCCATGTAAAGCAGCGTGTTATATGGAGGGAAGGGAACTATGGTGGACTCACTAATGGCTAAAGAAAGTATCCGAGGTGGACTGAGAGCGACCAGATCCCCCACCAACCATGATAGCCAATATACAGTATGCTTTCATCTATCTATTTTAATTTTCTATCTATCTATCTATCTATCTATCCCATATCTATCTATCTATCTATCTATCTATCTATCCAATATCTATCTATCTATCTATCTCATATCTATCTATCTATCTATCTATCTATCTATCTATCCCATATCTATCTATCTATCTATCTATCTATCTATCTTTTTATCCCATATCTATCTAGCTCATATCTATCTATCATCTATCTATCTCATATCTATCTATCTATGTAGCTCATATCTATCTATCTATCTATCTATTTTGTATGAATCTATTTATCTATCTTATATCTATGTATCTTATTTACTGTGTGTGTGTATCTATCTCAAATCTATTTATTCTTGAAATCTAAGTATCTCATATCTATCTCATAGCTATCTATCTCTCTATCTATCTATCTATCTATCTATCTATCTCATATCTATCTATCTATCTATCTATCTAGCTCATATCTATCTAGCTCATATCTATCTATCTATCTATCTATCTATCTATCTATCTATATATCTCTCTCATATCTATCTATCTTTTTATCCCATATCTATCTAGCTCATATCTATCTATCTATCTATCTATCATCTATATTTATTAGCTCTATTATCTATATATCTAGCTCATATTCTATACTTCTATTTATATCTATCTATCATCTATCTATCTCATTCTATCTATCTATCTATCTATCTATCTATCTTTTTTTGTATAAAATCTATTTATCTTTTAATTATGTTTTTTTTACTGTGTGTATCTATCTCAAATCTATTTATACTTGAAATCTAAGTATCTCAAATCTATTTATCTATCTTATTTCAATGCATCACATTATCTATCTATCTATCGACCCACTCACCCAGGGCAATCTTTTCCATTGGACACACTAGGCAGTTGCCCGGGGCCTCAGGTGGTCTTTTTATGTCCCAGGAATACAAGAAACATACCCTGGATCTCTTGGTTGGCTTTGCTTATTTAACTGTGAGTTTTTAGGATGTGAAAACAGTTACAAACCATGGTGGAGAAAGGAGCCAAAGGCTCTCAGCCCTGCCAATCAGTCGTGTAGGCTGCAGGCTGCCATTGTCCTTACATAAGTGGTGTGATAATATGGGTGTACTCTGGGGTGGCTTGAGCCAGAGACGTAACTTCAAGCTCTTGAGCCCTAGTGCAAAAAGTGGAATGGGGCCTCTCAGATACCATGCACCATTTACAATACTGGTGTTTTCTTATGTGGCAGAAGGGTTTTTGGGCCCCCTCAGGCTGCAGGGCCCCCTGCGGGAAAATGCTTTCCTCTGCACCCCCCGTAGCTATGCCCCCTGGGTTTTAGGCTGGCCTAGTGTGATTGGGCATGTTTTTTTGGGCAGGGCCCCCTGCAGTGCCCATCCCCGGGGCCCCTTTTTTCTGTTTAGAGGAAAATCTGTACCCACTTTCCTTTTATCTATATTTTCTGCTATTACCTTTCACTATTTCTCCTGCTTCTGGTGTCCCCAGTTTAAAGGGTTCCCCTTTTAAAAACATATTTTCCTTTAAAGGGATCCCTCATTTCACTCCATAGACAACATGACAAAAATACAGTGTCCCTCCTGTTAGGTCAAATAAAAAAAACTTAAAATAACTAAAACTTATCTATCTTTTCTATCTATCTTTTTCTATCTTTCTAAACTATCTTCTATCTATCTATTACGCTACTATCTAAACTATTATCCCCATATCTTTTTCCCCTATCTATTACTATCCCAATTTTTTATTTATATTATCCCCTATCTATCTTTCTTTCCCCATTTTATCTATTATCTATCTATCTATCTATCTATCTATTTTATCTTTCTATATATCTATCCCCTATCTTCTTTCTATCATCTATTATTAATCTATCCCATCTCCCTATCCCATCTATTTTATCTATTTACCCATTATTATCTATCCCATATTATCTATCCCATATCTATCTATCTACCTCATTTTATTATCTATCTATCTATCTATCTAATATATCTTTCCCATAAACTATCTTTCTATTTTATCTATTATCTATTATTTATCTATCTTTTCCTTTTCGGGGGCAACTAGGCCGTTGCCTGGGGGCCCCAAGTATGGGGCCTCAGGTGGGCTTTTTATGTCCCAGGAATACAAGGAACTTTCCCCGGATCCCTTTGGGTTTGGGTTTACACCGCATCACACCAGTCGAAACCCAGGGCGGCAGTTTGTTTGGGGGGGTATATTGAAAACCCAAGGGACACTCCTTTTATCTTTATCATGATGAGAAACCAAAAGTGGGGGCCCCCACTGACTTTTATTGTGAGTCACTAGGAACCATCGGGTGCTGTTAGTTTCCGTTTTTTTTAAAGGGGGCCCGAACTATTTTTATTATAGTGCAAAATAAAGCCCTTTCTCGAAATTTTATAGTCCAGCGTTGGGGTTAATGTGGCAACCCACCCTAGCCCTCTGGGGAGAACATCAAACTACCTGCCCCAAAATGGTATTCCCACTTATGCCACCCAAAGGGAAACTTTTTCGACTCTGTCCGGGCCCTTGCAGGGTTTTCTTTTTGGGTTTTGGCACCAAGGCATTAACATCAGATCCTGTAAGTTCTGTAGGTTCTGAGGTGCGGGGCCCAAGAATTGTTTTTTCCCGTCATCCCCCAGGTGTTTTGATCAGGTTGACTTTTGGGGAAAACGAAGGTTTAAATCCCCACTTGAAAACTCTTTGTCATGTTCCTCATCCCTGAACAACTCTTGCAGTGCGGCCCCGGGGGCAATATCTGCTGAAAGAGGCTCCTGCCATTAGGGATCCTGCTGCCACGAAGGGATGGGCTTGCACTGTACAATGTTAGGTAGGGTTTATAGGTGTCCCCCGTAAATTTTCCCCCCCTGATGCCAGGGTGCCCCCCCGCAAACAAATTTCCCTTTACATTGGGCCCCCAACCCCCTTGTCCTCTTTCCCCTTGTGATCCCAGCACCGTCTCATCCCAGGTGAGTGACGCACAGGAAATGATCAATGTATTTCACTTCACCCATCAGTGGTTTTAATGTTCTGGCAGATTGGTGTAAATACAAGTCACCAGGCTTCCTTATGTTTCCTATTGATTGACACTGGAGAGTGGGGATCCAGCTGTGTCCTCTGCTAGAGACGGCGCCTGTTGCTCATCAGCAACTTAATTTATTCTGAATTATCCTCTAGTGAATAATTACAAAATGAATTAAATAATCAGTACAGCGCTGCAGAATTTGTTGGTGCCATGTAAGTGAATTAAAGAAAGACTTAATCAAAACTCCCTTTTAATAGATAGTTATGTATATTTTTATTAATGAAAAGAAAAAGAGAAAAGAAAATAAACTATCTATCCCATATCTATCTATCTATCTATCTATCTATCTATCTATCTATCTATCTATCTCGCCCATATCTATCTATCTATCTATCTCATATCTATCTATCTATCTATCTATCTATCTATCTATCTATCCCATATCTATCTATCTCATATCTATCTATCTATCTATCTATCTATCTATCTATCTATCTATCTATCTATCTATCTCATATCTATCTCATATCTATCTCATATCTATCTCATATCTATCTCATATCTATCTATCTATCTATCCCATATCTATCTATCCCATATCTATCTATCCCATATCTATCTATCCCATATCTATCTATCCCATATCTATCTATCTATCCCATATCTATCTATCTATCCCATATCTATCTATCCCATATCTATCTATCTATCTATCTATCTATCTATCTATCTATCTATCTATCTATCTATCTATCTCATATCTATTTGTCTATCACATCTATCTATCTATCTATCTATCTATCTATCCTATATCTATCTATCTATCTATCTATCCTATATATATCTATCTATCTATCTATCTATCCTATATCTATCTATCTATCTATCTATCTCATATCTATTTGTCTATCACATCTATCTATCTATCTATCTATCTATCTATCTATCCTATATCTATCTATCTATCTATCTATCCTATATCTACCTATCTATCTATCCTATATCTACCTATCTATCTATCTCTCTCATATCTATCTATCTATCTCTCTGTATATGTAGTTATGTCTAGTGTTAATCTTTAAAATCTATTTAAAAATATTATTAGTTACCATATATAGGATTATGAAATAAATTTAAAAAAAACTTAAATACTCTATAAAAAAAAGTATTTTGGGGGCAAAAACCTGATTTTCAAATTAATGAATATTCACCAGTTCTATAGCCTAATTTGTAGAAAGTTTCTGTTAAATTATACTTATACTTCAGAATTAACAGCCTGAAGTATCTACCTATCTCATATCTATCTATCTATCTATCTATCTATCTATCTATCTAACTATCTAATATTTATCTATCCCATATCTATCTATTTATATCATATCTACCTATCTCATATCTATCTATCTATCTATCTATCTATCTCATATCTATCTATCTATCTCATATCTATCTATCTATCTCATATCTATCTATCTATCTCATATCTATCTATCTCACTTATATCAATCAATCAATCAATCTCATATCTATCTATCTCATGTCTATATCTATCTATATGTCTCATATCTATCTATCTATGTATCTGTACTATTTATCTATTTTGTATGTATCTATTTATCTATCTATTTCATATCTAAACTATCTATCTATTTATCCATCTTATATTTATCTATCTCATATCTGTCTTTCTCATATCTAAAATATCCATCTATCTATCTGTCTATATATGTCTTGTCTATCTACCTAGACCCATATTATTGTTACGGGTGGATTAGAAAAACATGGCTGCTTTTTTCCAAAAATAGCACCACAACTGTATGCAGGTTGTGCTGGGTATTGCAGCTTAGTCTTGTTCATTTCAATGGAGTCAAGCTGCAATACCAGTTCACACCAGTATGCAAAAAAATTACAATACAATATGTGTGTTGTATTGTAACTTTTTTGCATAATGGTGTGAACTGGCACTTATCCATTGTGCAGTTTCTTTACTAGGCAGCTGCTCCCCTAGTGGATGGGTGTGGGAGCAGCAGTTCATTAGTTATCTGCACCTGTTAATTTTCTCCCAGGTAGCATTCTGTCTTATATTGCCTCCTACTGGATTAAGTCTATTATCCAGTAGTATGGCCCTTATCAATGTGTTTTTTCATAAATAACGTCCCATTTTTCTGTAATTTAAGCTGCTAATTCTGGACAACCCTTCAATGGACTATTGGATTCAGGAATCTGGTCAAAGTACTTGTTACCCCTATTCTTCTTGGCAGTTCATATAAAGTATGATTCTGAGGAGGGAACAAATCCAGAAAAAAGCACCCCCACCCTCCACCCCAGCACCAAGAGACTATGATATTGCCCTTTAAATCAATAGTGAGAAGCTATGTCAATAGACATAGGGCTGATTAAAGGTGGCAATAATATTGCACCAGTTTAGTGTCTGTGCTCCAGATTGATGGAGTCTCCATGGCTTTTATGAACTGGACTTAGACCATTATAGAACCGTTTGGGATCTTAGTTCTATTCAGAAGTACTGTGGAGAAGGAAGAGGTCTTATGATTAGTGTTCTTCTATGGATTTGACTTTGACCCGAATCTGTGCCCTTGACCTAAATCATCTTCAAAGGGTTTTTCTCAGTACAAAGATTAGCATTCAACATCTAGGGACAGGTAATTTAAGACTTTTTCTAAATACATTAGTCTTTTGATTTTACCTTGGTCATGAGATAAGAGAGATTTTATTTGCACACAAGGTTTTTTCTGGATACGTCCATATCTTTGCCTCCTGATTAGTCAGAGAGCATGGAGTGACCTCACCATGGACAAAGCTCACTCTAAGAGAAGACTCATTATCTCTAACAAGATTAGCTTTTATTTACAGATGAGCAATTGTTTTCACTCCTCAGAGCACTTGTAGCTTTGTTTATTGAAGATTAAATCTCCTGCACTTATGTCTTTGTATTGTCTCAGCTAGTTAGACTGCGTCCACACGGCAGTAAGAAAATACCGCTCGGATTCTGATTATTTTAGGGGACGGTTCTGTCCACTATTTGTGGATTCGCCCGTCCCCCTCAACCACTGACATGTACATCTTCCCCCTGAAAACCAGGCGGAAGAATGAACATGTTCTAAGTTTTTTGGAACCTCGGTGGTGTAAAAAAACGTCCGGCAGAAAATCCGTTCAGTGGGGATGGCTGCACGGATTTTCTATTAAAGTCTGTCAGGATGGTTGACAGTCGGTTTACAGATCAAATCCGAAAACCATCTGTAAGATCGACAGAAAACCCATGCTGTGGGGACAAGCCCTTATAGGGGAGCTAAATATGCTAATCACTGCAACAGAACCACCCACAGCCTGATAAGGCATGTGATGAAAAGCTGCTTATTACTCAGTGAAACAGCATGGTTAGAAAACATCTCTAATTGGAACTGTGACCCCACCCTTAGTTGGGGGTTAGGGTTTTTAGGCCTTTTAGGGTATACCTTACTTTTCACTAAACTTCTGGGTCCTTTAATACCTTCAGTCCAGCATCACTCCCACTCTGATTTCCTTCCGATACCATGTCAGATTAGCATAGCCAGAGAGGTACATTGACCCTAAAAAGGCTTAAAAACCTTTATTCCTAACTCATTGGGTTAGCCATGTTCACCGTTATTTGGGCACGGATTGAGCGTACTGTGCCCGGATTTTGCTGCAGTGCTCCATCTGTCCTGTCATTACGTAATCCAAGTCTCAATAGAAACTATGATTCGTCTCTCCGTCGGCAAATTCCACCGGGGACAAGCCAGCACATTATCCAGGCGCAATACCCCGTGGATATGAAGTCTATGGGCCGGGGGCAGCGCCTCCCCCCTATTAGCGTAATGCGAGTGAAATCCGCTAGATTACGGCTTGAATACGTTGAACCGCTTAGGTTGTGGTTACTTGGGGCTTGACCGAGTAAACTTGGGTTAGCCCCAATGAGACGAACAGGGAAGATTGTGATTAGTTATGAACAAAAAATAGACCCTAAAATGTGGCAGTTGCAACACATACAATTATTTGGTTGTTGACAGAGGCTTTAACCACTAAGCACGATGGCTCGGTGGTTAGCACTGTTGCCTTGCAGCCCTGGGTTAAAATCCTATTGTGGACACAGGGCCAACTTTTCCATTGGGCACACTAGGGAGTTGCCTGGGGGCCCCACAATTATAGGGGCCCCAGGTGGTCTATGTATGTCACAGGAATACAAGAAACATACCCTGGATCCCTTAGATAGCTTTGCTTATTTAACTGTTTGAGTGATTTTAGGATGTGCAAACAGTTAAAAACTATGGTGGAGAAGGGAGCCGAAGGCTGCCAGTGTCCAAACATAAGTGGCGTGATAATATGAGTGTGCTTGGAGCTGGCTAGAGGCATAGCCTAGTGTGATGTCATGTATTGGGCAGGGCACACTGCAGTGCTATGCCCGGGGGCCCATAATGCTGAAAAGATGGCTCTGCGTGGACACCATCTGCAAGGAGTTTGTATGTTCTCCCAGTGTATGCGTGGGTTTCCTCTATACTCCGAAAAACATACAGATAGATTAATGTGGAATTTAGACTGTGAGCCCTAATGTGGACAGAGACCAATGCCAATAATGACAATCTCTGGACTATAATGGTGCTATATCCATTAGTCATATAACTACATCTATCAGCTTGTTAGAATATGCACGATAAGAAGAACAATCCTAGCTGTAGAATGCACCGCCTCGGCATATGTGTGCCTCTCGTATTGCAGCACAAAGCAGTCAGCGGCACATGCTGTCTCTCTCCCTGGTGTAATGCCATAAATCAACCGAGCAGATTTGTTGTAAAATGATTTCTGAGAACTTCACTGGAGCAGCAGCTCCGTCCTGGTTGCTCATTTGCAGCTACAACATCCACAGCCTCTCAGAGGAGGGGTGTCCTTGAGTTCGAGATCAAGTGCTGCTTCTGGCTACTCTAAAGCTGAAGCTTATAGCGTTTCTACTTTTAAACCCAACGTCACAACAACAGTCTTTCCCAGTCCTGCACTTTACAGCAGCAGAAGCAGAGGCGATGGCTTTCAAGACACCGTGGTGTCACTCGGAACCCTGTGAGCATCTTCTATCCAAACACAAAGGTGCCCAAGTCCACACGCTACCTTAAAATGAATGCTTCCCAATGAACGACCTATGAGGATTTAACCTAAATAGGGGCAGATTCAATTCATTATAGGTGCTAACTTTGGCCTGAACTCCCACAACTCCAAAACCCCTGCATAGATAAAGTGCTACGTTGAATAATAAACTACTGCCTTCCTTTGGCCACCGCAAGAGGGACCTTACATATAAACACAGTAAGCTCCTAACCGAATGACCATTAAAGGGGTTGTCTCGCTACAAAGATTAGCTTTCAACATGTAGGGAACACTAAATAAAGATGTTTTCCAAATATATTGCATTTTTTTTTTGTTTTGTTAAGGAGCTACAAGTGATTGTATCACCTTCTGAGCTCTCTCTGGTTTCTCAAGTGACCGACCTCTGTACTCCTACTCCCCTGCTGTTTGTTCTATCTGATAGCAGGGAGTGACATCATGACACAGGTCTCAGCGCTCACAACTTCGGACAGTGAGAGCTTGTGTGTTATCTGATCTTTCAGACAAAAGACAGTAATTACTGCGGTTTACATTAACTCAGAAGCTTCCCTGGTCCTGACAGCAGGAGATTTATCTAATTAGCAGAAGTCTGAATGCACAGAGTTCATTTGCTAATTACAGACAGCTTGACCAGGAAGTGACAGAGCAAAGCAGCATTATTTCATTTATGCATCCTATGAAACTTTGAGATGAAACAACCCCTTTAAGGCCATGTCTACACAGCATTGGTTTTTGGTGAGGTTTTCGGCGGATTCAGTATTTAGAATTCGACAAAACTCCAACTGTAACCTGTGCCCCATAGACAGCAATAGAAATTCCGTGCTGTAGTCTACATGGCATGGATCTTTTCCGATCTTTTTTGAAATTTTAACCCCTTAACGACCTTGGACATATGAGTACATCCTAGGATCACTAAGGGGCCCTGTAGTGGGATCACGGCGATCCCGCTACATAGCTGCCGGGTGTCAGCTGCTAATTGAAGCTAACACGCGGCGGCTACAGCGTGGGAGGGGGGGGGCAGCGCCCCATATCCTGTGCTATTTAACCCTTTAGATGCCGCACACCGTTCCTCATTGCGATCGGGGCGCCTGCGGTGAAATCGCAGGGTCCAAATCGCTTAACATGGCAGCTGGAAGCCTTGTGAAGGTTTCCATCGATGCCATGTTTTCGATTTCCCCACTTCCAGCCCCGGTCAGAAAGTGGGGAAACCGCTATATTGATACACCCTAATGCATTTTTTATATATAGAATCTTAAACTAATTTTACATTAAATAACCCACTGATGATGTTGTTCAGATTTTTATTTTTTAAATTTTTACTACATTAAATTTGAAATTTATTTTTGCTGCTCTCACCCTTTATTCTACATACAACAAGAGCTGGCACAGCACAGGCCTTGCTGGGACCTGTGGTCCTCCAAGCAAGATCAGCACCATAGTTTCTATTCACTGACATGCTATTCTAATGACTTCTCTTATTTCCAGCCTGTCTACAGCCTTTATACATGTTTGTGCATTACTTATGCGCCTAAGTTCCCTAATGCACCTAACACACAGGCGAGGGGCATCGAACGTTACACACCATTTATAATCGCACAAAACCACTTTCATACATCAGGCGCATTATACACTGAAAATGAGACTCGACTATTCACTTCGACGCGCCTTCCTTCATACATGTCGCCCAAAGCGTGCCTTCAAACGGAGGGTTTTTTGGTGCGTTTTTTTGTGCAGAAAGGCACAGTAATTAATGCTGAACATTTCTGCATCAAAAAACGCTCCAAAGGGCGACTTGTATGAACAGGGCAGCACCAGTTTTCTGGCCTGCTTTGCAGGCAAAAACCCTGTTTTATAGATGTATGAACAGTTGTAAGCACAAACTTGGCGCATTCTGCACCAAACACAACGCTCTTGAATGCACCAAGTTTGCGGGTTGTGGAGGGAATTAAGGGGTCATGGTAGAATTGTATGGTTGCGGCAAAGTTTGGTGCGAAACATATGAATACGCCGAAGTTTGGCACATAACTTTCGTACAGATCTATACCAATTTCAACGTGGCTAGGCTAAGAGAAATGTTGCCTTAGAACGGGACATTTATAAAGTGCTGTAGAGACACTTTCATACATACTGGAGCTTTCTATACTCCTCTAAAGCCATTTAAAACCAGCGTGTCGGGGCCAGGTTTCATACCTATCGCCCAAAGAGAAGCTGCTGAAAGCTCTTGTGAGTTGTATCTCACTCCCCTGTTTTGTCCTCCACCCCATGCCGCTGCTTCTGAGGCTCATGAAGGGAAGATCTCTCCTTAAGGAGAGCACCGAACGAACGGCTTGTAGAGTTTTTGTTTTGCCTTTTCGCCCTCTACTTAGCATCTGCATATCACAAGGCATTATGGGAAAGGGGCTGAGAAGCCCACAGCGCCCTCTGTTGGTTGTAACAAATCCTCAATTTGCTTTTGACCCACCGAGTCTTGAGAAAGCAAAAAGGATTTTTTAGCCAAGCCAGTATCTCTCATCTACAGACAGCGCTGTTTCGGGATATTTGTCCCTCTTCAGTGCTTTCTCAAGACTCGGTGGGTCAAAAGCAAATTGAGGATTTGTTACAACCAACAGAGGGCGCTGTGGGCTTCTCAGCCCCTTTCCCATAATGCCTTGTGAGCTGCTTCTGAGGGCGTGTTAAAGAGATATAGGGAAGAACGGGAGAAAGCATAGCAGCTGGTCTCCACCACCTAGCTTAGTACAGCTCTGTAATGTCCTCCATATTGATTCTGATGGTATGCTATGGAGATACAGGGGGACAGTCTCCTCTTCTATGGGTACAGTGTATGGAATACATTATAGCAACTAGTCTCCACCCACAGGCTTAATGTTGCTTTATAATGTCTTCTGATGGTATGCTATGGAGTTATAGGCGTGTAAAGTTGCAGGTTACTAGATAGTACTATTGCAGATGATGGGTGGAGTAGTGGACGTGTGGTGCACCGGCCCTTAATAACAGCAGACAATACAGTTTCTCCTGGAAAACCTCAGGTTTTACTCTTCATGTAGACGTTACATAGCAAATCAGAGAGGCACCTGTCTCTGTAGCAAGTTTCAGACCCCCACTCTGGACTCATAACACTTCTCACAACTCTCTTCTGGTTCCAACCTAGTCCAGATGTAAGGTGCCCCAATATATCAGGGAACCCACATAACAGTGCTGGAGAGCAGAAAGACACCAATTACCTGTTCCCTACAAAAAGGAACATTGGGCCTTATGTACAAAAACTAGCAGTAAGACTGTCTTTATTGCCCATAGCAACTAATCAGCACTCATAGCAACCAATCAGAGCCCATAGCAACCAATCAGAGCCCATAACAACCAATCAGCACCCATAGCGACCAACCAGAGCCCATAGCAACATATCAGAGCTCATAGCAACCAACCAGAGCTCATAGCAACCAATCAGAGCTCAGCTTTTATTTTCCCAGAGCACTGTATGAAATGAAAGCTGAGCTCTGATTGGTTGCTATGGGCTCTGATTGGTTGCTATGGGCAACAAAGACAGTCTTACGGCTCGACAGTTTTCACACATAAGGCCTAATGTTCTTGTGCCTGAGTGGGCCTTCTCAACCTCTGGACCCCAAAGCAGACATATGGCTGCTATTGCTAAAGTTAAGCCCATGATAGATGGTCTTGCAGACTCCATCCCACGTTCATGACCTGAGTAAATCTTATACTTTGTTAGCTCTGCAGGTTCTCAGCACCCATTAAATTGGGGGCAAGATCAACGTGGAATATGACCTCTTTTTTTCTGGTTGCCCTTAGCAGCCACATGGGCTGCCCCTATGGAACACACATAGTGGTATAATACATAGGGCCTTATGTATGAAAACTGTCTACGTATAAGACTGTCTTTGTTGCCCATAGCAACCAATCAGAGCAAATGGCTTTTATTTTCACAGAGCACTATATGAAATGGAAGCTGAGCTCTGATTAGTTGCTATGGGCTCTGATTGGTTGCTATGGGCTCTGATTGGTTGCTATGAGCTTTGATTGATTGCTATGAGCTCTGATTGGTTGCTATGGACAACAAAGAAAGTCTAAGGCCGTGTTTACACAGCACAGACCAAATACCGGTCGGGAAATCCTGACCGGTATTTGGTCTGTTTTTGGCGGCTTTTGTCCACAATTTGCGGATTCAGCCTTCCCCCTTCGCACCCACATGTTCAGGCTTCGCCTGAAAACCAGGTGGAAGAATGAACATGTTCTAAGTTTTTCGGACCGCCGGCGGTGTAAAAAACCGTCCGCTGCACAGATTTTCCATAGAAGTCTATGGGGGAGCATTGCTTGTCGTTTTTAAGACGGCTTGTAAAACCGCAAACCGTCTGAAAAACCGACAAGTAACTGGTGCCATGGGGACAAGCCCTTAGGCCTAGACAGTTTTCATACATGAGGCCCATAATATTTACCTCTGTGTTACTATTTTATGTATAAAAATATGTTGCATAACATAAAAATGTAGTAAAAAATATAGATATAAAATAATACTATAGCGAGCGTGAGAGCAAAAACAACAAATTTAACACACCTGCTCCCCATTCACAGCTGGGACCATTGACCACTAAGGCTAGGTTCACACGGTGTATTTGCAGGGCGTAATTACGCCCCGAAATTACGCCGTGTGACTGGGGGGCGGGGCGGGAGCGGGGGACTGAGCAGGGGGGTCGACACTTCGCCGGCCCCTAGACTTGAATTGCCAGCAGCGCGTATTTGCGGCTAGTAATCCACATGTCAATTATCTCCCCGTCTGGCGGCTTCGCCGGGCGGGGAGAGGAGACGTAATCCATAGTTCTCTATGAGAACTGTGAATTACCGTAATGAATGGCCCGTTTTCGGCCTGTAATAGGCGCACTCCGGCGCGTAATTACGGACCGAAATATGGCCCATTTTAAGCCGTGTAAACATGGCCTTACAAGTCACATGACACCATGGAGGGAAAATGGCAAATTGGGTACAATTTCTCCATTTTCACTTAGGGGTGTACTCACTTTTGTTGCCAGCGGTCTAGACATTGATGGCTGTGTGTTGAGTTATTTGGAAGACACACAGTCATACAAGCTGTACACTGACTACTTTATATTGTATCAAAGTGTCATATCTTTAGTGTTGTCCCATGAAAAGAAATAATAAAATTTTTGCACATATTTACAGGGGTGTACTTTCTTTTGTGAGATACTGTATATAAAGATATTCACACCTAATAGACTGTCAGTTCCTGAGGACACTTTCCACGCTCCTGTCCATTGTATGTTTACTAATAAATAATAATTATAATTAATCTCATTTTTTGGACAAGATACATAGAGGCAAACTAGTCATATACAGACTTTAATTTTTTTCAAGGAGCTCATAAGTTGAAAATCTGAACATCAGCAAACTGAGACAAGTGCAATAAAACCTCCTTTTTAATAAGCTTAATACGTTAGCTTAATAGCTTCCTTTTCGCTCATCTAAATGCAGAGCTCTACCAGGTGTGAATGAATATTGTTATTAATTAAAGGTTTCTGCTGATACTCCACCACCCACTATACCCTTATCATATTTTACTGCTTTCTTCCCATTAAATATGCAGCGGAGCCGCAGTTAGGCCGGGCAGATGCTTCCCTAGAAGAATAAAAGAAAGATCACTCACGACTATAAGATCCATCTCGCGACGGGATGATTGTGAGCGGGTGGAATTGTTGGCATCGGTGAGCGGGCTCAATAAAAAGGGCAGAAATGATGCTACCGGGAGCTGTTCAGTTCTGCCTCTGAGGGTAAAAGGCTCCTAAAGAAGTCCTCTCTCCATTTTAGACTATCCCTAATTAGAAGAGCCACAAAAAATGTCCCTCTACTGAAGCCCGCAGTGATATACTATAAGTTGGTTGAAAATTGGGCAACATGTATGTACGGTGCTTCGCCAGTATTCTGATGTCCTTGCAGCCCAAAAACTGGCTCAGCTCTGTTCTCAAGATGTATGAGCAGGCACACTCCAAAAATAGGCGCATTTTGCAACGGCCGCGACACTTTGTAATGAGTCCAAGATGTGTGGTTGTTCTGGAGGCGTCGCACCACAATCGTATGATCCTACACATTTATGACTGGAGTACGGCAAAACTGGGCGCAATACTGCTGGAACAGCCAGACTAAGTTACAAGTGGTTTACCTGAGCCTGAGCTGTCGTAGAAGAACTAGAAAGCCCCAAATCTATGACCCACAGTAGAACGGGGTCATACATTCTGCCGCATTCTACACTGCTTTACAGCTATTTAGAACTGGCCTCTATGCACCTAGATTATGCATGTCACCCTAAGTGAACAGTTTCCCTGCAGCGCAACCATAGGGGAGATTTGGCATTAAAGGGGTTGTCTCATCTCAAAGTTTCATAGGATGCATGAATGAAATAATGCTGCTATGCTCTGCCACTTCCTGGTCAAGCTGTCTGTAATTAGCATATGAGCTCTGTGCATTCAGACTTCTCTGTTTATTATGTTTATTAGTCTAGATTAGCTAAATTACCATCTACCAGGACAGGAGAAGCTGTCTTTTGTCTGAATTACTGTCTTTTGTCTGAAAGATCAGATAACACACAAGCTCTCACTGCCAGCTGCGACCTGTGTGATGACTTCACTCCCTGCTATCAGATAGAAAAAACAGCAGAGGAGAAGAAGTACACAGGTCGGAAACCTGGTGATAAAAGGTGATAAAATCATTTGTAGCTCCTTAACAAAAAAAAGTTGAACAAAGCACTATATTTGGAAAATGTCTTCATTTAGCATTCCCTACGTTTTGAAAGCTAATCTCTGCAGTGAGACAACCCCTTTAAATAGTGTCTATTTCAATCAGTGGGATGTCTTCGTAATGCAGGACAGGACAGGTCCTCCAAAGTGAGAGACACTCCCTGTTCCCACAAGATGAGGATCCTGAACAGAAGACTCTTCTGTATGAATGTAGAATTTTATAGTACAGTATTTGAAAATGTGTTTTCTAAACTGAAGATCCTCTTTAAAGAAGGTGCAGAGCTTAGGCAAACAATTTTGTAATACCCTGCTAGAGTGGGGGCTCCTATTTTGGACCCTCAGCTATTAGCCAGAGTGGAAAGTACCTAAGAGTATCTATCACTCAAGAGGACCCAGCAGAACCATACAGTGCATGGACTGCTCACTGATTCTCGTGTAATGCTTCATTTTACCTATAGTGGCGCTGCAGGTAGCCTGATTCCTCCCTGATTACAGTTTATCACTGGTAATCCCAGCAGGATGTCCTGTGATCTGCTCACTGTCTCTTTGTAACAAAAATGTATACATTTATTCACATTGGTATCTGCCCCCATTGGGGCTCGCAGTCTAAAATCCAGGTGTACCTATAAGTATGTATCTGGAGTGTGGAGAATCCAGAGTACCCATAGGAAACTCACACAAACACAGAGAGAACTTACTGTGTTGCACCATGTTAACCACCAAGCTGCTCCATGCTAACCACTGAGTCACTGTGCTGCACTGTGCTACCCACCGAGCCCCCTGTAGAGGACCCAGCAGCACCATACAGTACATGGACTGTGTAATGCTTCATTCTACCTATGGTGGTGCTGCAGAAAAACTGAACACATGCAGCCTGGTTCCTCCCAGGTTACAATTTATCACTGGTAGTCATAGCAAGAGTTATCACAGGGGCTCACTGAGTCACTATTCTGCATTGTGCTAACCACTGAGCAACCATGCTCATCATGCTAACCCATTGCGTTGCACCATGTTAACCATCAGGCTGCACCATGCTAACCACTGAGCCACCATACAGCACCATGCTAACCATTGAGCCCATTGAGTTGCACCAGCCTAACCACCGAGTCACGATGCAGCACTGTGCTAACTACTGAGCCACCATGCTGCACCATGCTAACCATTGAGCCCGTTGTGTTGCACCATGTTAACCATCAGGCTGCACCATGCTAACCACTGAGCCACCATGCTAACCGTTCAGCCCATTGTGTTGCACCATTTAACCACAAAGCTGCACCATGCTAACCACTGAGTCACGATGCAGCACTGTGCTAACTACTGAGCCACCATCCTGCACCATGCTAACCATTGAGCCCATTGTGTTGCACCATGTTAACAATCAGGCTGCACCATGTTAACCACTTTGTCACCATGCAGCACTATGCTAACCACTGAGCCACTCTTCTGTCTGAAATGGGAAATGTTCAAATTATCTTGTCTGTTATATTAGATTTTTTTAGCTAGTTTCTCCCATTTTAGTCTGATTTTGACCCACAATCTTTCATATGAAAAATGTGCTTTTTGGGAAACTGTTGAAGAATCTGATTGGACTGTCCATTATCTTGTAAGAGCATAATAGCCTTGAGTAATGTTACTTTGTAATTGGGGACATTCTGAGCCCACATTTACCTTGATATTACCTTGATATTGAGATGACAACTTTATCTTTAAAGCATTATTCCAATTTCCTAATTCCGAATTAGGAGATGGATACGAGCGGACCACAGAGAACCAAGAGGTGGCCACCCTGTCGCTGCTCCTTCCATTTTCTTCTGCTGTACTTCTGAAAGCAGCCAAGTGAGTGTGCTCCTCTGTATTTGGAAGTCCCATAAAGAATAACAGACAGAGCGAATCCGGATGTTAAAAAATGGGAATAACACTTTAATGCAATATTACAACTCTTTACATCGATAGATATGGGCTGTATGGAGACATAAATTGTGCAGAGGGAAAGTTGTAGATATTATTATTATTATTATTATTATTATTGAAGGACAAGTAGAGTGTCAGGTCACTCATCCATTGCATCACCTGAGGACAGGCGAAGGTAGGCAACTGCCTAGGGCGCCACTTCATCCCAGACAGGAAGGGGGCACAAAGAGTTATGGAGTGGGCTGAATTTTCTATTGGGGCTATTTGCCTTATTTGCTTAGGGCACAAGAATACCTTGTCCAAGTCCTGCCTGAGGGTGAAAGACTGTAGCAGCACTGTGATTTAGATGCTTAAAGGGGTTTTGCCATGAAGTAAAATTGATGTGGGAAGCTTGCAGATTAAATAATATACATTTTCACTTTTGAATCATTGTTAAAAATTCTGCACCGTTTTTGTTTTAGCTGCTCCTTTAGTGATCCATTGTTCACAGCTCATCTCCAGGGGATACGACTAGTGATGAGAGCGCCTCAGTCCTGGTCGCACATGCTCAGACATTATTATTATTATTATTATAATAATTATTATTATTATTATTATTATTATTATAATTATTTTAAAGTGACATTGATTCGAGGGCGCCGTACCAGGCCCGCCGTACAGGGGGTACAACCCGTACAGCTGTACCGGGCCCGGAGAGATAAGGGGGCCCGCTTCAAGCAGGCCCACTTATTTCCGTTTTTTTTTTTTTACAAACACTGTAGAGCACGGGGGGTGTGGTCCCAGCTTTGTATTAGAACCGCTCCGCCTCCGCTTTCAGCTACAGCCAGCGGGGCGGTGCTGGGGGGGGGGGGGCCGCGCTCCCGGCACAGCTGCGCACAGACTGCGAGCCCATCTTATACTTACATGAGCCCTGGGCCTGGGCGCGCTGTAGCCGGAGCCGGGCCCGCCTCCTCTCTGTCTGTGGGCGGCGGGATGCAGAATAATTTGAATCCGCGAGGCCCCGCCCCGAGGGGCGGGGCGTCACGGATTCAAACTGTTCCGCATCCCGCCGCAGGGCAGAGAGCAGCGGCGGCGGGCAGAGAGAGGAGGAGGTCCGAACTTCGGCTACAGCGCGCACGCCGCACATGTAAGTAGATGATTTGTCACAGTGCGCAGCTGAGCCGGCCGGGACCTCCTCCTGAAGGGGTGCCCGGCCCCGGCCATGACTGTGGGGGGCCCCCCTTAGGCAGCCCAGGCCCCAGCCTTAAGTGTGGGGGGCCCCGTTAGGCAGCCCAGCCTACAGGGGGCCCTAATACTGGGGGGGGACTATTCCTACAGGGGGCCCTATTACTGGGGCGGGGACTATGCTACAGGGGGCCCTATTACTGGGTGGGGGGCTATGCCTGCAGGGGGGCCCTAATACTGGGGGGGGAACCATGCCTACAGGGGGGCTCTAATACTGGAGGGGGACTATGCCTACACTGCCCTAATACTGGGGGGGACTATGCCTACAGGGGGGCCCTAATACTGGGGGGGACTATGCCTACAGGGGGGCCCTAATACTGGGGGGGGGGACTATGCCTACAGGGGGGCCCTAATACTGGGGGGGGGGGGCTATGCCAACAGGGGGCCCTAATACTGGAGGGGGGACTATGCCTAAAGGGGGCCCTAATACTGGGGGGGCTATGCCTACAGGGGGGCCCTAATACTAAGGGGGCTATGCCTACAGGGGGGCCCTAATACTGGGGGGGGGGGCTATGCCTACAGGGGGGGGGCTATGCCTACAGGGGGGCCCTAATACTGGGGGGGGGGGGCTATGCCTACAGGGGGGCCCTAATACTGGGGGGGGCTATGCCTACAGGGGGGCCCTAATACTGGGGGGGGCTATGCCTACAGGGGAGCCCTAATACTGGGGGGGGAAACTATGCCTACAGGGGCCCTAATACTGGGGGGGGAAACTATGCCTACTGGGGGCCTTAATACTGGGGGGGGAACTATACCTACAGGGGGCCTTAATACTGGGTGGGGGGAACTATGCCTAAAGGGGGCCCTAATACTGGGGGGGTCTTTGCCTACAGGGGGCCCTAATACTGGGGTGGGAACTATGCCTACAGGGGGCCCCAAAGACTGGGGGGGGGGGACATTCTGCCCCCAGGGGGGGCCCAATTACAGGGGGGGGGGTATTTTTGCCTACAGGGGGGGCCCGTGATCTACAGGCGGGGGGGGCCCATTTTTGCCTACTGGGGGTCTTCCCATTTTTTCGGGGGGGGGACCCATTCTGCCTACCGGGGGGGCCCCCAATTTTTCAGGGGGGGGGGGAAAAAAACTTCCTACAAGGGGCCCTAATTTTACGCGGGGGGGCTTTTTTGCCCAAAAGGGGGCCCCAATCTAATTACCCGGGGGGGGGGGGGGGGGACAATTCTGCCAACAGGGGGGCCCTAATCTACACGGGGGGGGCATTCTTTCCCAAAAGGGGGCCCTAATTACAAGGGGGGGGGAAATAATTTGCCTACAAGGAGGCCCTAAACTTACGGGGGGGGGGGGCTATTCCCGCCTACAAGGGGGCCCTAAAAACTCAAAGGGGGGGGGGGGGGGGGGACTATTTTTGGCCCCAAAGGGGGGGGCCAAATCTAAAAAGGGGGGGGGGGGGGGGGGACTTATTCTTTTTTACAAGGGGGGCCTAATCTACAAGGGGGGGGGGGGGGGGGGGGGGGGACTATTCTGCCCAAGGGGGGGCCCTTTAAACTACAGCGGAAGGGGCCCATTCTGCCCAAAGGGGACCCTAAATTTCAGAGGGCCCTATTTTACCTAAGGGGTGGCCCTAAAAATTCCGCCCGGGGGGGGGGGAAAGGGGACCTACTCTTCCCCCAAGCTACCCAGCTACTTCCCGGTGGTTCCTAGGTTAAACCCCCCGGGGGCCCCGGGTTTTACCTAATACCCCACTGGGGCGGCCCCTTTAATTTACCAGGGAGTAATTTCTTACCATTTGGGCCCATTTAAAAAGGGGGGGTTTTTGTACATGGGGGGGGGGGGCAAATCAGTTGGGAAAATGATAAAAAAAAAATTTAGGGAGGGGTTAGGTGTTTGTTTTGTGAAATTTTCAGGGACAAAAGGTGGAACGGAGGGGAAGGGCATCATGGAAGGTCCGGGCCGAAAAAAGGAAAAAAAGGGAAATTGAACGACCTTTCCCCAGACAAAACGTCACCTGAAGGGCCCTAAAAGTTTAAATTAAAAATTTGCAGAGAAATGTGTACACTGGTAATCTTTTCCACTATAAGGGGAACTGTATAGGGAAAAATTGGTCATGGGGGTGAAAGGTTTATAAAACAGTATGGCCGGTTTTTTATTCCGTATTTTTTAGTTGGGGATATGGGGTGATGATTTTTGGCGGGTTTTTTTATTTAGTTTTTTAAAAAAAAATTTTTTTTTTTTTTTTGTTTGGGTAAATTTTTTACGGTTTAATCAATTAAAAATTATGGGGGGTCTAGGGCCCTAAAATTTTGGGAGTGATTGGGGGGCCGGGATTAAATTTGAATTTGTTTATTTTGCTTTGGGGAATATTTATCTGGGTATACTGCTTTTCTAGTAACTTATAAAGGGGGACTTTTGGAGGGGAAATTTTCTGGACCTTGTATAAACCCGCAAGAACCCAAATCCAAAAAAAAAATGGACAATTGCAATTTTTTTTTTTTTTGTGACCCCCCAAATTTTTTTTTTTTTTTTTTGGTTTGACGATGGTTGTGGGAAAAGGTGGGGCTCTGTTTGGGACGGCCGGGGGGGGAGAGAGAGAGGGGCAAGGGGTTTTTGGGGCGCCGGGGGGGGAGGGGGGGGGGAGAGGGTCCAGCTTTGGGGCCCCAAAATTTCTGAGGCGGGCCCCCCGCCGTTTTCTTTTTAAAGGGGGGACCCCCCATAACATAAGTCAAACATACAATGATAAGGGGATTAAACAATTTTGGGAACGGGAAAAAAAGGGGAGAGGGGGGCCCCGCCCCTGAGGGGGTTACAATTAAAAAGGATGGGGGAAAAAGACAGGAGGTGAGGGGGGGACATGTTTGGGGATTGGAAAGTGTGACAAAAAGGTTTAAAAGGGGGTTTTTAAGGGACCCCTTCTCCCCTCAGGCAAAACACCCGAGGGGTTTTAAACCCCAGGTGCTGCCCCTCTTTCTCCCGTTTCCCCTTAAAAATCCTTAGTAATTGTCAAACAGGCAAATAAATAAAAAAGAAACCTCAATGAGGTCTGTGCGATAAAGGAAAAAAAAAAATCCCCGGTTCATTCCGGGAGGGAAAGAACCTTTGGACCCTTTTTGCGTGGGCAAAACTTATTTTCTTTGGGGCTTTTTTTTTTGTAGTACTCATAAAGACCTTTTTTTTTGACTAGAGAAAAGGTTTAAGGGGGCCCTTTTTTTGTTATCCCGTTTGGGGCACATTTATATGCAAAAAAAATCACACCGCCCCCCTTTTGAGCACAGAGTTGTGAAAAAGCTGGATGCAGGGGGGTATGAGAAGAGATTTGTTGGGAAAACCCCTTTAATTTCAATTTGGGTTTTTTTTTTGGGAGTGATGGGAGGGTTTTTTAATAAAAACACCGGTGGGGCCGTTTCTGTCTTTTTTATTTTATTAAAATACTTTGGGTTTTCCTTTTAAAAGAACCGTCCATAGTTAATGCCCCCCTTGGAGGACAGGGACAACTATTTTTCCCGACCTTTCTGTTTCCAAACGCTGTGTCCCTTAAACCCGTAAATGCGGAGTTTTTTGGATTTAAAAGGGTCAAAAAATTTTTCTTTTGGGAGGGGCCTTTTGCCCCCCCCCACCAAAGGCTAGCCCCGCCCCTTGGCAAATTATTCCCCCAAAGTTTTCTACCTATTCAAAGTTTTTTTTGGTTTTGTTTAATTTTTTAAGAGGGGGGGGGGGGGAGTTCAGGTGGGGGGTTTGGGGCTAGAATCAGGGGGGGGGGGGAAGGATGAAAAAAAACTGACTTTTTTCTGGCTGAAAACTGCAGATTTGAGCACTAAATAATCAAAAACTACAGCATGTGACGAATAAAGGGGGCACAGCCTGGAAAAAAGCAGGGGTTTTACACTGGCCCTTTTTGCTGTTTCCCCAGCAAGGGGGGGCAAAAACCCATGTGAAGGTTCCTTTTTTTAAAATTTTTAATTATTTTTTTTTTGATCTTTTTTGTTTGGGTGGGTTTTCCCCTGTTAAAACTTCCCTTGGGAAATTGATAAACCCAATTTTGTAGCTGGGGTGTTACCCCCAAAAAGGGGGGGTGTCCCGGGCCGCAACCCGATTTGTCCAATCAAATGGGTTTACAGTCAGTTTGGGGAACCCAATTAAAAAAAATGAAACCCTAACATCCACGACAGATTCAGCAATACATTTTCCCCGGTGGATAAGAGGGGAAGGGGCACAAGTTATAAGAGAAAGGGGCCCAGGAAAGGGTTTTTCCCGGGGGGGCCAAAGAAAATAAAATTTAACCATCATTAAAACTCCCATAGGGTTTAAAAGTTTTTTAAGGGGGCCCAAAAAAAAAAAAAAAAAACAAGAAATCCCCTCCAGTTCCCGCCTTTGTGCTAAAAATGTTAAAATGTTGATCCAGAGGAAGTCAAAAAACCCCCAAAAGAGGTTTTTAAAAACCAAAAAAATTCCCTTTCCCCACTCCAAACCCGGGTTTAGAATAAAAAATTTTGGGGTTTTAAAGACCCTTTCCAAAAATCTATGAAGGCTACAGGGTTCTTTAAAAGGGCAATTTTTTATGTTTTTGTTTTTGATGGGAAAAAAAGGGTTATAGTGTGATCTTTTGTGTCTCCCATTTTTAAAATTTTTTAGTTATTTTTAACACCCTTTGTTTGGGGCCCTTTTCCCCACCACAGGGAAAAGCTGCCCCGTTTAACTTTTTCCCTAATATGTTTCCCCTAAAAAAGGGCACTACATAAATTTTGGGGTTTTAGAATAAAATGCTGTATAAATCCAAGAGGAGCCCCCTTTTCCCGGGACTATTTCCCAAAAGGATTGAGCTAAAGGGGGTAAATCCCCAAAAAAGGATGTAACCCAAACACAGGGGCTAAACCCCTATGGGCCCCTGTGGGTGCTTTTTTTTCTCTCAAAAACAAAAGATTTTAAAAAAACCCGACATTTTGAGATAAAGACAGGGTTTTTATTCAGGCCAACGTCGGGTTTTTGCTGTTTCCTTCCGTTTTTGCAAACCCTTTTTAAACCTAGGGTAAAATTTTGGGGACCCCACTAGGATGTAGAGGCCCCTTTTAGGTTTTCCCTCCTTTTCAATGGTAAGGCCCGCTTTGGGTTTTTCCTGGATTTTTTTTTAGCTTTTACTTTATTAAAATTAATTATTATTTTTATTATTTATTTTTGAGGCCCTTGGTTCCGGGCGTGTACTTCAGGGTTTCCCTAAATAACTAGGTCCCAAACAAGGGCAGAGGTTTAAAAAATTTTTAACTAACAAATGGGACAGAAGGAGAGAGGTCCCTGCCCGTGAGGGCTTACACTCTACAAGGAAGGTGGGAAGAGACAGAAGGTGAGGGGCAGACATGTTTGTGGGCTGGTGTACTGGTGGTGGGGTTATTGTTGGTTATAGGCTCCTGAAGAGATGGGTTTTCAGGTTGCTTTTGAGGCTGGTGAGAGTGGGGGAGAGTCTGAGGTGTTGGGGTAGTGAGTTCCAGAGTATGGGGGAAGCACGGTTATGTGAGGAGTTGACACGGGGAGAGCAGAGAAGAAGGTCCTGTGAGGAGCGGAGAGTGCGTGGGGGGAGATATCTGGAGATTAAGGCAGAGATGTATGGAGGAGAGAGGTTATGTAGAGCCTTGTAGGTCAAGGTTACTAACTTGAACTGGATTCGCTGGGCAATGGGAAGCCAGTGAAGGGATTGGCAGAGGGAAGCGGCAGAGGAGTAGCGGGGAGAGAGGTGGATAAGACGGGCAGCAGAGTTAAGGATGGATTGGAGGGGAGCGAGGGTGCTGGACGGGAGGCCGCAGAGAAGGATGTTGCAGTAGTCTAGGAGGGAGATGACAAGGGCAAGGACCAGCATTTTTGTGCTTTCGAAGTTAAGGAATGAGCGGATACGGGAGATATTTTTCAGGTGGAGGCAGCAGGCAGAGGTGAGGGTTTCGATATGCGGTTTGAAGGACAGATTGGAGTCAAGGGTTATCCCAAGGCAGCGGACTTGTGGGGTTCAGAGGTAACGGTCACTACCCTGTCCTGGAGCCTTAGGGGGCCCAAAGGCTCCTCTACTGCATGAGGAGATATCAATATGGCACCTGGTTATGGATTTTGCACTGGGGCCCCAAAGCTTTAAGTTACTTCTCTGGTTGTATAGCTTTGGTATTTTACCTACAGACCATGTTTTTCTATTCTCCCCTTTCCTAGAGGGGGTCGCACACAATGTTCTGCCAACGCCTTCCTGAGATCTCCATCCTGCCGGTCCCTCTGATGGATATTGTCATATTAAGATACAAATGCCTCTTATTAAAAAGATCCTTACAATCACATTTTCGAATGAGATAATGGACTGGGATTTTCTGCATCAACAGAGATAAAAGTTTATCTAATGTCATTAAAGGAGGGGCCATAGAGTCTCCGAGCCGCGGCTGCCTCCCACCCCTGTGTTAATTACACAATCCAGATAATGGTTCTTTGTGGGAGCATTTGAGAAACTTATTTACAAAAGTTTATTGGGCCATTAGGCGCAGATTGATCGATTCGACTGTATGTGCTTCTGAGGGATGGAATTGTACATTCATGAAATGTGTCTATTACTGCGTCTCCAGCATCAAATGCTGCTTTTTACATTTCTGCTCAAACTAATAATAATAATATTAAAAATATATTCATGTTAATAGTAAAAATAAATTGTCTACATACTGAATAAATGGATCGAGGTTTATCATGGAGATGATTATATGAATGTTATTGGGGGGGGGGGAGGGGAGGGTTATTGAGTCCATTTTGGGATTCATCTACATAAGCCCGAATGGAGAGCTGTTCTGTAAGACTTGAGCCATCTGTACAGTGGTTATTCAAGTTCCAGTGCCCTCAGAATACAGTTTTTACAACATGCAATGGTCTATTCTGGGATTTTGTATCTTGAAACAGCACTTAGCATACAATGTCCCCAACACTGCTGATCTGCGGCTCAAGGGACTGATGGAAGATCCAACCAATTATCATGAACATTTTACTTATAAAACCTCTGTATTAGTGCAGTGCATGCAGTGATTGGTCTTCTATAGTGCCTCTCTACTGTACAGTATTAGTAAAGTGCACACAGGGATTGGCGGTCTAATAGCGCCTCTTGTCCTGTACTGCCCTTACATGTATTAGTGAGGTGCATCGTGTGGTGATATAGCGCCTCTCTACAGTACAGTGCGGTACTACATGTCCTGTACTACTCTTACATGTATTAATGAGGTGCATGCAGTGATTGGAGGTCTATAGCGCCTCTCTACAGTACAGTGCGGTACTACATGTCCTGTACTACTCTTACATGTATTAATGAGGTGCATGCAGTGATTGGTGGTCTATAGCGCCTCTCTACAGTACAGTGCGGTACTACATGTTATGTACTGCTCTTATATGTATTAATGAAGTGCATGCAGTGATTTGGGGTCTATAGCACCTCACTTCAGTACAGTGCGGTACTACATGTCATGTACTGCTCTTACATGTATTAGTGAGGTGCATACAGTGATTGATGGTCTAGTAGTGCCTCTCTACAGTACAGTGCGGTACTACATGTCCTGTACTGCTCTTATCATGTATTAGTGAGGTCCATGCAGTGATTGGAGGTCTATAGCTCCTCTCTACAGTACAGTGCGGTACTACATGTCCTGTACTGCTCTTACATGTATTAGTGAGGTGCATACAGTGATTGATGGTCTAGTAGCGCCTCTCTACAGTACAGTGCGGTACTACATGTCCTGTACTGCTCTTAAATGTATTAGTGAGGTGCATACAGTGATTGATGGTCTAGTAGCTCCTCTCTACAGTATAGTGCGGTACTACATGTATTGCTCTTGCATGTATTAGTGCAGTACATGCAGTGATTAGTGGTCTATAGCACCACTCTACAGTACAGTGCAGTAGTGCATGTGCTGTACTGCTCTTTATATGTGCCAGGATTAAGGCCCCATTTTTCTGGTACATTGTGTATAAAGTCCATGACCCAAAGAAACTCCTGTCCTCCTCATAGAAAATGATTTCCAGCGTCCAACAGCTTTTTCGGATGTTACATAGAAGGATGCTCTTTATCTGGATTAGTATCTGCTTCATTTTCTTTCACTCACCAGTTTCCCATAGAGTTATGGTTACCACAACCCTCATCCTAAATTGGGGGTGGGGATTTTTGTAATTGGTTTATTTGTTCCCTAGCGCCTCTGGTCCTGCACCATTGTTTCTACAACGTCACTTCCGTCTAAAATAACTTTTGGTCCAATGCCATATTAAAGTTACCTATGTGACGTTAGAGTGGAAGTGACATTGTAGTGACAATGTTGCGGGAGCGGAAGCAATATGGAGTAGATGAATTAACCCATTAAAACACTTGTAAAAAAATAAAACCTGGCTAGGGTTACAGTCATGGTCAGGATTAGGGCAAGTAAATGGGTTAAGATCAAGGTGAAAAAAAAATGTGTTTTTGCAAGTTTGGTGGAAATAAAATAGAGACAGAATCAAGCAACAATGAATCTAAATATGGTAATATTTTTTTCCGCAGCCATCATTGCAGAAAAATGGTCCCGGATTGGAAACTAGAACTTCAGTGGCAACTCTGATCTCAAAATGGTGTCACTGATAAGACAACCGCTATAATGCACCCATACTTATATCTGCACAGTTTTTGAAGGAACACATTCATACAGTGCACAACCCATTAGTAAATATGCAGTGTAAGACCACCTGACCGAGTGATACAATGCATTGAACAATTCTGTGCCCTCATGATAAATAATGAGAAACCAGAAACAGCGCCACTTTATTAATAGGTTGTGTCAGGTATTACAGCTCGATCCTGAGCTTCAGAGAACAGGACTGAGCTGTAAAAACAGACTTGGTCCAATGGTCATTAGTGACTTCGGGAAAAAAAAGATCATCCTTTTTATTGTAAATAACCCTTTTAATACAACTCCATTGGAAAATATTATAATCTAAGTTCCCTGTGTCAACATCCACATATATCTATGATTATTATATCCACTGATGAGGCTACATCTGATTGTGCCTGCCAAGCTAATAACCTGATGTTCAATGTATTGAAAGGTTATAACTCAAACATGAAGTCTGTAACAATCCACCAAATGCATAAAATAAGGTGTAAAGCATTTGTGACACCAAGCTCAAAGGGCCGGGATTAAGAGGTGTACAAATGTCATAAATATATTATGTGAGGATTATTTTCTTTTGATAACTTTCTGATCCTTTCTATTTTCAGTTTTGCTTCTTATTGAGATTGAGTCCTGAATGTTAAAAACGGGTGACCCTTCCCCGAACCACCCTCTCCAATTAACTCTAAGGGCACGTGGATGTCATGTCATGACGGGGGTCATCTGCTAAAGAAGCTGTGGGGAGCTATGTGGTTCCTCACACATTCACTTGCTGATATTTGCTGACTGCTTGTGGTTAGAACAGCCAGACCCATGACCAGGGCAAGATTTGTGGAAGCCCTTGCACGAAAGTGAAAGTCCAGTTCCAATTTTCTCCTACATTGCCCAAATGATAACATTACATGATGCTTAAATAATACAGTCATGTAGTGTCTAAGCAATACTGCCACGAAGGGCCTACATAATAGCACTACATGGGGACAAAATAATAATATGGTGTCCAAATAATACCTGTGTACTATTATCACATGGTAACAAAGTAATGCTGTTGTAGAGTGCCTAAATAATACCACCATGTAGTGTCTCAGCAATACTGCCAAAAAATGTATCTGTACTAGTACACATGGTGACAAAATAATACTGTAGTAGAGAACCTAAAAAATACCACTATGTATGTCTTTGCAGTATTCCAAAAAAGTCTACAATAGCCCCACATGGTGACAAAACAAATAGCTGTAGGGTGCCTAAATAATACACACCACTGTAGTGATTGTTTTCACTCAAGCCCTCAAGACCCACCAAAGGTCAAGTTTTCAGGATTTCCTCAGAAATTCCCACAGTGATATCATAATGGTCAGTTGCATTCTGTGGGAGATCTGAAACATACTGTTGGTGGGCGTTAGGACTGAAGTGTGGGAAACCTGATGTAGTGTCTCAGCAATCTGCCAAAAATTATTTTGTACTATTACACATGGTGACAAAATAATTCTGTTGTAGAGTGCCTAAATAATACCACTATGTAGTGTCTCAGCAATACTGCCAAAAAATGTATCTGTACTAGTACACATGGTGACAAAATAATACTGTTGTAGAGTGCCTAAATAATACCACTATGTACTGTCTTTGCAGTACTTCCAAAAAAGTCTACATAATAGCCCCACATGGTGAAAAAAAAAACTGCTGTAGGGTGCCTAAACAATACCACCATGTAGTGTTTAAGCAAAACTGCCATGAAGTGCCTACATAATAGCACTACATGGGTATGAAATAAAATGGTGCCTAAAAAAATATCCCCAAGCAGTGTCTAAGCAATAATGCCATAAAATGTTTCTGTACTAGTACTACATGGTGACAAAATAATACTGCTGTAGGGTTTCTAAATAATACCACTATATTGTGTCTCAGCAATACTGCCATAAAATACCTACATAATAGTACCACATAGTGACAAAATAATACTGCCATTTGGTGCCCAAATAATACCACCAAATAGTATTTAAGCAATAATGCTATGAAGTACCTAAATGATAGTACAACAAAGTGACATAATTATAATGCCATATGGGGCCTGAATAATGCCACCATAAATAGTGCTGTAAAGAGCCTGCATACTTAAAAAAACATAACAGTGCACTAATTTTATAAATACATTTGGGCAGATTTATCAAGGCAGTTGCGCCAGAATTCTGGCTCAATTTGCGCCAAAAATAATGTCTTACAAGCTTTACGCCTCATTTACTATGTGTTTTAGACAGTTTCGGGCACTTCCGCGCCTCGTCCGACAAATGGGACGTGACCTCGACAAAAGGGTGTGGTTTTGCAGAAAAGGGGAGTGGCTTAAATGTGACAAAAAATGTGCCAGGATTTTGCCGCAGTTTCTGGCGTAAAAGTAAGCCAACTTATAGGTGGTACAAACTTAGACTACACAGTTCTAACCTGCACCAGATTTATCAACACTTTGATGAATGTCCAGTCTAACTTTACACTGTCTAAGAGTAAGACACTATTGATAAATCTGCCCCATTATGTGAGGAATATTTTCTTTCGATAACCTTCTGATCCTTTTGATTTTCAGTTTTGTTTCTTATTGAGATTGAATCGGGAATGTTAAAAATAGGTTGTCCTATCCCTGAACCCAATCCATATTTCCTCTAAGGACAATGATAACATCACATGATGCCCAAATAATACCACAATGTAGTGTCTAAGCAATACTGTCGTGAAATGCCTACTTAATAGCACCCCGTGGGGACAAGAAATGGGAGCGTTCTGACCATGTCTCCATTCTCAACAGAGACCTTTGGGGACCCATTCTCGAGAGAGGTGCTGGTCCCACAGGTCCTGGTGATATAAATGTGTGAGATGGGAACACCCCTCTAAGTAAAGTTAATTGTGGGTAGACAATTGGTGGACTATGTGATGGCTGCACTTGGAGTAGTAAACACAGGGAGCTTCATAAAAAATATTAAAACGGTGCAACTTTCTGGTACTGGGTAACACTACAACACCCCTATCTACATGGAACAGGAGGACTAAGTTCTTGTTTAATGCCATAATCTATGGTGAGTTAAAGGAGTTCTCACTACAAAGATTAGCTTTCAACATGTAGGGAACGTTAAATGAAGACTTTTTCCAAATACATTGGTCTTTTGATGTTACCTTGGTCAAGAGCTCTGATTGCACACAGGTTTCTATGGTTACCGTCCTGCTCTCCCTTCCTGATTAGACAGAGAGCAGGAAGTGACATTACCAGGACAGTGTGTGTTATCTCTAACAAACCAAGGACATGAATTACCTTTGATGGTTTATTTCGAGCTCTGTAGTCTTCTGTACTATAGATTATATCTCCTGCTCTCATGTCCGTGCAATAAGAAGAGCTGGGAATATGGAGCTGATATGTGGAGAGAAGGACGGTAGCCATAGAAACCTGTTTGCTCACCCTTATGTGCTCGGTCCTTATTCAACGTTGTATATATGCCTTCCAGTGAACCAAAGATCCAGAAAACTGGCACTATAGTATCCTCTAAAAAATCCAAGTTTATTAAATGGAAAAATCCAAATGTAAAAGCTTCACATAACCTGCAAAAATAACATCATATTCAATAGAAAAAAAGAGATGAACCTTCATTTTACCTTCATTCAGTCTTCTTTTAACATTTCCTACATGCTGAAAGCTAATCTTTGTCGTGAGACAACCCCTTTAATTCTCCATATCCTTGATTGTAGGATCTGTAGCAAGAAGATAACCTGATCTAGATTCTCATTGCCCAATACATGAAGTAGTGGCTGACCCAGGGCCACTTCTTTGCAAGAGTTTTTGCAAGAGTTTTAGTCTGATACATTAGTTGGTGTGTGAAATATGGTTTGGAATTCCTTAGTATAAAAGTAAAAAAAAATGAAAAGATCTAGAAAAAAAATTGAATTACATAAAAGACAAGGTATTACTGCACTTTTCACTATCTTTAGAATAAAGTTAGAGGGATTTTCCAAAAAACCTCCATACCACCTCTTACTGTGCTAAAATAGAAAACTATCCCATCCTTACCCTTCCTATCACCACTGATCCAGCACTTTCAGATCTCCAATGTTCTCCCCAGTCTCTCACTGATGAGGTCACGTTCATGGATCACATGGTGCTGCAACCAATCTCTGGCCTCAGCAGTCACATGTCTGTATGTACACCATGTGACCATAGAGGTCAGTGATTGGCTGCAGCATCATGTGACCACAGAGGTCAGTGATTGGCTGCAGCATCATGTGACCACAGAGGTTAGTGATTGGCTGTAGCATCATGTGATCCATGAACATAACATCATCAGTGAGGGGCTAAGGGAGAACACTGGAGCTCTGGCAGTGCTAGATCGGTGGTGATGGGAGAGGTAAGTATTGGTTAATTTTCTGTTTTAGTACAGTGGGAGGTTTTTAAAAGTCTTAGAAAACACCTTTAAAGTTACCCTGTCCTGTTGAACATGCTATCTGATTTGCTGGCAGTATATTATAGAGATAGGAGCTGAGCAGATTGATATTTAGTTCTATGACCAAAGATTCTATATAGAATTTGGATTTTATTCATGTAAACCCCTGCTTATTCTGGGTACAGGAGTCCAGTGGGCGGTCTGATCAGTGATTGACAGCTAGTTCTTAATGCATGCTCATACAAGGGAGGCTGTCAATCACTGATAAGACCTCCCACTGGACTCCTTCCAGAATAAGCAGAGGTTTATAGGAATAAAATACAAGTTCTACAGAATCTATTCCTACAAAACTATGTATCAATCTGCTCAGTTGCCCCTGCTCTATAGCATGCTGCCTGCAGATCAGATAGCAGGTTCCCTTTAAAAAAATGAGTCATTGTTTAAGTCTCGTTTTTATGTTAAACACATTTTTTAGGAATTTTTGGGTGTTTTTTTTTTAAATTTTTCATATCCCTTTCAAGATTTTTTAATAATTTTTAAGTCTTGCAGTTTTCACTTTAGCCACTAGGCCTTGCTTGCACTGCTTTAACATCAGCCAGAGAGATGCTTTACAGTAGCTTCATGCACATACCCTGTTTCCCCGAAAATAAGACACCCCCGAAAAGAAGACATAAAGCATATATAGATATGAAATTCAGAGTTTGGCTGCTTATGCTGAGGTTTGGGATCAAATCACTACAGTCTAATAATTCATGAAGAAGTTTAGTTCAACAATAAATGTGAATTATTGTTCATAGAAAAAAAATCATCCCCTAAAAACAAGTCCTAGCTCGTCTTTAGGAGCAAAAATTAATATAAGACACTGTCTTATTTATGGGGAAACAGGGTAGGAGACTTAAGACTCCCATTCACTTCTACAGGCGAGTTTTCTAGTCATGCTCTGTGACCTGGAAAGAAATCCCTGTGCAGGGAGGTGAAAGGGTGAACTGTGACTATCTCCTCTTGTGACTGGTGGATCCTGTGTTATCTATTCACACTGGTGTCTCCTTTCAGTTTGACCCTCTTTGTGCTGATAATGAGCAGATAATTGAGAATCTTTCTCTACAGCTCAAGAATTGTCAGACCATTATTAGGCTTAGTGGCCAAAGTGTAAACTGCAGGACTTAAGAATTATTAAAAAATATTGAAAGTGATATGGAAAATTACAAATAAAATCTAACCAAAAATTCATAAAAAATGTGAGTTAAACAATAAGTCATTTTTGATGACACATTCCCTCTAATTTATGATGGTGTCAAAGAAACTACAATGCATTCTGAAAGCATCAAAAAGTTATGATTTGATAAGATAAAAATGAAAGAAAAATTGTGTTTGGCTCCTAAATATGTAAATGGGCCGCCCATTAAAGGGTTAACCGAGCGCCAGGTGTTAAGGTTTCCTGTAATAGCGATAATCTTTCTCCTGTAAAAATAATATTGAGAGCTCTCAGGTAGCGAAACTTGGAATTACACAAGCAGCTCCTGATGTCACTTTTAATTTATCGAGATGTGAGCATCATTCTGGCCTGAAGCTGCCTGTCTTCAAGAAGACCTGCGATGTCAGATACATGTCCTTGAAGACATCAGGTAAGGAAAGAGAAACAAATGTTTTTTTTTCTTTCCCCAGAATATTTTAAGTAGAATAATAAATCAAATGGTGTAAAGTAAAGCAGTTATTTCCTAGAATTTGTCTGTGTCTTTGAAAATAAAAATGAGTATAAAGACTAGACCTGAATTTCTACCAGAGTCGATAGAGAAGGTATCTGAGGCTGATGGTAATTTCCTATTCTAGATTTCGATCCCCTATTCGAAGGCTTATCTCTTCATGACAACCCCTTTCAATTTGCCCTACTCTGAGCGGAGAAGAGGTCTCCAAATAATAGTGCCATACAGTACCCAAATAACTCTTCCATATAATAACACTAGTGATAGTATACCTAAGCCAGTGCCTCAATAACAGCCCCTGCTTAATCAAGGCCAACCCACAAAGAGCTCAGAGTGCTTCCAGAGCCAGTCATATTGATTACTATAATTTATTATTATTTTAGTCATTTATATAGCGCTGTTACATTCCATAGCGCTGTACAGAGATTGTCATCATTCACTTTGGTCTCCATCCTCATCAGGGCTTACAATCTAAAGTCCAACATAGGGGAGGGGGCAAAGTACCCAATGAAAACCCACGCAAACACAAGGTGAGCATACAAACTCCTTAAAGATGTTGTTCTTGTTTGGATTTGAACCCAGGACTCCAGTGGTACAAGGCTGGAGTGCTAACCACTGAGCCACCATCAATACCTTCGTAAGAGTAAGATCACTGACCCTTTAATTGTCACTGCCACATTATTGCCTCCCTAACAAAGTGAGCCCCATACATGCCTCATAGAGAGCCCCAAAAAATGTAATTTTGTTAACAACATCTATGCCCTTTATAGCAAGTTACATTAGTGCCCCAATAACAGATAACCTCTAGATGGATACCATATGTGTTTTAGTGGCATCATTGAGAGAATACAGCAGGTTATGTATCAGACATTCTTCAAAAACGCTGTGTTTTATATCCTTTGATATTATATGAGAAGCCAATATTTATGAGCTACATAATTGGTTCCCTGATGAACCCTTTTTTCTGTGGGGGAAATGTGTAAGAACACTAAATGCACTTTCTAGGGCTAAATTGAGGATGAGCCGTCGTTTTAGTGGAGCCGCCCCTTTTGGGGCGATGTCACCACTGTTAGGAAGGGGAAATGAACCTCTTACTGACCGCCCACTGTCTTTTGGGGTCGGGCATTTCAGGTAATTCGTCTGCAGCGATGTCTTTTTAACATCGCTGCAGACATCGGCTGTACTTCACAGCCCTGTTCCCAGCGCAGCCTCTGCAAGCGCCAGGGAGCAGGGGAAACCTCCACTCCCCGGCACTTAATCCTTTGATTGCCACAGCTCGTGACCGCAGCGTAATCAAAGGGGTTTACCCTGCTCTGCTGGGTGATCGGGACTCCCAGTGACCAGAAAGAGCCCGGGGAACGGCTGCAATGTCAGCCCTGGGGACCTAGAGTAGCCCCAGGGCTGTCTGTGTAAGAAGCCAGCAATCAGGGCAGACTGGGTGATGCCCATACTGCTGCCTGTGTCAGACTGACACAGATTATAATGTATTATAATATCTGAATATGCTAATACATTACTAAGTATCAAAAAAAAAAAAAAAAAAAAAAAGGAACACAGTTCTCCCTTCATGGGATTTAAAAAACAAAGTAAAAAACATAAAAAAAAAGTAGAATAAAAATAAATAAAATAATAATAAAAAAAAAATAATATTTAATAAAAAATAATTGTTCAAACATACAACACCACAAAAAATAACCTACACATATTAGGTATCCACACGACCAAAATAACCCGTATAATTAATCAAACAAGTTATTAAGTGTGAAAGGTGAATGGTGTAAAAAAAAGTAAATAAATAATTCTGCAATAATTTAAAAGTGAACTTAAACTATTCGGTCAAAAAGTAAAACTTGTCCCAAATAAAATGGGGCCTCGTACAACTGCATCATTGAAAAAATAAAAAAGTTATGACAGTTGAAACGCAAGGAGGCAAAAACTGAAAAAATGTGCTGCTCTTTAAGGGCGACATATATGAAATTTGGCGTGTAAACTCCAAATTTCATGCAAATAAAATAGGCATAGAATGCGCCTGATTTATGAGCTCTCTCTACAGTGGGTCATAAATGAGGCGCATTTGAGCGTCCGGGCGACACTTCGGATCAGGTAAACCACTTTGAAAGTGCTCTACCTGTTCCAGCTGTAATGCACCCAGAAATGCCATAGCAAAGCTATAAATCTATAGCTTCGTACGGCGTGCGGGAGATTTAAACATGTATGAAAGGGACTGCGTCTGATATCGGGCTGAAAAGACGCCAGATATCTGCCGAAGCCCCGTTCATAGGTGTCACCCTAAGTACTTTTCAGCCGTTTGGCTTAAGGGGTTAAGGGAGAGCATAATATTATTATAATTAGAATGTCTCCATCTATCATCAATCTGATTTATGATTCATTAGTGTTAATAAGTACCGACGGTCCACCTGACTTGTGAATAAGGAAAAAGATTCGACTGATGGACTTCTAATCGTAAGTTTACCATTGGTATTTTCTTTGCCAGGTCCATTGATATCCTTATAACACTAAGAGCTGCACCAATGACCTTTAACAAGGACTGCCACACCATCGACTCACTAAGGGTAGGTTCACACACTGTCAGGGCTGAAAAAGTCTTGTTTCCACATTAAAATTTCCGCATTTACCAGCACAGAATTTCAAGAAGGTAACGACCCGGACTGCCCAAGGAGGATTTCTGCCTTGAGCACTTCACTATTACCGGTGCGTAACACATGTCAAAGAATTGACATTGACATTATGCGCCGATAATTACTCGATAACTACACGTGTAAAATCATCGTCTTCAGAACGACGAGGTTGATTTTAAATAGGGCACAGTGTAAATCACTTTATACTCGGTTTGGATGCTGATACTAGCTGCAGAATCCGTTCCCACAAACAGCATCCAAACCCATCGTGTGAACATAGCCTAACAGAGCCGCCCACACCTGTGCTTATTGGGGATGGGAATGACCCAGTAAGGCCATGTTCACACTGCTTATTTTGATGTGGTTTTGGAGGAGGTTTTCGGAGCGTTTCCTCACCCAAAACCTCGTCCAAAACACCCCCAGTTTATTTAATTGATTCCTATGTAAAACCTCGTTGTAGTTCACGCTCGATGAGGTTTTTACACGCTTCTTTGGAAGCTCTGAAAAAGAAGTGTCATGTCAATTCTTGAAGCGTGTTTTTGGCGCGTTTTCAGCGCGGTTTTTGGCGCGATTTTGTCCTGGTTATTAATTTGTATAGGTGAAAGCCTCGTCGAAAACCTGATCCAAAACCTCGGCCAAAACCTTGTCGAGATGCCTCTAAGGCCCTGTTCACACAACGGATTTGGCCGCGGTTATGGCCGCGGGTTCCGACGCGGTTTCCGCGGCCGTAACCGCGGCCAAATCGCGCCTAGATTATTAACATGGTTTCCTATTGGAAACCGCGTTAATATTCACACTGCGCGGGTTTGGCCGCGGCTCCGGGGCCGCAGCCAGACCCGCGCGTGTGAAGAACTCTCCTGTCATTTCTTGACAGGAGTGCTCTGCGCGGCAGCGCCGCGGGTGTCGCCGCGGGTGGTGCGCGGCTGGGATGCGGCTAGCGCCGCGGCTTGCCCCCTGCTCTTAATTTGCATGGGGGCAAGTCCTTGGCGCAAGCCGCGCCACAAACCACGCCCCTCCATGCACCGAGGCCACGTCCCACCGCCCGCTGCCGCAAACCCCGCGTTGGGAGACGCGAGTTTGCGGCGCGGCCTGACGAGGATTGGCCGCGGGAACCGCGGCGAGACCCGCGGCCAAATCCGTCATGTGAACGAGGCCTAAAACCTCTTCTGAAGAAGCGTGTTTCAGGTGATGTTTTGGGCGAGGTTTTGGGAGCGGAAACCTTCCGAAAACCTCGTCGAAAACCTCGTCAAAATAAGCTGTGTGAACATACCCTAATAGAGATAAGAAACTTGGCTGCACAGGCGCGTTTATGTTAAAAATCTTGCAAAAACAAGTCACTTTGCAATATGTGTCCATTAACAGTGTCCTACCTATTCCTAGATATCCCCTCTTGTAAGGGCTGCATCAGCTCCTCAGGTCGCTATAGCTACAGACCTGTTTGATCTCTCCTGATAGGCTGCCAGCACTGGTTGCTATAGCTACAGAAATGTTCAATCTCTCATGATAGGCTGCCAGCACTGGTTGCTAAAGCTACAGACTTATTCAATCTCTCATGATAGGCTGCAAGCACTGGTTGCTATAGCTACAGACCTGTTTGACCTATCCTGATAGGCTGCCAGCACTGGTTATTATAGCTACAGACCTGGCTTCTACTGCAGCCTAGTAGAAGCCAGTAAACATGCCCCTGAATTCAAAATGAAACCAAGAAAACAGGACTGAGGCAAGATGAATCAATGTAGTGAGACAACCCCTTTAAACTCTGTTTTATGGGAGTTCCGAATGAGTATGCTCAGATGTCCTATTTAAATGAACAGAGAGTGCTGTGTTTTACACTAAAAAGTTTGGAAGCCCAATCTCAAGATAGGTGGATCTGGTTTAGACATAATAATTATAATGGTTTTTGATGGCTCCCTCCATGTACCTAAAAGTAATAATATGGCATTAAGTTACATAACATTAATGTGGGATACAGTAAATGGGGTCCGAATGGGGTTGACTGATATAATTGACACAGATACCTGTATGGAAGTGTCACTGTCTGGCTAAGCACCAAAGAACCCCCAGAGATTGCACATTGATGACCTATCCTAAGTGTGTTTTCCAGAAAAACTCCTTTAATGCTGTATGACCAAAACAATATATCCAATAAAATATGGTTAAAAATATCAAAAAGGTTTATTATGATAAATCAATAAAAAGCGCCGGGGGCACCAGACAAACAAAAAGCGCTTACACGTTTCGAACAATAATGTTCTTAGTCATAGCACATGAAATTACAAGCAGGGGCACCTGTTTTAAATATGACCTCACCTATCAAATCACGCTAACATAATTGACTCACTTGACTAGATGTTCATAATTATACCAAGGGAACAGCAGAAGATACCCTTCTGCTAAGAGCATAGGGGGCTTTCATGCTTTATACAGGCCCAGTGGCACATCCATGCATGTTGTTGCTACAGCCCCATACTGATCATAGGTCATCAAGATGTATTTCTGGGAACGCCTTTAGTTGTCTAGTTTAGAAAACCCCAATTTTATACACCCTATTGGGAAATATTGAGTTCATAGAGATGGGTCACCTGTTCAGGACATTTATCTCTTGGCCACAGTGGAAACTGGTTATAAAGAGCATTTATCATTGTGGAGTTTCTGCCCTGCCCTGCATTACACAGACAACAACCTATTGATTTGGAAGGAAATTGTGTAATGATAAATTTCCCCTATTGTGGCGCTGCAGGGACACTTACTAATCATTGGGGTTCCAGCAGGGGAACACTTTGTTATCTTCATATTTTAATGAGACGCTTCGAACAAAAAGAAAATATCCAAGCCAGGGAACAAATGAACACGACGGTGATGTGTGGCATCTGACCGCTAAATATGCAGGAACAAAGTATTTCCCTGCTGGAACCCCCAACGATCAGTTGTTATTCATAATAAGTGTTCAGATTCTCTGCAGCGCCACCACAGGGGATATTAGGCATTACACAATGTCCTTCTACATCAAACAGTTGTCTGTGTGATGCAGGACAGGGTAGGTCCTCCAGAGCAGAACACTCTTTATAACCACTTACCACTCTGGTTTAGAGATTAAGGGCGACATGTATTAAGCTCGCCACGTCGGGGCGCACCTTTCCGCCAGTTTTCCGGCGAAATCTGCGTCTGATTTATGTCGGGGCCGGGGCGCGCTCATACATTCCATGTAAAGTCCGCCGCGCCTCGCCAGAGTGTGAGGCGCAGTGCGGGACTTAGGCGCAGTGCAGGGACATGGGCGCAGTGCGGGGACATGGGCGCAGTGCGGGACTGCACCTCACATGTATTCCGATTCGAGACAGGCTGGAAAACAGCGAGAAATCATAAAAGATATTCGTGCAGAGTATGAATAAAAAAAATCGCCTTTATAAAGGCCGAAAATATTATCAGAAAAGAGCTCAACCATCAAAAAAAAAAAAAAAAAATCACTTTCCAATATCCTAATTCAAGAATTAGGATATTGGAAATTGCCGGGAAATACAGTAATTTCAAATTTGAAAGTATTTCTTTGGTCGGCAAAAGCCAGCCAATCAGAATAGGGCGGCGTAAACCATTAAACCTATGGAGAAGAATTGCCCAATCAAAATAAAAGGGCGGGAAGTTCAAAATACGTAAAAATGCAAAAAAGAGCTTTTTGGCTGGCAGGGGGGTTGGCTACCCCGGGCCCAATCAGAATAGGACGCAGGGACCCATTAATCCTGGAGAAGTTTGGACCAAATCAAAATAAAAGGGCGGGACAGTTCAAAATACAGTAAAAATGCAGAAAAGAGGGATTGGTTAATAGGGGGGCTTGGCTAGTCGCCAAATCAGAATAGGGGCGACAGGGCCCATTATATCTATGGAAAGTTTGGCCCAACAAAATCAAAGGGGGGCATTCAAAAATATAGTAAAATCAGAAAAGAGCTGATTGGTTGAACTAGGGGGGCTTGGTACCCCGGCCCAAATCAGAGCCAAGCACTTGTCCCTTGTAGTCTATGGAGAATGGGAAATGCAATCTCGGCGCTCAGCGCCGTGCGGCAGGAGTATTAATAAAGAATCATTTTTATTAAGTGTAAAATATTATCAGATAAAGAGCAAAAACCCTTTCCCTTAAAAAAAAAAATCAGTTAAATCCCGAACAACGCTTTGTCCCCCGAGACCGGCGCTACCAAGGAAATTGCAATGAGAAATTTTGCGGGGAAATACAGTAATTCAAATTGTTAAGCCTTCTGATTGGTCGGATAAAAAGCCAATCTGAATAGGGTGACAATGCCCATTTAACCTAGGAGGAGTATTGCCAATCAAATGGGAGCGACAGGGCCCCATTTAACCGGAAAGAAAATTGACCAATCATATAAAAAGGGGGCAGTTAAAATACAGTAAAAAGGGCAGAAAAGGCTGTTTGGTTGAAGCGGCGGGGGCTCGTCCCGTTTACCAATCGGGCCGAGTATTTCTCATGGTTCTTGGGAAAAAAAATTGCGGCGAGCTTTTTTGTGTTTTGGGCAAAGTTAAAAGGGGCGGGGTTTTTGGCCAAAAGGGAGGCGGCGGTCCTATGGGTTTTTTAATGAAATCTGAAATAAAAACGCCCAGGCCAAAATCAAATGATAATACGGCCGAAGTTTCCCGAGTGTATATAAAATTAATAAAATATGGGGGTAACAAAAAAAAAAATATTAATACAAAAGGTTTTTATTTTTTATTTTCGTTACCCAAGGATCAAAAGTATGGGTGTAACGAAAATAAAAAAATAAACAGGATTTTATTGATTTAATTTTTTTTCGTTCCCCCCTTTTTTTTTTTCTTGTTATCAATCGGTAAACTTCTGTATCTTTTCATTTTTTTTGGCCATGTAGTTTTTTTTTCAGATTATTAAAAAACCCCAAGGAGGTCGCCGCTTCTCCCTTGGTCCAAAAAAAATGCGCCTCTTTTAACTTTGCCAAAACCAGAGCTGCTTGAATTCTTTTTCCCCATAGAACTCTTTTGGAAAGTGCTCGCGCTCTATTTGGGTAAGCTGGAAGCCCCGACGCTTCAACCAAACGGCTCTTTTTTTTCCTTTTTTCGTATTTGAACTTCCCCCTTTGAATTGATTGGGCAATATTTTCCATGGTTTGAATGGGTCCCTGTCGTCCCATTCTGATTGGTCAATACTCCTCATAGGTTTTTAATGGGCCACTGTCGTTATTTGATTGGGCAATTTCCTCCCTAGGTTAGAAGGGCCACTGGCTCCTTTAGTTGGCTGGTTTATGCCCCACCCTGAGAATACTTAAACAATTGAATTACTGTATTTCCCCCAAATTCTCTATATTGCAAACCCTAGTAGCGCCGGGGTTTGGCACAAAAGCGTTGTTCGGGATTTAACTGATTTATTTTTAGAGAAGGTTTCAGCTTTTATCGAGTTTTACACTTTTTTAAAAATGTTTTTTTTTATTCATACTCCATGCCCCACGGCGCTGAAGCCGAGGGTTGCAATGCGCCCATCTTCCATGTACAATGGGAGAAGTAGCTTGCGCTTGATTGGTGGGTAGCCAAGCCCCCGTAAACAACCAATCACCTTTTTTGCATTTTTACTGATTTTGAATGTCCCGCCTTTGATTCTGATTGGTAATAGTCCCATATGTTTTTAAGGTTTTCCCGTCCTCCTATTCTGATGGGCCCGGTTTCTGGACAATTTAAATGCTTAAAATTTGATTACTGTATTTCCCGGGAATTTCCAATATCCTAATTCCTGATTTGCCCGTTCTGATTTTTGGGAAATGATTTTTTTAAAAAATTTTTTTTTTTTTGGGTTTGAGCTCTTTTCTGACAAGTTTTTTTGCCTTTTTTAAAGGCGTTTTTTTTGGATCATACTCCTGCCCGCAGAGCGGGCGCCGAGATTTCTTTGCGATCTTTTTCTATGTTTCCCCGCATGTTCCGTTCGCTTCACTTTGCCTCCGCCGGAGCATTTAGACCAAAATAAACCAGGTCTGACTGTCGGAGCTGCCGAGCGCTGCAATGCGCCGCACTTTGCCGACTCGCAATCGTACATGCCTCGGAGTATACGAGCGCGCCGCATCCCGCCCCGGAACGCCTACAGCGCGCCCACACCGCGCCCATTGCACGCCCCTTCATCTGAGGCGCAGTAAAAGTGGCGAACACTGCGCCTAACACTGACTTCCCGCGTCCGACAGGGGGATTCGGGCTGGGAGGCGCAGTTTACGCCAAAAAACAGGCGAAAAGCCCGATCATACATGTCGCCCTAAGATCCTAAACAGCTGACCTACCTCTATGAACTTAATAGAGTGTACAAAAATGGGTTTATGAAACAAGACATCTAAAGGGGTTTCCAGAAAGACATCTGGATGGCCTATGGTTAGAGATGAGCGAGCCCGAAAAAGTTCGAGTCGAGCCTCGAACTTCGAGAAGTTCGGTTCGAAGTTCGAGTCGAACTTGAATTTCAAACCCCATTAAAGTCAATGGGGGAACATGTTTGGGTTAATTTTTATACCTATACACATGAGGAGAAACTGTAATTACAATCCATAACAGTACACCAACAATAGGCGCATTATACACCAAGCACGACACATTGAAATGTGCCTAAAAATGATAATGCAGAGCGCCCCATAACACATTACTATCACTAGTAGTTAATGTAATGCGCCTTGATAGGGGCATTACATACACTACCAATGACATGCCTTGTTCCGCGATTAGCGCAAATCGCGCCACATAGCTTATCATTGGAAGTGTATTGAATGTGTAAGGCGCATTTCATATACTTGTAATGATAAGTTATGCACCTCCGCGCACAATGTGTTTTGATAGGTGCATTGCATATTCTACCAATGAAATGCTATATGCCGCGATTTGTGCTAAGCGCCTTTTTAGGCGTATTATGTTTACTATGCCAGGTATATCCATACATGCCAACTCTCCCGCTTTTGGCGGGGAGGTCCCGCTAATTGGGGACCCCCCCCCCCCGCCCTCCTGGCAATGTGGGCTTTCCTCCCTGCCGCCGCAGGCAGCGAGGTTCTTTAAATGACCAAGGTGCCAGAGTAGCGCTGGAACTCTACATCTGGCGCCGCCGGGCCGCTCCTAAGGCGGGTGTAGCGGCCGATCACACCGTCCGGAGACTCTCACTGTACAGGGAGGAGGCAGGAGGGAATGTTTCCCCTCCTCCCTTATCCCCCTGTACTGTATGAACAGCGCCGACCGGGGTGGTGCGCTGTAAAATCAGGATCAGGTCGCAGCGTGAGTGACGCCGCGGCTGCACTCATCCCCTGCGACCTGAGGAGATCGCCCGAGAGATGTCCGGAGCTGCAGAGAGAACCTGGTTGATGTGAGTGGGCTTTTATTATTTTATTTTAATTAGCAAAGGGGGCCTCTACCTAGACTACAAAGGGGGCAACTACCGGCTACTAAAGGGGACAACTACCTGTCACTAAAGGGGCAAGACTACCTGGCTAACAAAGGGGGCAACTACCTTGACTCCTAAAGGGGGCAACTAAACCCTTGCTACGTAAAGGTGGCAATCTACCTGACTACTAAAGAGGGCAACTAACCCCTACCTGGCTTACTAAAGGGGGCAACAACCTACCTGGATACTAAAGGGGGCAACAACCTGTCTACTAAGGGGAAGGGGCAACTACCAGACCTAACAAATGGGGGTCAACTACCTGCCTAACAAAGGGGGCAAACTACCTGGCTAACAAATGGGGGCATCTACCTGGCTACTAAAGGGGGCATCTACCTGGATACTAAAGAGGGCAACTACCTGGCTACTAAAGGGGGCAACTACTGGCAACTAAAGGGGGACACAACCTGACTACAAAGGGGACAACTACTTGGCTACTAAAGGGGGCAACTACCTGACTACTAAAGGGGCAACTACCTGGCTACTAAAGGGGACAACTACCTGACTAATAAAGGGGGCAACTACCTGACACAAAGTGCAACTACTTGGCTACTATAAGGGGGCAACTACCTGGCTAACAAAGGGGGCAACTACCTGCCTACTAAAGGGGGCAACTACCTGACTACTAAAGGAGCAACAACAACTAACTGCTAACTAAAAGGGCAACTACCTTACTACTAAAGGGGCAAACTACCTGGCTACTAAGGGGGCAACTACCTGTCTAACAAAGGGGCAAACTACCTGCTACAAATGGGGGCACTACCTAGTACTAAAGGGGCAACTACCTGGCTAATAATGGGCAACTACCTGGCTACTCAAGAGGCAACTACCTGGCTACTAAAGGGGGCCAACTACCTGACTACAAAGGGGGCAACAACCTGTCTACACAAAAGGGCAACTACCTGCTACTAAAGAGGGGCAACTACCTGACTACCAAGGGGGCAACTACTTGGCTAGCTAAAGGAGGGGCAACGTACCTGGCCTAACAAAGGGGGCACTACCTGGCTACTAAAGGGGCAACTACCTGACTACTAAATGGGGCAACTACCTACTATAAAGGGGGGAAACTACCGGACTACTAACGGGGCAACTACCTGGCTACTAAAGTGGGGCAACACCTGGCTACTAAAGTGGGTAACTACCTGGCTTAACACAGGGGCACTACCTGGCCTAACAAAAGCGGCAAGTCTACCTGGCTAACAAAGGGGGCATCTACCTGGCTATACAAGGTGGCATCTACTTGACTACAAGGGGGCATCTACTTGGCTTAAAATGGGTCATCTACCTGCCTGTAGGGGCACAACCCTACCTGGTTTATGGGGGGCTACTTACCTGGCTATAAGGGCATCTACCTGGGCTTTCATCCAAAGCCATTATGCAGTTCAGGTGGAGTGGGTGTGGCTTTATGAAGGGGTGTGGCACACCAAAAAGATAGGCGTGCCCATGCAATACGCACGCCCCCCTCTTCAATCTCCCTCTTTTCCATTTTCAAAAGTTGGCAACTATGGGTATATCTGATGCCAGATTTTTGAGAGGATTGTACTTTCAGCTGCACTTTACACTGATTTAATGCATCCAAAATCGATTAAAATAGTGTGTCGAACACGATGATGAAAAAACAAACGCGATGAAGAACTATACTACTTCGAGACGAACAAAAAAAAGGTTTGGTTCAGCTCGAGTTCTAAAAAATCGGGAAGTTCAGCTCCAACTTATCTTTTCTCAAATGGTTCGATCAATACTACCTATGATCAGTATGGGGTTCAGGCTTTCTGTAGTGACAATATGCATGGGTGTGCCACTGTATCAAAACCTGAAGGACCCACAGACAGGGGCGTTGCTAGGGTCCTAAAACAACGGGCTCGGCCTTTGTGTTTTTTCTGGGTAGGGAGCTGGTTTCACAAACGACATTTTTTCCCGCGCCTCATATTGAACTGCGATGGTTTTTTTTACAGAGAAAAACTTCTGTTTCCTGTCCACTAATTTTCTGCAACATTCCCACACAGATCCCGTCCATCTCCTCAGCAGTCCACTGACAGTAAAAATCACCATACAAATTTACTTTTCAGAACCTACTCACCTTGCATATGGACGATACCCTTAAAACAGTCACCAAAACATACAACTACACATGGAGCAATATACCGGACGAGTGATTGTTTACAAAAACCCATCATACACAAACCTAGACCCCAAACTATTACAACTTAAGGCTAGGCTCAAATATCCTTCAGACCCTGACCAAACGCGACCCCCACATGTGCACACCACTGTACACAGGCTCTGATAACATATACCACCCCATACAGTGACCAATAGTGGGAGACACCAGTGTCAAAAGACACTGAGGACGTATATTACCCCATACAGTGACCAGATAGTGGTATATACTATTGTATGTCGACTCTGCAGAAATATAAAGTGGATTACACTGCAGTTAACATTTATGACTCACCGGAGACGTCTTTTCTGATCAGCGTTGTTCACTTTCCCTTTTCTTCTCCATCCGGTACACACCTTCATGCTGATTGCTCCCCCGGCCAATCTTGTTCCATCCCTGAGGATTTGAATACCAAATATCTTAGAATCCTCAATTTCCAACAACACCTTAATTATAGGTATAAAGCAGTCCCCACAGTTAGGAATATAGGGCACTGAAGCTTATAATAGGGGCCACAGGCGAAAAATGGTGCCCACATGTGCAGTATAAAGGGGGGGGCACAAGGCATATTAGGGGGGCACAGGCAGAATTAAGTAGGGGGAACAGGCAGTATATGGGGGCACCAGGCAGTATATGGGGCACCCAGGCAGTATAATGGGGCCACCGCCGCCGTTTGGGGGCCACCGGCAGGCCGTATGGGTGCCACCCGGCAGGTATATAGGGCCACCAAAGGCAGGATACGGGGCCACCGGCAGGTAACAATATAAAGGGCCACAGGCAGGGATATGGGGGCCACAGCAGGCATTATAGGAGCACAGGCCGGCATATAGGGGCCACAGGCAGGGATAAGGGGGCCACAGGCCTGGAAATGGGCACAGTCAGCATATGGGCCACAAGCAGCAATACAGGGGCACAGACAGGGATATGGGGGCCACGGTCAGTATATGGGGGCACGGTCAGGCATTAAGGGGCACAGCAGCCAATATCAGTGACAGCAGGGATATGGGGGGGCCACAGGCAGGGGATAAGGGGGCACAGACAGGCATTATAGGGGCACAGCAGGATATGGGGTCCACAGGTAGGGAATAAGGGGGTCACAGCAGGGAAATGGGGGCCAACAGGCAGGGGTAGGGGGGGCCACAGCATGGATAGGGGGGCCCACATGCAGTGAATATGGGGGCCACAGGCAGGGATTAGGGGGCCACAGGCAGGGATATGGGGGCCACAGGCAGGGGGCCACAGGCAGGCATTATAGGGGACAACTGAGGCAGGTAAACGCTTTAAAAAATAACAACATTAATACTCACCTTAACATCCCACTGCGAAGCGTGCTCCCGTCCTCTTTCAACCCGGATCCTACCGGCAGCTCCTCGGCGCACGACCTATATGCTCTGTGCAGCCCGAGGAAGCAGCGTCGCTATGACATCACATCATCCCGCGACGCTGCCGGCTGAGGTGCACGGGCCGCGGCGGGTCCTCATCGCTGTGAGGACCCCGGCGGCCCCCGCTGTGTTCGGACCTACGGGTCGCCGACACTGTCTGCGGGGCAAGGGAGCGCTCGCATCTCTCCTCCCAGAAGCCCGCGCTGTGTGTGGCGTCCAGCGGAACTCACAATGCAGCTAAAGGCCCGTCGGTGCTCCATGCCCAGCGCAGAGTCCTGGAGCCCGGGAGGGGACCTCGGGCACAGGGTTTTATTCGGGCCCCGAGCCCCGAATAAAAACAGCCTAGCGACGCCCATGCCCACAGATTTATACCTGTTGGGCCTGTGCTGCCTAATTTAAAGACTAAACCGACCCACAGATTCGACCCTGTAGCCTATGCTGCCTGTATAAAGCCTAAAGGACCCACAGATTACACCTTGGTGGCCTATGATATCTGTATATAGCCTAACCCACCCACAGATAATACTTGGTGGCCCTATGCTCCTGTATAAGCCTGAAGGACACACAGATTACACCTTGGTGGCATTTGCTATCTGTTTCTAGCCTAAAGAACCCACAGATTATACCTTGGTGGCCTATGCTGCCTGTATAAAGCCTGAAGGACCCACAGATTAGACCTTGGTGTCCTGTGTTGTCTGTATAAAGCCTGAAGGACCCACAGATTACACTTTGGTGGCCTGTGAGGCCTGTATAAAGCTTGAAGGACCCGCATATTATACCTTGGTGGCTTATGCTGTCTGTACATAGCCTGAAGGACACACAGATTATACCTTGGTGGCCTATGCTGCCTGTATAAAGCCTGAAGGACCCACAGATTACACCTTGGTGGCCTATGCTGTCTGTATAAAGCCTGAGGGACCCACAGATTATACCTTGGTGGCCTATGCTGCCTGTATAAAGCCTGAAGGACTCACAGATTAGACCTTGGTGTCCTGTGTTGTCTGTATAAAGCCTGAAGGACCCACAGATTACACTTTGGTGGCCTGTGAGGCCTGTATAAAACCTGAAGGACCCATAGATTTATACTAGGTGGTAATGCTTGTCTGTACTACCTGAAGAACACACAATTATATCCGGGGAGGCCTATGCTGCCTGTATAAAGCCTAAACAACCCCCAGATTATACCTTGGTGGCCTATTCTGCCTGTATAAAGCCTGAAGCACCCACAGATTAGACCTTGGTGGCCTGTGCTGCCTATATAAAGACTAAACGACCCACAGATTAGACCTTGGTAGACTATGCTGCCTGTATAAATCATAAAGGACCCACAGAGTAAACCTAGGTGGCCTATGCTATCTGTATATAGCCTAAACAACCCACAGATTATACCTTGGTGGTTTATGCTGTCTGTATATAGCCTGAAGGACACACAGATTATACCGTGGTGGCCTATGCTGCCTGTATAAGCCTGAACAACCCACAGATTATACCTTGGTGGCCTATTCTGCCTGTACATAGCCTGAAGGACGAACAGATTACGCCTTGGTGACCTATGCTGCCTGTATCAGGGCTGGACAATACCTTTAATATTACGTCATGGACACTTCTCCTTTTTACTTCTTTATATCTGTAGAAGCAGAGGATGGTGAAGACTTAGACGTGGATGTGTTCATTTGGAGATTACATGCAAAACAGATTGTATTCTATCTATATTTCATTGATTCGTTACTCACTAAATAATATTGATCCTCGTTCTAAGGAAAAACCTCAGAAAAGAGGAAACTGACCTAAGAATGAAATCCTGGCCAGTAAAGTAGGACTTCTCTTTAATTTTTCCCACTTTTTTGACCCGAAGAAGGTGTCAATCAAAAATATATATATTCGTTTTAGATGATAAATGAAACATTTTTCTTAGTGCCATCGTCGTGGCCATACGGTACATGGGGATTTCTAAATCATAATCTGCTTTCCGTGGCCACTTGCGGGATTAGTTAGCTGAGGTCACTCAATAGCTGGAGTCACTGCCTGTAATTGATGGATCACTTTCCTGTGTATTGTTATTTAATGACCAACTCGTGGGGGTGACGATGGTCCTGACCTCTCCACGTGTGCAGGCAGCAGGCAACAGTCAGAAAAGCTAAGAATAATCGGTCTCTTGGGTAGAAGATACCAAACATGACTCCGACTCCTATATAAATAGAATAGAGATATTGACTAAGTATTCATCATGATACTTGCCGGGCTTATTTGGAGGAAGATCCTCTTTTTCTTGCTGTGAAAAATGACCAAAGACTTATTATTCCTATTAAAACGTGACCTGTGACTTCTGATCTAACTTCTGAGTCAATGTAATAAATCCTTCTTAGCATTGTTCTTCCAAACATTTCTTATCACCAACGATAGCGCATAAGAAAAAAAGGCATAGAAGACCTAGGTCAACGCACATCTACAGACAGAGATGACTAAGGTCCATTCGGGTTTTGGAGCGTGCAACCTTTGAGGTTGCTAGGAGAGCATCGCTCTTCCATGCTGAAGGGGAAGCCCATGGCCTTGATGGCCCAGGCACTGAGAGATTGCACCTCCAATCCCACACCTGGACCTATGGAGAAGCAATTGTAGGGCTGTGTTAGGCTTGGTTCAGACTCCGCTTTTCTGTTCTATTATAGTAACAGAAAAACAAAAATAACGGCAGTCTAGAATCTATCACATGATGGACACCAACATCACTCAAAGACCCCATTGTTTATAATGGGGTCCTTCATGTTTCCATCATGGTGTCCACTATTGTTTTACTGGAAAACAACAAGCAACATGCTGTGCTCTTATCTTTAGCTTTTTGGACAGAGCCTTGCATTCGGATTTTTGAACCTAGCCTAATTGGGCACTGTATGGCTTGTTTGACGGTATTCTATAAAACAGTATTTTCTGCATACTCTATAGTAGTTTTCTCACCACAATAATTAGCTTTTAACACGTAGGGAAAGGTAAATGAAGACTATTACTAAATACATTGCTTTGTTGATTTTGCTTTTTTCAGGAGATAAAGAAGATTTTATCTACTGCTAGTGCACACAAGTTTCTCTGGTTACAGACCACCTCTCCCTGCTCTCTATTATCTCTCCTTGCTCTAAGCTGGCATCAGTCAGTCCATTCATAGTGAGTCACTCCCTGCAGAGTCTAATCTCTAGCAACGGACTTTGTTTACTTAAAGGGGTTTTGCCATGATCTAATGTTGACGTGGGATCCTCCAAAATGGGTATTTAATCACTTTTCTAAATATATGTCAATAAAAAAAGTGAAGCCTCTGAGAGCTACAGCCTGATTAAAATGCCCTTAGTTTCCTGACAGTTTACATTAGACATGACCAGGAGCTGACAGGAGCTCATCTGGCTGGACTTGCTTATTTGCACTTCTTTTCTGATGGCAGGGAACATGAACAAACTTTGAAGGGACTGGGGAGAAAGATCCTGTGTTTTTTGTATAGAGAATCCACTGGTTGTAATGTAATTATCTGAGAAAACATGCAGATGCTCCCTGCTCCCTGCTCAGTCCCCTCCCTCTCCCCCTGCAGGAATGAAAGACTTCTGCCTCCTGAGCTTATCTTCTCTCCTGAGCAAATAAGAGGGAGAAATAAAACGCATATAGCTTGTGCACAATACAGTTCTCCTCTGTGGATTAGCAAAACAATGTTTGCTCAACTACAGAGACCGAGTATCAGGAATGTGCATGGGAGGGGAAGTGATGACATCACAGAGGAGGTACTTGTTTTTTTTAAACACAGCGCCCCTTTTTTCAAGCCTCAAGACGGGAGTATCAGCCTGTTAGGTGAGAAACTCACTTCTTGGCAAAACCCCTTTAACTAAATGAGAAGTGTATACCCTTTAGAGCCTGAAGCCTTGTGTAATGCACTTTATAACTCATGTCATTGTAACAGGCAGAGCTGATATGCCAATCACTGCCATAGACCCGCCCACAGCCTGGGCGGGAAGTGTGAGTCTGAAGCTGCCTGTGGCTCTGTGAAGCTGCATGCTGAAAACATCCCTTTAACTAAAGTAGGCCATATTTACTCAGATAGGTATAAGCCTCAAAACTCTACATATATCACGAGGTGCAAAGTATTTCAGCTCTGCATTAAAACACAAAAGTTTCTTCTATATCAAGTTATAAGTTATTCTGAATTAGGGCTGAATTAGGCCAGTTGGGTGGATGGTTTGGAACATGACAAGATATATAAGAGACTTGTAGTATAGAATTTGTAGACAGGATTGGCCTATTTTCTTTGACGGCCATGGAGGGGTCGATATTTGACTTTTTAGCACTGTTACTTTACTACTCTGAGTGGTCCACGGTTATGAGTGGTGGCCCCAGGGCTCAGTATTGGGTCCTCTTATTTAATGTATTTATTAATGATATAGTGGAAGGGATCGATAGCACGGTTTCTATTTTTGTAGATGACACCAAGCTATGCAGGGTAGTGCAATCTATGGAAGATGCTCATAAATTGCAAGCAGACCTGGACACACTGAGTGCTTGGGCATCCACTTGGCAAATGGGGTTCAATGTGGATAAATGTAAGGTTCTGCATCTGGTTAGAAATAATCTACAGGCATCATATGTCCTAGGGGGAGAAAAACTTGGAGAATCGCTTGTTGAGAAAGATCTGGGCGTTCTTGTAGATCATAGACTATAGAACAGCATGCAATGTCAATCAGCTGCCTCTAAGGCAGGTAGGATATTGGCGTTTATTAAAAGAGGCCCGGACTCACGGGACAAGGATCTAATTCTACCGCTATACAAAGCATTGGTGCGTCCTCACTTAGAATATGCTGTTCAGTTCTGGGCCCCAGTTTATAGAAGAGATGTAATAGAGCTAGAGAACGTGCAAAGACGAGCAACCAAACTTATAAGGGGAATGGAGCATCTTAGTTATGAGGAGAGGTTAGTAGAATTGAACTTATTTAGTCTTGAGAAAAGACGGCTTTGGGGGGAGACATGATTAATTTATATAAATATATAAATGGTCCCTACAAAAGTGTGGGGAGAAATTATTTCATGCAAAGCCCCCTCAAAAGACAAGAGGACAGTCCCTTCGGCTAGAGAAAAAGGATTCAATCTCCAGAGGAGAAAAGCGTTCTTCACTGTAAGAACTGTGAATCTGTGGAATAGCCTCCTGAGGAGCTGGTCACAGCAGGAACTGTAGAGAGTTTCAAGAAAGGCTTAGATACCTACCTGAAACTAAAGAATATTAATACGTACGTAGCCATGTAAAATTCTGGATCCTGGCTGGTGGAGGCTCTGGGGTCAGAGATGGGGTCTCCACTGGAGCAGATTGGTTCTTGCCTTGTGGGTTCAGGGCATTCACCAGTGGGGAGGCTGGGCTTCAAATCCTTGTCTCCCTCCCTCCACCCACATTTTCCCCACCCTTGGTTGAACTTGATGGACACGTGTTTTTTTCAACCATACTAACTATGTAACTATGTAACTATATAACTATGTAAGTACTTTGCAGCCATTTCATGATTCCTGTGCTCCCACCAGGTAAGGCATAAATGAAAATAAGTGTATTGGTTAACAATGGTTCACGTATGCCACATATTACCCCATTCCTTATAACATTCAATGTATAATAGTAGGCACAACACAGGGACACCCCCAAACTCAGTTGTGTATAGCCAGTCGCTCTCCAGTTTTTCACAGCTGTACCCATAAAATATCCATAGCCCCTGGTCTCAGCTAGCCTTCCTAGAAAATGTCCAGCTCCTGTGGGACACAGTAGTTTAATTTCTTTGACTTTGCAGGTAGAGTCTACTCCCTGGTTCGTACACAGGTTAGTACGTGCTCAGTTTACAGTATCCAGTTTAGGAAAAGCTTTGCTCGCATATGGCCTAATATAAGAGCATTTCCTCCTAGGTATGGGATTATGGGGAAAAATGTACCCACCTGCAAAGCCGGCTCCAAGAGGTGAGCACCACACTCCTTACAGTGCTGTGGGGAAATGTACAGAGCTCAAGGCAGGAGCTAGATCCCAATGGGCTTTGTGTCCCATAGTAACCCAGGTAAGCACACAGGGCAGTACAGACAGGGGGGATGCTCTTTTTCCAAGGTGTCTACAGTTTGCCTTCTTCTGGGGTTAGTGCATTTTATATCTATCCAAGAAATGGTGGCATTTTTAAGGCAATAAACAAACATTTTATCCAATTTTGCACTGAATTTGGATTATCTGGTGCATCATAATCTAATTTTACTGCATGTTATCTATCTCTCTCTCATATCTATCACATACCTATCTATATCATATCTATCTCATATCTATCTATCTATCGCATATCTATCTATCTATCTATCTATCTAGATCATATCTATCTATCTATCTATCTTACTATCTATCTATCTCATATCTATCTATCTATCTATCTATCTATCTATCTATCTATCTATCTATCTATCTATCTATCTATCTATCTATCTCATATCTATCTATCTATCTCATATCTATCTATTCCATATCTCTCGATCTATCTATCTATCTATCTATCTATCTATCTATCTATCTATCTATCTATCTCATATCTACAGTCTAAATAGAAAAACTCGGGCAGTAGCGCTCAGAGATATAGGGCGACATGTATGAAGGGGCTTTACGCCAGTTTTCTGGCGTACACTGCGCCTCCCAGCCCGAATCCCGCTGTCGGACGCAGCGTTCGGCACTTTCGGCTGCGGCCCGCATGAAGGGGCGGGCAGTGGGCGGGCAGTGGGGCGCGGTGTAGGCGTTCCGGGGCGGGACGCGGCGCGCTCGTATAGTCCGAGGCATGTACCATCGCGGCTCGCCAAATCGCGGCGCTCGGCAGCTCCGACAAGCAGACCTGGTTTTTTTTGGTCTAAATCCTCCGGCCGAGGCGAAGTGAAGCAGGATCAGAACATGCGAGGAAGCAGATAGAAGATCGCGACAGAAGTCTCGGCGCTCCGCTCCGTGCAGCAGGAGTGTGATTCCCGAAAAAATCGCCTTTATAAAGGCGGAAAACAGTGTCAGAAAAGAGCTGAATGTACAAAATACACATAATAAAAAAAAAAAAACATTTTCCCAAACTCTAGAACGGCACAATATCAAGAAATATGATATTGGAAATTGCCGGGAAATACAGTAATTCAAATTCTGAAACCTATTCTCATTGGTCGGCATAAACCAGCCAATCAGAATAGGAGCGACAAAGTCCCATTCTATCCTATGGAGGAGTTTGGACCAATCAGAATCCACGGCGGGATAATTCAAAATACAGTAAAAAGACAGAAAAGAGCTGATTGGCTGAGCTAGCGGGAGCATGGCTATCCCAGCCAATAAAGAGCGCGAGCTACTTCTCCCATTATCGTCTATGGAGAGATGGGCGCACTGAAATCTCGGCGCTCAGCGCCGTGCGGCATGAAGTATTAATAAAAAAAAAATATTTTTATTAAGTGTAATACATGATCAGATAAAGAGCAGAACAATTGTATAAAAATAAAGCAGTTAAAAACCCGAACAACGCGTTTGTCGCCGAGACCGGCGCTACATAGGGAATTGCCATAGAGAGAATTCCCGGGAAATACAGTAATTCAAATTGTTTAAGCTATTCTCATTGGTCGGCATAAACCAGCCAATCAGAATAGGAGCGACAATGTCCCATTCTATCCTATGGAGGAGAATTGACCAATCAGAATAGGAGCGACAAAGCCCCATTCTAGCCTATGGAGAAAAATGGACCAATCATATTCAAAGGCGGGACAGTTCAAAATACAGTAAAAAGGCAGAAACGAGCTGATTGGTTGAAGCAGCGGGGGCTCGTCCAGCTTAGCCAATCAAGCGCGAGCTACTTTCTCATAGAGTTCTATGGGGAAAAGAAATTCTGAGCGCGCTCTGTGATTGGCTAATTTCAAAGGGCCGCCGTAATTTGGACCAATGGGAGAGCGAGCGACGCTCCTATGGGTTTTGTAATGCAATTTTGAAATCAAACTGTATATGGCCGAAATCACATTATAACACTACACAAGTTGTCACGATGTGTATATAAAGGAATCCTAATATGTGGCTAACGAAAAAATAAAATTAATTCCCTAAAATCATGTTTTTTTCTTTATTTTCGATGCACCCATACTATTGATCCTTGGCTAACGAAAATAAAGAAATAAACATGATTTTAGGGAATTAATATTTTTTTTTCGTTAAGCCACATATTAGGATTCCTTTATATACACAAACTGACAACTTGTGTAGTGTTATAATGTGATTTCGGCCATATACAGTTGATTTCAGATTGCATTACAAAACCCATAGGAGCGTCGCTCGCTCTCCCATTGGTCCAAATTACGGCGGCTCTTTGAAATTAGCCAATCACAAACCATTTGTTTTCTCCATAGAACTCTATGAGAAAGTAGCTCGCGCTGTGATTGACTGAGCTAGGCGAGCCCCCGCTAGCTCAGCCAATCAGCTCTTTGCAGCCTTTTTACTGTATTTTGAACTGTCCCGCCATGGATTCTGATTGGTCCAAACTCCTCCATAGGCTAGAATGGGGCTTTGTCGCTCCTATTCTGATTGGTCTAAACTTCTCCATAGGCTAGAATGGGACTTTGTCGCTCCTATTCTGATTGGACGAGCTAGGCGAGCCCCGCTAGCTCAGCCCAATCAGCTCTTTGCAGCCTTTTTACTGTATTTTGAACGTACCCGCCGTGGATTCTGATTGGTCCAAACTCCTCCATAGGCCCAGAATGGGGCTTTTGTCGCTCCTATTCTGATTGCCCGGGTTTATGCCGACCAATGAGAATAGGTTTCAGGATTTAAATTACTGTATTTCCCGGCAATTTCCAATATCATATTTCTTGATATTGTGCCGTTCTCGAGTTTGGGAAAGTGATTTTATTTTTTAAGAAGTGTATTTTGTACATTCAGCTCCTTTCTGACACTGTTTTCCACCTTTATAAAGGCGATTTTTTCGGGAATCACACTCCTGCTGCACGGAGCGGAGCGCCGAGAACTTCTGTCGCGATCTTCGATCCGCTTCCTCGCATGTTCCGATCCTGCTTCACTTTGCCTCGGACGGAGGATTTAGACCAAAAAAATGTAGAACGCCTTTATAAAGGCGATTTTTGCTTCATACTCCGCACCGACATCTGGAATGATTTCTCGCCGCTCCAGCCTGTCTCGCATCGGAACAGATTCTCGGCGCAGTCCCGCACGGCGCCTAGGTCCCACACTGCACCGCACACACTGGCGAGGCGCGGCGGACTTTTACCCGCATGTATGAGTGCACTTCCTCGGACGGCGAAGCATAGGCGCAGCGCCGCACAGCGCCCATGTCCCCGCACTTCGCCTCATACGTTGGCGAGGCGCGGCGGACTTTACATGATATGTATGAGCGCCGCCCGGCCGCGACATAAATCAGGCGCAGATTCCGCCGGAAAACTGGCGGAAAACGGCGCCTCGACCCGGCGGGATTCATACATGTGGCCCATAGTGTGTCATGCACTCATATCTATCTATCTCATATATATCTATCTATCTTATATCTATCTATCTATCTATCTATCTATCTATCTCATATCTATCTATCTATCTATCTATCTCATATCTATCTGTCTATCTCATATATATCTATCTATCTATCTATGTATCTATCTCATATCTATCTATCTATCTCTTTATTTCTTTCTCTCTGTCTTTCTATGTCTCTGTCTTTCTTTCTATCTGTCTGTCTGTCTATCCCATATCTATCTATCTCCTATCTATCTATCTCTCATATCTATCTATCTCTCATATCTATCTATCTCTCATATCTATCTATCTATCTATCTATCTATCTATCTATCTATCTATCTATCTATCTATCTATCTATCTATCTATCTATCTCATATCTATCTATCTATCTATCTATCTATCTATCTATCTATCTATCTATCTATCTATCACACAAAAATGCAAATTCCACTCATCCACATAGGATGTTATTAATCAGAACAGAGTATAGATGGGACCTTCATGCTCTAAGTATGGAGGTCTGGACACATATGCACTGTGCGGCCGTTATATTCCGGCCACACAGACTTAGCAGCTGCACATAGCGTGCGGCTGCATCCCTATAGAGAAAGCAGGGGCGGTGCATTACCGTCCCTGCTTTCCCTATTGCTGTAGATGCAGCGCTCACTGAGCTCCGCATCTACAGATCAGCGGCGCAGAGGGGATGATGCAGAGTTGTCGTCACACCCCCTACGCCACTCGGTCTCGCTGGACGCCGGGTCCTGGAGGAAGCAGCTCTGCAGGGGATCCAGGTATTGGTGAGTAACTTTTCTTGTTTTCTTTCTTTTTTTTTTATTTCACTAGAATGGTCACTACAATGGGCTATATAGGAATGACTACAGGGGGCTATATAGGAATGACTACAGGGGGCTATATAGGAATGACTACAGGGGGCTATATATGAATGACTACAGTGGGCTATATAGGAATGACTACAGAGGGCTATATATGAATGTCTAAAGGGGGCTATATATGAATGACTACAGGGGGCTGTATAGGAATGACTACAGGGGGCTATATAGGAATAACTACAGGGGGCTATATAGGAATGACTACAGTGGGCTATATAGGAATGACTACAGGGCGCTATATATGAATGACTACAGTGCGCTATATAGTACTGACTACAGGGGGCTTTATAGGAATGACTACAGGGGGCTATATAGGAATGACTAAAGGGGGCTATATAGGAATGACTACAGGGGGCTATATAGGAATAACTACAGGGGGCTATATAGGAATGACTACAGGGAGCTATATATGAATGACTACAGTGGGCTATATAGGAATGACTACAGGGCGCTATATGTGAATTTATTACTACAGGGGGCTATATATGAATTTATTATAACTACGGGGGCCATATATGAATTTATTACTACAGGGGCCATATATGAATTTATTACAACTGCGGGGGCCATATATGAATTTATTACAACTAAAGGGGCCATATATGAATTTAATACAACTACAGGGGCCATATATGAATTTATTATAACTACAGGGGCCATATATGAATTTATTACTACAGAGGCCATATATGAATTTATTATAACTACAGGGGCCATATATGAATTTATTACTACAGAGGCCATATATGAATTTATTATAACTACAGGGGCCATATATGAATTTATTACTACAGGGGCCATATATGAATTTATTACTACAGGGGCCATATATGAATTTATTATAACTACAGGGGCCATATATGAATTTATTACAACTACAGGGGCTATATATTAATTTATTACAACTACAAGGGGCTATATATGTATTTATCATTACCACAGGGGGTCTATTTTTATTTGTTATTACCACAGGGGGCCATATATGTATTTGTTATTACCACAGGGAGCCTATATTTATTTGTTATTACTACAGGGGGCCATATATTTATTATTACTACAGGGGGGCCTATATTTGTTTACTTCTACTACAGAGGGCATATATGTATTTATCTTTACTACAGAGGCCATATATTTATCATTACTACAGGGTGCATATATATCTAATGCCTACAGGGGGCATAAATCTCTGTAATGACAGAGCTGATTACATATGTATATTATATACATGTATAATGCTGATCAATACTACTGCAGACTGATTGTCAGCTCTGTGGGTCAGCATTATTAGTATAATACTGACCCACAGAGCTGACAATCAGTCTGCAGTCATAAAATACTGGTTACCCCATACTATACCCCTACAGTTTATTGTGGGTTTCTTTTTGTGTATGTGTGATTCTAAACATCCAACCCCTCCATAACCCCGCCCCCTAATAACCATGCCCCCAATTACCCCGCCCCCACTGGGCCGTGGGAAAAATTGTTGTGCATCAAACCGGTCCCTGGTGGAAAAAAGGTTGGGGACCGCTGGTTTAGAGTATATCCCCATCTGAACTGAGGTTCCCTTGTCGTCGGTGGCTGGGCCCTCGCAGTTTTGATTAAGGGAACCTTCGATTTTTATGTATTATAAAAGTAGACGCACTTTGAAATAATTCATGTAGTTATTGACTGTCTCCTCGCATCTACAGAGCGCTGCTGATTTGTATTGTTTTGCAGTTATGTGTGCGTGCAGCTGTGCCATTCTTTACAACTGTTTTGGAAGTGCTGATCATATTTTGAGGTTTTTGGGGAATTATCTGTATATCTGTTTATCTATCAAATTTTCTTTCTGTCGGTGTCTGTTTATCTATCTGTCTATCAATCTATCTATTAATCTCATAGTTGCCAACTTTCGAAAATGAAAAAGCAGGAGAGTGTAGTGGGCGGCGGCGCGCGTAGCGCGCCGCGCCAAAAATTTGCATGGACACGCCCATCTTGTTGGTATGCCACGCCCTTCAAAAAGCCACCCCCCAAACTCCCCCTTAACTGCAAAACGGCTTTTGGAGAAAGCCAGGTAGATGCCCTTATAGCCCGGTAGTAGCCCCCCATAACCAGTAGTGCCCTTACAGGCCGGTAGATGCCCCTTGTAGCCAAGTAGATGCCCCCTCTGTAGCCAGGTAGAGCCAAATTTGTAGCCAGGTAGATGCCCCCTTTGTTAGCAGGTAGGTGCCCCCACATTGTTAGCCAGGTAGGTGCCCCCCCATTTGTTAGCCAGGTAGGTGCCCCCATTGTTAAACCAGGTGGGTGCCCCCAGGGTAGCCATTTGGTTCCCCCCCAATTTTTTGCCGGTAGGTGCCCCTTGTTCCGGTGGTCCCCCCATTGTTGCCAGGTAGGGGCCCCCTTGTGCCAGGTAGGCCCCCTTTTTTGCCAGGGAGTCCCCTCTTTGGGGGCCCCTTTGTTGCCAGGTGATGTCCCCTCTTTTCCGGGGGTGCCCCTTTTTGCCGGTGTGCCCCATCTGTTGAGGTAGTGCCCCCCTTTTTTTCCGGTGTTGCCCCCTTTTGAGAGGGGGGCCCCCCCTTTACCTATCCCCCTCTTTTACCGGTATGCCCCATCTTTTGCCGGTTTTGCCCCCTGGAAGGAGTGCACCCGTTACCGGAGGCCCCCTTTTCCGGTGGCCCCCTCTTTTTAAACCCCGGGGCCCTTTTTGAGGAGGCCCCGTTCCTTGCCCCTCCCCAGGTGGCCCCGTTCCGGGTGTCCCCCCCTTTTGGGGGGGTTCCCCCGGCAGGAGTGCCCTCGTTCCTTGGCCCCCCTTTTTTGGGGGCCCCTGGCCGGGGAGTGCCCCCCGGCCGGAGGCCCCTTTTTCCCCCCAAAAACCCCTTTTTTGCCAGGTTATTCCCCCTTCCATTTTACCCCCCTTTTGGGGAGTTCCCCTTCAACGGTGGCCCCCCCTTAAAAGTTAAAAAAAATTAAAACCCAATTTTCTTCCCTTGACCGGATTCCCCCCTTTTTTTTGGGGCGGGGGAAAATAAAAGGGGACCCTCATCCCCTAGGGCCTTTCCCCCTCGGTTGCTTTTAAACCCCCCCCAAAAGGGAGAAAAGGAACGATCCCCCCCTTCCCTTTAACATAACCCGGGGCTGGGGGCCCCTTTTCCCTTCCCAACCCCCCTTAACCCCCCGGGGCCAAAAGGAAACCCCCCCATTTTTCCCCCAAATTTTTGGGCCCCCCCCCTGAAAGGGCCCCCGGGAGGTTGAACCCCCCCCAGGGGGGGGGCCCCTGCCCCCCCCCGCCCGGGAGATTGGCCTTTTGATTATTTTTAAATCAGTTTTTTACTGTAAATTTTTTCTTAGCGGGGAATTCCCCTTCCAAAATGGGGCTGGGGCCATGTTTTTTGGGGGGGGTTCCCGGTAGGGATCTTTGAAAGGATGTTTTTTCGGGGAAAAACCTTTTGTAGAGGATGCCGGAGAAAAATTTCCTTGTTACTTTTAGTGCCAAAAAAAGCCGAGTTGTCTTTTTTCTTTCCCCTTTGTCCCAGCCCCCTGACAATTCCCGTCCCAATCCCTGAAAAATTTAAAAACCTTTAGCCCTCTTTTTAGCTTTCATACTTTTCCTTGCAACCCCCCCTTCTTATGCCCCAAAGGAAAACCCCCCCTTGTGGGAAAATTTTCCCCTTTTAAAGGGTCCCCCCTTTAGAAAAGTAGTTGCCCCCGGTTTTCCCCCCTTTCCCTTAGGGGGGTTTTTTGGTAGGTTGGCCCCTTTAGCAGAAATTTGCCCCCCGTTTGCCCTTTGTGCGGGTTTTCCCCCCTGTACCCAGAAAAACCCCCTTAGCCGGTAAAGCCCCCTTGAGTTATCCCCCTGTGAGGAATGCCCCTTAGCCATTTGGCCCTTCCCCTTTCCAAAATGGTGCTCCTTTTTTTGGGGGCCCCCCCTGTGCCGCTGCCCCGTCCCATGATGGGGCCCCTTAAAGATGCCCGTATTTCCCCCCCTGTGCGGGGGTGTCCCTTGTGTGACCCCCTGTATGAGAGCCCCCGAAAGTGTGTGTGGTGTGTGGTTTTTGTTCTGTTTTTTTGTTTGGGGGCCCCCCCGTGAGTTGTTTGTGAGTTTTGTTTCCCGGTTCCCCCCCTGTGGAAAGTGTGATTTGCCCCTTGGTTTGTGGTGTGTTTGTGAAAAGGTGATGTTTTTGTGTGCTGCCCCCTGTGTGTGCCCCCCCTGTTTTTTATTTCCCCCCCCGAGATAAGCCCCGTGGTGTGGGGGAGTGTTGTAGGTGAGGTGTCGAGGTGGGTTAGTTCCCCTTTATGGAAATCCCCCTTTTAAAGGGGGTTTCCCCCTGTGGTTGTTGTGGTGATTTTGTCCCCCCAATGTGTGGGGGGGTTTGGTGATTGTGGTTTGTGTGTATATGTGTTTTTTTTGGTGGTTGTGTTGAGTGTAGGTAGTGGTGTTTTTTAAGGTAGAGAATTGCCCCTTTTGGTGTCCCCCTTAGTAAGAATTGTTTAAAGGGTTTAGTCCCCCCCTTCCAGAATCCCCCCTTACCCAGTAGATGCCCCTGACCCAGTGTGCCCCTGTAGCCTTACATTCCCTTTGCCGTACATCCCCTTGTCCCCAATTTCCCCCTGAGCAGTAGATGCCCCCCAGTAGAAGCCCATTTTAACCCAGTATGCCCTTGTCCCGTGATGCCCCTGTCCCAGTAATGCCCCCTGTACCCCTAACCCCCCCTTTTCCGTAATGCCCCCCTTCCCAGTGACCCCCCCCCTGTAGCCAGAAAACCCCCCCCCGTAGGTAATGCCCCCGTAGCCAGTATCCCCCCCTTGCCGTGATCCCCCCCCGTAGCAGTGAAGCCCCCCGTAGCGTAACCCCCCCCGGCCCAGAGATGCCCCCTTACCCGGGCCCCCCTTGAGCCATAATGCCCCCTTCCCAAGTGGCCCCCTGTAGCCGTAATGCCCCCTGAAAGGAAATGCCCTTTGTAGCCTAATGCCCCCTTTTTGCCAGAAAGCCCCAGAGCCAGTGATGCCCCTTGTAGCCAGTAAAAGCCCCCTTGGTATTCCCCCCTTGTACCCATATCCCCCCTTGTGGGGCCCTATCCCCCCTTGGCCTAACCCCCCCCTGTGCCAGAAATGCCCCTTCCCGTACCCCCCCCCCCTGAAAGCCCCCCGGGATATGCCCCCCCCGTTTCCCCCCCCTTTATTCCCCCCCCGTAGCAAGTCCCCCCCTGTACCCAGTAGGCCCCCCCAAACCCCCCCTTACCCTTTAATCCCCCCCCCAAATAGCCCCCCCTGAAAGGGGCCCCTTCCGAGATCCCCCCCATAGCCATTAATTTTAAGCCAGATATACCCCCCGGCCAGTGATGCCCCTGTAGCAGTGTTTCCCCCAATAGCTAAAAAAATAAAAAAAAAAACCAATTTCCCAACGGCCGCGGTCCTGGCCCTGCAGCTCGAGAACGGTGTAACCCGGGAAGTCATCACGCTACTTACGCCGTCTCGCGGGGTGGGACCTTCGGCCGGGAAGCTGCCAGCTTGAGGATCCGTCGCAGGGGGGTGTGAAAGCGGGGTCACTTCCCCCGCGACGCCGAGTGTATGTACGTGCTTACCAATTTTCGTACATACAGGGGGGAAGACAGGACGGGAAAATCCGTCCTGCCTCCCCCGACTCTGATGCGCGGGGCCCCCTGTGAAAAAAGCCGCACACAGAGATCCGCGGGCGCCCCCCACACCAAAAGGGCGCTCCGGCCCACGGGGAGCGGCCTGGAGCCGCCCAGAAAACGGGGGAAGGGAGTTCATTGGGCTGTGCCCTGAATGATTCTGCCTAGCGAGCCCCTGCATTAGAAGTATGAGATGCAAGTTTCCAGAGGAGGCCTGTAATTGACATCATAGGTCGACCCCCTATGAGAACAAAATGGAAAAACAAAACCAGAAAATCCCATTGTTGATTTTGGAAAAGGAATTTATTTGCAAATTTGGTGGGAAAATAAGTATTTGGTCCCCTACAAACAAACAAGATTTCTGGCTTTAAGACCCGTAACTTTTCTTTAAGAGGCTTTGTCCTCCCCCATTTCCTGTGTAATGGTCCTGTCTGAATTATCAGCTAAAAGGAACCTGTCCACAACCCCAAACAGTCCACTCCAAAAATCTACTATGGTGAAAACCAAAAAAGCTGTCAAAGGCACTAGAAAAAAAAATTGTAGCCCTGCCCCCCGGTGGGGAAGACTGTTTTTGCAATAGGCAAGCGCTTGGGTGAAAAAACAACTTGGGGCAATAATTAGAAAAAAGGAAAGAATAAAGACCCCTGATAATCGCCGCATCTGGGGCTCCCCGCAAAATTTCACCCCGTGGGGGCAAAAAAGAAAAAGAAAGAGAGCAAAAAAACCCAGACCCCACGTGGGCTAGTGAATGAAACCCGCAAAAGGGGGGCAACGTACAAAAGGTACCATCAGTAAACACCAGCCGCCAGGGACTCGATCCGCGTGCCAGAGTGTCCCCCCGCTTAAGTAGTAAGGTCCCGGCCCGCCTGAAGTTTGCAGAGGCATTGGTGATCCAGAAAAAGGTATTGGAAAAAGTCATATAGTCAGAGAAACCCAAAATAGAAAAATGTTTGGTAGAAAACAATCGTCGTTTTGGAGGAGAGAAAAATGCTGGTTGCATCCAAAGAACACCATATCTAATGTGAAGTGGGGGGGGGGAAAATCTTTTCTTTGGGGGGTGTTTTTCTGCAAAGGGGGCCAGGAAATGATCTGGGTACATGAAAGAAATTAATGGGGCCTTTTATCGTGAGATTTTGAGGCAAACCTCCCTTCCTCAGCAAAGGCATTGAAGTGAAAAGTGGCTGGTCTTTCGAAAGACAATGATTAAGCACACCCGGGCAACAAAAGGGGGGGTTCGTAAGGCATTTCAAGGTCCTGGGGTGGGCCCGCCAGTCTCCAGTCTCAACCCATAGAAAACCTTTGGAGGGATTGAAAAAACCGTGTTGCCCCCGACAGCCCCAAAACACACTGCTTAGAGGAGATCTGTGGAGGAATGGGCCAAAAATTCCGCAACACTGTGGCCACCTTGTTTTAAAAACTTACAGAAAAGGTTTGACCTCTGTCTTTTCCAAAAATGGATATAAACAAAAGATTTAGAGGAACTTTTGTTATTGCCAAATACTTATTTTTTTTTTTTTACCCCATAATTTCCCAAATAAATTCTTTCCAAAAACAGACAATGGGGTTTTTGGATTTGTTTTCTCATTTTGTCTCTCATAGTTGAGGTCGACCTATGATGCCAATTACAGAACGCTCTCATCTTTTTAAGTGGGAGAACTTGCACAATTAGTGGCTGACTAAATACTTTTTTCCCACTGTATATGGACTGCAGTCGTTGTCCTGGGACAAGAACTCTGTCCTTCAGTGGATGCATTTTTTCTATTACAGTTACCATCCTGGGATGGGTATCTATTGAAATATATATGTGTGTATGTATAGCTAAACTTCCAATTTTCACCTTTACACCATAAATGTTTAATTGACCCTTTGATGAACAAATTTCTTGTCATTTATCATTTCTAATAGATAGATAGATAGATAGATAGATAGATAGATAGATAGATAGATAGATAGATAGATAGATAGATAGATAGATATGAGATAGATAGAAATGAGATAGATATGAGATGGATAGATAGATAGATAGATAGATAGATAGATAGATAGATAGATAGATAGATAGATAGATAGAGATAGAGAGATAGATATCGAGAGATAGGGAGAGTGAAGTATACATTAGATACAATATAGACAAATAAATAGTACATATATAGATAAAAGATAGACAAATACAAAATAAAAATAGTAGATAGATAGATAGATAGATAGATAGATATGAGATAGATAGATCGATAGATATGAGATAGATAAATAGATAGATAGATAGATATAAGAGAGATATGAGATAGATAGATAGATAGATAGATAGATAGATAGATAGATAGATAGATAGATAGATAGATATGAGATAAATATTAGATAGATTATGAAATGATAATACATAGTTAATAGATTAGATAAATTAGATAAAAGATAGATATGGGATATATGAGATAGATGGATAGATAGATAGATAGATAGATAGATAGATAGATAGATAGATAGATATGAGATAGATAAATAGATAGATAAACATAGATAGATAGATAGATAGATAGATAGATAGATAGATAGAGGGATAGATGGATAGAGGGATAGATAGATAGATAGATAGATAGATAGATAGATAGATAGATAGATAGATAGATAGATAGATAGATAGATAGATAGATAGATGGATAGATGGATGGATAGAGGGATAGATGGATGGATAGGGGGATAAAATTAGATAATAATATGGGATAGATAGATAGATAGATAGATAGATAGATATGAGATAGATTGATTTTTTCTCATCGTTCTGGATATATAAGTCCTGTTAGGCAATTATATGTAAAAACTTAAATTGCTTCATACCCTGAGATAAGAATTCCCGGAAAGCTTTTGTGCATGAAACTGAGAAACCTTCCTAAATACTACTGTCAATAATCTTAATGGGTTCTGCACATATACAAGCCCCTCACAGACCTCCGAGGCGACCTTGTTGATACTTACATGGATCATTATAATTTGATGGTGTCACTTGCGTTACATTCTGATTACCTTCCTTGCCTGCAGGAATTGTAGGGTGGGCTGGTATCATATTAAGGGTTAAGCAGGCCTTACTGTGTAGTACGTACACCCCCCACCCCCCAGTCCCTTACCCACCCGTCAGCTTCTTGATGAAATGTTAATCTAATTGTGATACTATCACTTTGATGACAATATGACAAGACAGAAAATTTGATTTTATTCTCCACAGAGCAAAGCATATGCTGCATGAGAGACTTTGACAGAGAGAAGGACATCAAACACGCCAAGTTCATGAATATACAATCACTATTGTGTACAGACACAGCCAATTTTCATGGACGTCATCCATTTTATTTATTTTTATTTTTGTTACCAGAAATCAGGCTCAGATGTGGAAACGTCTTTATGATTGGCCTATAGACACAGACTGAAGCCGCTGCGGCGAGTCTCACTTTCCCGTAAATTATAGCAGGATTATAACAATAATTATCGAGCATCATAGAGTGATTGTAAAGACCTAATGCAAAGATCAGATGTTGAAATTATAAGATTATATTGCTGCTTTATGTGAAATTTTGGTTCGAAAATAAAGATGCCTGTACAGCTTTAATAGTTGTCATCTGACAGCTGTTCCTCCCGCATCCCTCATGCACGCTCCGCTCGGCCCAGCGTGCATGTCAGAGCCAGACACCTCTAGAAACCATGGTTCTGATCCTGCTTGGTGAACCACAGGTCCCAGCAAGACCTGTGATGTGCTGGCTCTTGCGGTATGTAGAATAAAGGGTGAGAGCAGCAAAAATATATTTCAAACTTAAAGGGGTTGTCTCACCACAGAGTTTCATAGATGAATGAATGAAATAATGCAGCTTTACTCTGTCACTTCCTGGTCAGACTGTCTGTAATTAGCATATGAGCTCATTGCATTCACTCCATGTATTCAACTCTGTGTTTTCAGTTGCTAATTAGTTCAGATTAGCTCAGAAGCTTCTCTGAAACTGCTATCAGGAGTTTTTTATCTGATCTCTCAAATAAAAGCCTGTAATTAGTGCTGTTTACTTTAGATAAATCAAGCTTTTTACTGCCAGCACAGAGCTGCCACAACCTGTGTGATGATGTCACTCACTGCTATCACATAGAACAAACAGCAGGGGAGAAGGAGTAAACAGGTTGGTCACTGGGGGGAAAACAAAAAAGAGCCGGGGGAGGTGTTTTAATATTACTTGCATCCCCTTTTAACAAAAACAGATGAACAAAGCAAAAATTTTTGGAAAATTTTCTTCTTTTGGGTTTTCCCCTACAAAATTTTTTGTTCCCCCTTTAAAATGAAATAAAAAAAAAAAAAAATTTAAAAATCTAAACAACATAAATCAGGGGGTTTATTTACTAAAAATAATTTTTTGGGTTTTCAAATTTTTTTTAAAATACTTTTTTATAGAGTATTTTTTTATTTTTTTGGGGGTTTATTATACTTTTTTAAATATTATTTTTAAATAAAAAAAAACAAAACAAAAAAAAAACTTTTTTTTTTTTAAATTTTTAAAATTTTAATTTAAATTTTATATATTTGGGAAAATTTAAATATAAATTCCCTTTTTTGTTATTGTACGGGGTTTTAAGCGAAAAAATTTTGGGACTTTTTTTTTTTCCCTGAAAAAAAAAAAAAAAATTAAAAAAAAAAAAAAAAATCCTAAGCCCCCATTTTGGGACTCCACATTGACATAGGTCTGCCTTTCGGAGCGGGAAAGGCGCCTATTTTTCCCAAACCTGCATTCATATGTGCCCTTTTATTACGAGTGTGGTGCGACGCCCCCCAAACCCCCCAGAAAAAAACCCCTTTAAATTTTTGGGGGAATTGGGAAAAGTGTCGATTTTTTAGGGTTGTTTCAATGGGGAAATTGGGTGAAATTGTAAAATAACGCCCCGGCAAAAATGGGGGGGTGTTTTTGGAACACACGCTGATCACCCACCGGCCCCTAACATGCTTTGGGCCCACGGTGGTAATGGGCGCAAAAAATGACATGTCAATTTTCCCCCCGCAATTACAATACGATCGTATTCTACGCCCGGGGCACAAAGCGTAAATCTTATATTTTTCTATGAGAGCTTTTTAAATTTTACCGTAATTGCGGGGGCGCATTTCACCGCTAAAAAGTGAAAATACACAGCAAAATTTATTTTTTAAAAAATGTGCCCCAAATAAGCCTATAAACCCTACCCTTGGGGAACCCAATGACCAAAAAACCCTTCTTAGGTCTTTAAAACCATTGCGCCGCCCTCATTTTAATTCGCTTTTTAAACGCCAAAAAAAAGGGTAAAAAAACCCGATCATACATGGCCCCCCTTTAAAAAATTTAAAAATTTTTAGTAACATGCCTGATCTTTCAAAACCCCCCCAAAATTCTTTTGGATAGTTGTCAGGGGTGCAAAATTGGACAATGTGTATAAAGGATTTAGAACTTTATGCAAAAAACCCAAATTTTCCCCTTTTTGGGCCCTGTTATATAAACTTCCCCCTTCCTTAAAATTTGACCCCACTTGGACGCCCAACTTTTTGGAACATCACTTTTAATAATTTTTTAAACATGGGTAGGATTAAAAAAATTTAAAAACAAAAAAATTTGTGTAAGGGGTTCCCCAAAATTTGTGTCCCCCTACTCTGATTAAATAAAACTTGGGGAAAAAGAGAGAGTTTCAGGAACCCCCAAACTCAAAATTTTTTCCCCCGAATTCTGACAAAAAACCCTACCCCTTAATGATGACCATAACTGTAACCCGAACCCTAAATTTGGGAGTGATAGGGGTTTTTTTTAATTTTGTCGAAAGGACTTAAAATTATCAGTTTTTCTTGTCCCCCATTCCGGGTTTCCGGGTCACCTCTGATCTTTTTTTTGCTTCGGGTTCCCAGGGCGCCCCCCTTCCCATACCACTTCTAATCCAACTTACAAGAAGATACCCTAAGCTGACATTGGAGCAGAGGTGACATTGGACATGATACTGGACAAAAAAGGATGAAGGAAAAGGAACCAAGATGATGGGGAGTCAAGCCCCCAAGAGCAGTTAAAAATCCATAACTCCAATTTAGGGTTAGGGTTTAATGTTTTTTAATGTTATGGTCACTTTTTTTGCTTTTTTTTTAAACCAAAAAAAATTTTGGGGGGCCCCAAACCCCAAACTAAAGCAGTTTGGGTTTTTAAACCCCGAACCCACAACACAACTTATCAGAGGAAAGGGTGCCATCCCCCCCAATTTTTCAGCACCCCTGGACTCCTTTTTCCCCCTCCCTAAAAAACCTTCTCCGTCACCAAAAAATCTATCTAGAGTAACACAATAAATAGAAGACAAAAGGGGGGGGTGCGGGCTGAAAAGTAACCCAAATCCAGGGGGTTTCCCCCAAATGCTGTAGAGGGGGAAACGTCCCAAAAAAAGGGCCCCCTTTTTATTTGGAAAGAAAGGGGAAAAAAGAAAAAAGGCATTGTTTGGGTAGATAACATAAAAAAATTTTTTTTCAGACTTTAATAAACCTTTTAAAGGGGTTTGTCTCACCCCGCGTTTCACACGACCAAAAGCTTTTTCATTCATGCTTTTTCGCCCTTTTCCTGGTCGGCTGTGGGGGTTTTTTAAAAAAAAAAAAAACTCAGCATTCAAAAATTTTTTTTCCCAAAAAAAAAAAAAAAATTTAAAACCCCAAAAAAAAAATTGGGAATTTTAAACCCAAATTTTCCGGGTTTTTTTGGGGCCCCTTTTTTTGGGGGCCCTTTGGGGGGGGGCCCCCCCAAAAAAAAAATTTTTTTTTTTTGGGGTTTCCTTTTACCGGGGGGGCCCCCCCCAAACCCCCGGGGGTTTTTAAAGGGAAAAAAAAAAATTTTTTTTTTTTAAAACCCCCCAAAAAACCCCTTCCCAAAAATTTTGGGGGTTTTAAGTGCCCCCTTTTAAATTTTTTTGGGGTTAAAATTAAAAAAATTTTTTGGGTTTTTAAAAAGGGGGGGTTTTTTTTTTTTTTTTTTTGGGGGGGTTTTTTTTTTTTTTTTTTAAAAAAATAAGGGTTAAAAAAAAAAAAGGGGGGGTTTTTTCCCCTTTTTAAAAATTTTCCCGGAAAAAAATTTTCCCTTTAAAAAAAAAGGTTTTTAAAAAAAAAAATTTTTTTCCCCCAAAAATTTTTTTGGGGGTTTTTTGGGGAAAACCAAAAAACCCCCCCAAACCCAAAAACCCCAAAAAAATTTTTAAAAAGGGTAAAAAAGGGGGGGGTTTTTAAATTTTTTAAAAATTTTAAGGGTTTTTAAAAAAAAAGTCCAAACCCAAAATTTTTTAAAAAAAAACCCCCAAAAAAAAACCCAAAAAACCCCCCCCAAAACAAAAAAAAAAAAAAAAAGGCCCCAAAAAGTTTTTTTTCCTTTAAATTTTTTAAAAAAAAAAAAAAAGGGGAAAAAAAAAAAAAATTTTTTTTTTTTTTTTTGGGTTTTTTTGGGGGGAAAAATTTAAAATTTTTTTTGGGGGTTTTTTTTTAAAAGGGGGGGAAATTTTTTGAAATTTTTCCCCCCCAATTTTTACCGGGTTTTTTCCCCCCCAAATTTTCCCAAAAACCAAAAGTGGATCCGTGGAAAACCAATCTAAAAAGGACTTACTTGTATCTCTCCTCCTTCTTGATTCAATTCTGGTTTTGGCTCAGAAAACTCCATCAAAATCTTCATTGGAGTTTTACCCCCAAAAAAGACATGTTTGAAACCACCCTAAAGGTTTTGTGTGTGTTCCTGGAGGTTTAGCTTAAAAATGCTCACGAATCTTCATTACAAAATGATGCCGAGAAGGCTTAGTGTTGAAAAGCAATCTAGTCAATTAAAAAGATAGGCCAGTGATTCTTTGAATTTTTAAGATGTTTCTAAGTTTCCAGGTCGAAAAATGTCAATCACCATAATAATAATACATTGTGTCATCTCATACAATTAGTCCTAATATCCCTGGACTCTTCTTAATCAATCAAAATTATACAAATCCACACAGAGCTCTAAAAATTAAATATTGGTTGAAGAACTAGTTGTAAAGAGATTTGGTTAAACTGTGATTCTGACTTTGGCTCAACGGCACAACACAAGGTAGTAGACAGGTATATCAGCAATTCAATTTACTGTATTCTTTTACAAATTACTCCAGATTATCTTTGAAGGGGTTTCAACACAAAGGCATTTCATGTACTGTTATTTTCTCTTCAGCTTTCAGTGTCTTCAAAAGGGGGCGTGTAAAATTTGTTTGAACTGTATAGCATGTGACCCAGCAGGCTTGACATCACCATGCCTTTCCACACCGTGTGCTCACTCCTGAGTTTCTAATCAAACAAAGGTCTGTTTATGGAAAGACATCGAACCTAAAATACAAGCACAATGAATAGCTACAATGGAGATGAGTGGTTAGTACTTCTGCCTTTTACAATAGGGGTGCTAGGTTCAAATTCCTGCAGAAACCAAACGTGGATTTTTTTTTCTCAATGCAGATACCTGATTGAGGTTTCTCCTTTCTCATTATTGTACAGAGGGTAGAATGACAGCAACTGGGGTTGAACACTCGCTCAGCAGTGAGTATGTGTGATTACTAAGCAGGAAAGAGACTGACAGTAGCTGCCTGAGACCAGAGGTAATGTCTGAGCGTGTGCGGCCAGGACTGAGGAGCTCTTGTCACTGGTCCTATCCCCTAGAGACAAACTGTACGCTATGGATCACTAAGGTAGCACCTAAAACAAATAACCCACCAAATGACTATGTTCCTCTCCTAATTGACACTAGTTATGGTGTTCCTATTGTTTTTCAGGATCAGAAACATAACTAAAGTATACAGAAGTCAATTGCAAACTTTTTTTTAAAACATTCTACACCAATAAATGAGTGCCCAAAAATCTGGCAAAAGAGTGCCCAAATAATAGTGCCACCTGATGCCCCAGGACTAAAAACAAGTCTATGTGTATATCCATATAATGTAAGCACACACCTGTATCATATGGACCCAAAAGCCCCAGCCTCCAAACTCAGAATCTGCATGTTCGGTCAAAGGTGGCTGACAGTGGCCTATCTATGTCTAACTGAAACTCTAAAGTCAGCCAGGTGCAAGGAGAGAGCAATGGAACCAGAGATTTGAAATGTGTTGGGCACATCCTATGGATTAGTGTGGATGAGATTTGCAGACAGGCACTCAAAAAGAACCCACAACGACAACATAGAAGAATCAGGCCAAGGGTCTCTTGGGATAGGACTCTGCATGAAGAACCTGTTGACGAGAACCTGACCAGGCCTGAAGTGAAGGCAATTGAAGTCTTTCAAGTTGGCCCTTGTCACGGATGCCCCTGCGACCCTTGTCCTGGGTCGCAGGCGCATCCTTGCTCCGACACCTAGCGGAGCCCCGTCCCGCACGTCGGGTTCAGGGTCCGCTCACCCCCCCTGTCCCCGCCAGCGTCCACTACCCGCCACGCTCCTGCTCAACTGTCTCCGTCCCGCGGCGCGTGGCTCCGCCCCTAGGGCACGCGCACACGCCGGCAGTTTGGAAATTAAAGGGACAGTGTCGCCGGTAATTGGTCATTGCCGGCACTGCTCCTATTTAAGTACCGGCCTCTTCCTGGCAGCCTTGCCGGATCCTTAGTGTTCATGCCTTTGAGAAAGCGTTCCTAAAGTCTAGTCTAGTCCAGTCTACCGTGTACCGAACCGCCAGCTTATGTTTACCGACCACGAATCTTGCCGCCAGCCCTGACCCGTTGCTAGTCCATGTCTACGAACCAGAGCCGCCTGTCCTGACCTCCTGCCTGTCCCCGACTACGAGCCTGCCTGACGAATCTGTACCACGCCTACCCGTGGCCGCCACCGCAGGCAAGTCCCGCCAGTGGAAGCGACCTGGTAGATTCCCGCCGCAGCAAGTCCATCCCGCTTTGCGCGGGCTCTGTGAATACCGGGACCTACTTAATTCCGCTCCCTGGTGTGGGCTTCCCCATCGCCTGCGTTGGTCCAGAGGATCCACTACCAGACCGTTACAGTAGGATCCGGCCAGGGATCCTGCCAAGGTGTCCTTGGGCCGAGTGTTGCCAGCATCAACTTCCGTCTGGTCAAGCAATCTCAACAGATCGCGCAGCAGCTTGAGCAACTCTCCTCCATGGTGCAACAGCTCATCACCGCTCAGCAGCAGCAACCTTCGCCCGCTCCAGTTGTTGTTCCTGATTCAATGGCTCCTGTGGCTCTGGGGGGTCCTAGGCTTCAGCTGTCGCTCCCGAACAAATACGACGGAGACCCGAAATTCTGCAGGGGGTTCATCACCCAATGCTCTATGCACGTGGAGCTGATGGCCGATCAGTTCCTGTCCGAACGTGCTAAAGTGGCTTTCGTGGTCAGCCTCCTCTCCTGGAAGGCCCTGGCATTGGCTACACCTCTGTGGGACAGGAATGATCCAGTGACAGCGGACCTACAGTCGTTCCTCAGAGAGTTCCGCAGTGTGTTCGAGGAACCAGCTCGTGCATCTTCCGCCGAGACAGCTCTCCTACACCTGCGCCAAGGAGATCTGTCAGTGGGAGACTACGCGGTGCAATTCTGCACCTTGGCCTCAGAACCTTTGTGGGACGAGGCCGCTCTGTGTGCCACCTTTAAGAAAGGGCTCTTGAGCCGAATTAAGGATGTGCTTGCTGCCAGAGACATCCCATTCCTCCCTTAGTTGACCTGATCCGGTTTGGCCACCCGCATCGAGTGCGTTTAAACTGAACGGGAGGAGGAACTTCGGCAAGAGCAACTGTTAGCCCAGCCTAGCCGGTTCCCACGTCTGGCACTGGTCTTCCAGAGGCCACCTGCGCCACAGCCACCAACATCTATGGAGGAGCCCATGAAGGTGGATCGGGCTCATCTTTCTGAGGAAGAGTATGGCCCAGCGTCGGCAGAAGAGTTTATGCCTCTACTGTGGCAGCCCAGAGCATTACCGGAGGAGTTGTCCCAAGCGTCCCAAGCCTGCGGGAAACTTCCGCACCTAGGATCTGTGGGAGAGGCATTCCTAGGTGCAAACTCCTCCTCTCCATGCCTGTTGATGCCAGTGCAGGTCGTGTCTGAAACTGGTACCTTGTTCCAGATTCCGGCGTTTCTGGATTCGGGTTCGGCTGGGAACTTCATCCACCAGCCTCTAGTGAAGCAGTATCGGCTTCAGGTGGTCCGCTTGGAAAAACCGCTCGTGATCTCGTCCGTCATCGGGGAGCTGCTTAGCGACACCATCCAGTTTGTCACCAAGCCATTGTCCCTCCACGTGGGGGCACTACATAAAGAAGAAATCTCCTTCTACGTGTTGCCTCGTTCCTCGTCTGTCGGACTTCCATGGCTGCGGCTGTACTCTCCTACTCTAGACTGGACATCTGGAGAAGTGATTCGTTGGGGGTCCCAACTGTCGGGGGCGTTGTTTGGTGGCGCCTCGCCCGGTGCTTTCCTGCTCCCGCTCGACCCTTCATGAGCCGCTGCCCGGGCTGCCCCCCGAGTATCTGGAGTACGTCGATGTGTTCTCCGAGAGACAAGCCGAGAGTCTTCCCCCGCATCGTCCGTACGATTGCCCGATCGACTTATTGCCGGGTACCAGTCCTCCCCGGGGCAGAGTCTACCCATTATCGGTTCCTGAGACACAAGCCATGTCAGAGTACATCCAGGAGAATCTCCGGAAGGGGTTCATCCGAAAGTCCTCGTCCCCCGCGGGTGCGGGGTTCTTTTTCGTAAAGAAGAAGGACGGTACCTTACGGCCCTGCATAGACTACCGGGGTCTGAACAAGATCACGGTGAAAAACCGATACCCATTGCCGTTGATCACAGAACTTTTTGACCGTCTGCAGGGCGCAAAGATCTTCTCCAAGTTGGATCTGAGAAGGGCCTACAACTTGGTCCGAATCCGCAAGGGCGATGAATGGAAGACGGCCTTCAACACCAGGGATGGGCACTTTGAGTACCTGGTGATGCCCTTGGACTGTGTAATGCGCCTTCCGTCTTCCAGGAGCTCGTGAATGACGTCTTCAGAGACCTCCTCTACTCCTGCATAGTGGTTTACCTAGATGACATCTTGGTGTACTCTCCTAACCTCGAGTCCCACCGCAGCCATGTTCGTCCGGTCTTGAAGCGTCTCCAGGAGAACCATCTGTATGCCAAGCTAGGGAAGTGCCTTCTATCAGACTAGCCTTCCGTTTCTGGGCTACGTCATTTCTGACCAAGGCCTATGGATGGATCCAGCAAAACTGTCAGCCGTGTTGCAGTGGCCACGCCCAGTCGGCCTACGGGCTATACAGCGCTTCCTGGGCTTCTGTAACTACTACCGCCAATTTATCCCCCACTTCTCTACGCTAGTGGCTCCGATAGTGGCCCTTACCAAGAAACAAGCTAACTCACGCAGCTGGCCCGTCGAAGCTGAGGAAGCATTCTCGAAGCTCAAGTCCGCCTTCTCTACGGCATCTGTCCTTTCGCATCCGGATCCCGCGAAACCCTTCACGTTGGAAGTGGATGCCTCGTCTGTGGGGGCCGGAGCAGTTCTTACGCAGAAAGGGCCCACGGGCAAGACTGTAATATGTGGCTTCTTTTCTAAGACGTTCTATTCGGCCGAGAGGAACGACATGATCGGTGACCGGGAACTACTGGCTATCAAGCTGGCCTTGGAGGAATGGCGCTATCTTCTGAAGGGGGCTCGTCACCCCATCCACATCTATTCAGACCACAAAAACCTCCAATATCTCCAGAGGGCTCAGCGACTCAACCCATGGCAGGCTAGGTGGTCGCTCTTCTTTTCCCGGTTCGATTTCCAGATCCACTTCCGCCCTGCAGAGAAGAACGTGAGAGCCGACGCTCTCTCCCGCACCTCCGACGTGGTGGGTGAAGACACTCCTCCAGGGCACATAATTCCCCCAGAAAGTCTTATCTCGGCAGCTCCAGTTGACCTCCGGAAGGTTCCTCCTGGGAAGACCTACGTGCGCCCTGCTCTCCGCAGACGTATCTTAAAGTGGGGACATTGCTCCTTGGTGGCCGGTCATCCCGGCGCCCGAAGAACGTTCCTCCTGATATCCCGGTTCTATTGGTGGCCAGAACTCGAGAGGGATGTCAAGGACTTCGTTCAGTCTTGTAACTCCTGTGCCCGCAACAAGACGCCTCATCACAAGCCGGCAGGTCTACTATAGCCACTACCCATCCCAACTCAACCATGGAAAAATATTTCTATGGACTTTATAACCGATCTCCCTCCTTCGTCTGGCAACTCCGTGATTTGGGTAATTAATGATCGGTTCTCCAAGATGGCGCATTTTGTCCCGTTGCCAGGCCTGCCCTCTGCTCCCCGCCTGGCGGAGCTATTCTTTCTTCATGTGTTCCGTCTGCATGGACTCCCTCAGCAAATCGTCTCGGATCGGGGAGTCCAGTTTGTCTCCAGGTTTTGGCGAGCCCTGTGTGCCCAACTTCGGGTGAAGCTCGACTTCTCTTCGGCTTACCACCCTCAGACGAATGGCCAGGTGGAGAGGGTCAACCAGGTCTTGGGATGTTATCTGCGTCACTTCGTCTCGGCATGTCAAGACGACTGGTCCAACTTGCTGCCATGGGCGGAATTCTCCTATAACTCCCTTGATTCTGAGTAGGCGGGGGTCTCCCCCTTCTACATCGTATACGGTCTGTATCCCCGCCCACCTCTCCCTCTGGCATCTCCACCGAGGTTCTGGCGGCGGATGCACTGGTCAAGGTATGAAGACCATCTGGTCCCAGACCCGCCAGTCTCTGCTCCGCGCTTCCGAGCGCACAAAGACTCAAGCCGATAAAAAAAGAAGCCCCCCTCCTGTCTTCTCTCCAGGTGACAAGGTGTGGCTGTCGGCCAGATATGTCCGTCTTAAGATGCCTTCCTATAAATTGGGACCCCGCTTCCTGGGACCTTTTGATGTTATTAGTCGCGTTAACCCGGTCTCTTACAAACTCCGGCTCCCTCCTACCATGCGAATCCCCAACACATTCCATGTTTCTCTGCTAAAACCTCTGGTCCTTAACCGCTTCTCTCAGAAGTCTGTCCCTCCTCCGTCTGTGGCTGATGCTCCCAATGTCTTTGAGGCCAAGGAGATCTTGGTAGAGGAGAACTAGAGGGAAGAGATATTTTCTTGTTGACTGGAAGGGGTTCGGGCCTGAGGAGAGGTCTTGGGAGCCGGAGGAGAACATCCTGAATCGCAGCATCATCCAGAAATTCCTCCACTCCAGGAAGAAGGGGGGGCCCAAGAGGGGGTGGCCCAAGGGGGGGGGGGGGGTACTGTCACAGATTGTCCCGGGTCGCAGGCGCATCCGTGCTCCGACACCTAGCGGAGCCCCGTCCCACACATCGGGTTCGGGGTTCGCTCACCCCCCTGTCCCCGCCAGCGTTCACTTACCCGGCCACGCTCCTGCTCAGCCTGTCTCTGTCACGCGGCGTGCACGCGCCGGCAGTTTGAAATTTAAAGGGACAGTGCGCCGGTAATTGGTCATTGCCGGGCACTGCTCCTATTTAAGTCCGGCCTCTTCCTGGCAGCCTTGCCGGATCCTTAGTGTTCATGCCTTTGGAGAAAGCGTTCCTAAAGTCTAGTCTAGTCCTGTCTACTGTGTACCGAACCGCCAGCTTACGTTTACTGACCACGAACCTTGCCGCCAGCCCTGACCCTTTGCTAGTCCATGTCTACGAACCAGAGCCGCCTGTCCTGACCTCCTGCCTGTCCCCGACTACGAGCCTGCCTGACGAATCTGTACCACGCCTACCCTTGGCCGCCACCGCAGGCAAGTCCCGCCAGTGGAAGCGACCTGGTAGATTCCCGCCGCAGCAAGTCCATCCCGCTTTGCGGCGGGCTCTGGTGAATACCGGGACCTACTTAGATTCCGCTCCCTGGTGTGGGCTTCCACCATCACCTGTGGTGGTCCAGATGATCCACTACCAGACCGTTACAGCCCTATGTCCTCAATAGAAGAAAAGATGAAATATTCAAGATGAGTGAAAAGCACCAGGACATCCTTTTATTTCAGAAACTAATGGGAAAATGACATATCTAAATCCCTCTGCAAGCAATAGGTGAGAGGCCTATCTTTTAGGCCACAGCTGTCAAACACAAGGCCCGCGGGCCACATCCGTCCCGCGGTCTTGTGTTTTCCGGCCCGCGATCTCCCTGACTCCGCACGGCTGTTTTACCACAGTCGTGCGAGTCAGTCAGCTAGTACAGGGAGAAGGCAGGAGGGATCATTTCCCTCCCACCTTCTCCCTTTGTATGTAATGTGCTCGGTGAGCGCTGTACATACGGCGTCGCAGGGGCGTGACGCGCCGCTTTACTCATGCCCCCTGTGATGCTGGATCTCCTCGGCAGCAGCCTCTGCCGCCGAGGAGATCTCTGGGAGCTGCGTGAGGGCGTAAGCGGCGTGACGTCACGCCGCTTACACCGTACACAGCTCCCGAAGCGGACCAGACCACACTGCACGGACACGAGGTAAGTAGCTTTTTTTAATTTTAGAATCATTAGAGGGGGCATCTGCCTGGCTATTGGGGACTATGGGGGCATCTGCCTTGTTACTGGGGGACTATGGGGCATCTGCCTGGCTACATGGGGACTATGGGGCATCTGCCTGCTACTGGGGACTATGGGGCATCGCTGGCTACTGGGGACTATGGGGGCATCTGCCCCGGGTACTGGGGCCCATGGGGCATCTACATGGCTACTGGGGACTATGGGGGGCATCTGCCTGGCTACTGTGGACTATGGGGGCATCTGCCTGGCTACTGGGGCTTATGGGGGCAACTGCCTGGCTACTGGGGGACTATGGGTGGCATCACATGGCTACAAGGGGACTATGTGGGGCATCTGCCTGGCTATTGGAGACTATGGGGGCATCTGCCTGGCTATTGGGGATTATGGGGGTATCTGCCTGGCTACTGGGGGGGACTATGGGGGCCCTCTGTCTGGCTACTGGGGGACAATGGGGCATCTGCCGTGGTACTGGGGGGACTAATGGGGGCATCTGCCTTTGGGTACTGTGGACTATGGGCATCTACATGGCTACTGGAGGACTATGGGGCATCTGCCTGGCTACTGTGGACTATGGGGTCATCTGCCTGGGGTACTGGGGGCTATGGGGCATCTGCCCCGGCTACTGGGGACTATGGGGGCCCTCTACAAAGGCTACTGGGGGCTATGGGGCTTCTGCCTGGCTACTGGGGGACTATGGGGGCATCTACATGGCTACTGGGGACTATGGGGGCATCTGCCTGGCTACTGGGGACTATGGGGGCATCTGCCTGGCTGCTCGGGACTAAGGTGGCATCTCACAGGCTACTGGGGACTATGGGGGCATCTGCCTGGCTACTGGGGGACTATGGGGGCATCTGTCTGCCTACTGGGGACTATGGGGCCTCTACATGGCTACTGGGGACTATGGGGGCATCTGCCTTGCTACTGTGGACTATGGGGGCATCTGCCTGGCTACTGGGGGCTATGGGGGCATCTGCCTTGTTACTGGGGGACTATGGGGGCATCTACATGGCTACTGGGGACTATGGGGGCATCTGCCTGGCTATTGGGGACTATGGGGGCATCTGCCTGGCTACTGGGGACTATGGGGGCATCTGCCTGGCTATTGGGGACTATGGGGGCATCTGCCTGGCTACTGGGGGACTATGTGGTTATCTGCATGGCTACTGGGGGACTATGGGGCATCTGCCTGGCTACTGGGGGGACTATGGGGGCATCTGCCTGGCTACTGTGGGCTATGGGGCATCTACATGGCTACTGGGGACTATGGGGGCATCTGCCTGGCTACTGTGGACTATGGGGGCATCTGCCTGGCTACTGGGGGCTATGGGGGCATCTGCCTGGCCCACTGGGGACGATGGGGGCATCTACATGGCTACTGGGGGCTATGGGGGCATCTGCCTGGCTACTGGGGGCAAGGGGGCATCTACATGGCTACAGGGGACTATGGGGGCATCTGCCTGGCTAATGGGGGGACTATGGGGGCATCTGCCTGGCTATTGGGGACTATGGGGGTATCTGCCTGGCTACTGGGGGACTATGGGGGCATTTGCCTGGCTACTTGGGGGGGCTATGGGGCATCTACAGGGCTACAGGGGGGCTATGGGGGCATCTGCTTGGCTACTGGGGGACTATGGGGGCATCTGCCTGGCTACTGGGGACTATGGGGCATCTACATGGCTACTGGGGACTATGGTGGAATCTGCCTAGCTACTGGGGGACTATGGGGGCATCTGCCTGGCTACTGGGGGCTATGGGGGCATCTACATGGCTACTGGGGGGCTATGGGGGCATCTGCCTGGCTACTGGGGGGACTATGGGGGCATCTGCCTGGCTACTGTGGATTATGGGGCATCTACATGGCTACTGGGGACTATGGGGACATCTGCCTGGCTACTGTGGACTATGGAGGCATCTGCCTGGCTACTGGGGGCTATGGGGGCATCTGCCTGGCTACGGGGGGACTATGGGGGCATCTGCCTGGCTACTGGGGGCTATGGGGCATCTGCCTGGCTACTGGGGGACTATGGGGGCATCTACATGGCTACTGGGGACTATGGGAGCATCTGCCTGGCTATTGGGGACTATGGGGGCATCTGCCTGGCTATTGGGGACTATGGGGATATCTGCGTGGCTTCTGGGGGACTATGGGGGCATCTGCCTGGCTACTGGGGGGGCTATGGGGCATCTACAGGGCTACAGGGGGACTATGGGGGCATCTGCTTGGCTAACTGGGGGCTATGGGGGCATCTGCCTGACTGGGGGCTATGGGCATCTACAGGCTACTGGGGACTATAGGGGCATCTGCCCGGCACTGTGGACTATGGGGCATCTGCGGCTACGGGGGCTTTGTGGGGGCATCTGCCTGGCTACTGGGGGACTATGGGGGCATCACATGGGATGGGGGCTAATGGGCACTGCCGCTACTGGGGCTATGGGCATCTACATGGCTACTATGGACTATGGGGGCATCTGCCTGGCTAATGGGGGGGACTATGGGGGCATCTGCCTGGCTACTGTGGATTATGGGGCATCTACATGGCTACTGGGGACTATGGGGGCATCTGCCTGGCTACTATGGACTATGGGGGCATCTGCCTGGCTATTGGGGACTATGGGGGCATCTGCCTGGCTACTGGGGGACTATGGGGGCATCTACATGGCTACTGGGGGCTATGGGGGCATCTGCCTGGCTACTGGGGGACTATGGGGGCATCTACATGGCTAGTGGGGACTATGGGAGCATCTGCCTGGCTATTGGGGACTATGGGGGCATCTGCCTGGCTATTGGGGACTATGGGGATATCTGCCTGGCTACTGGGGGACTATGGGGGCATCTGCCTGGCTACTGGGGGGGCTATGGGGCATCTACAGGGCTACAGGGGGGCTATGGGGGCATCTGCCTGGCTATTGGGGACTATGGGGCATCTGCCTGGTACTGGGACTAGGGCATCTACATGGCTACTGGGGACTATGGGGGGCATCTGCCTGGCTACTGGGGGGCTATGGGGGCATCTGCTTGGCTACTGGGGGACTATGGGGGCATCTGCCTGGCTACTGGGGACTATGGGGGCATCTACATGGCTACTGGTGAATATCGGGGCATCTGCCTGGCTACTGGGGACTATGGGGCATCTGCCTGGCTACTGGGGGCTATGGGGCATCTGCCTGGCTACTGGGGACTATGGGGGCATCTACATGGCTACTGGGGACTATGGGGGCATCTGCCTGGCTACTGGGGGACTATGGGGGCATCTGCCTGGCTACTGGGGGCTATGGGGGCATCTGCCTGGCTACTGGGGGCTATGGGGGCATCTACATGGCTACTGGGGACTATGGGGGCATCTGCCTGGCTATTGGGGACTATGGGGGCATCTGCCTGGCTATTGGGGGGTCTTTGGGGTCATCTGCCTGGCTACTGGGGGACTATGGGGGCATCTGTCTGGCTACTGGGGGACTATGGGGGCATCTTCCTGGCTACTGGGGGACTATGGGGCATCTGCCTGGCTACTAGGGAACTATGGGGGCATCTGTCTGGCTACTGTGGACTATGGGGCATCTACATGGCTACTGGGTACTTTGGGGGCATCTGTCTGGCTACTGTGGACTATGTGGGCATCTGCCTGGCTACTGGGGCTATGGGGGCATCTGCCTGGCTACTGGGGGACTATGGGGGCATCTACATGGCTACTGGGGGCTATTGGGGCATCTGCAGGGCTACTGGGGGACTATGGGGGCATCTACATGGCTACAGGGGTGCAAAGGGGGCATCTGCCTGGCTATTGGGGACAATGGGGGCATTTGCCTGGCTACTGGGGGGGGGCTATGGGGCATCTACAGGGCTACAGGGGGGCTAGGGGTGCATCTGCTTGGCTACTGGGGGACTATGCGGGCATCTGCCTGGCTACTGGAGGACTATATGGGGCATCCACAGGCCTACAGGGGGGGCTATATGGGGCATCTATCAGTCTACAGAGGACTATGTGGGGCATCTCCCTTGCTACAGGGGGGCTATGTGGGGCATCTCCCTGGCTACAGGGGGGCTATTTGGGGCATCTCCCTGGCTACAGGGGGGCTATGGGGGCATCTCCCAGGCTACAGGGGGGCTATGTTGGGGGATCTCCCTGGCTACAGGGGGCTATGTGGGGCATCTCCCTTGCTACAGGGGGGGCTATGTGAGCATCTCCCTTGCTACAGGGGGCTATGTGGTGCATCTCCCTGGCTACCGGTGGCTATTTGGGGAATCTCCCTGGCTACTGGGGACTATGTGGGGCATCTCCCTTTCTATATGGGGCATATTACCTGGCCCGCAGAGGCTATTACTACCTGGATACAGGGGCAAAAATACCTATCTACCAAAATGACAGATATAACTGTCATCTACAGGGGGCTTTATAGCCACTTATCTACCTACAAGTAGTTCTAAAATTATGTCGGCCCTTTAAGGCCCTTTAAGGTACGTCGTGAGGCTGATGTGGCCCCCGGTGAAAACGAGTTTGACACCCCTGTTTTAGGCTATGGACGGGATATGACCGCCATCTTGAAAGCCACCATTTTGGATCGAGGGCAAGAAGGAAAGGTGGTCATCTGGTATAGCAAAGGAGACGGGAATTTTCTCAGAAATCAATTGCCACAATCTCTTGGGTTTTGAAAGTTGCAACACCAAAAACAGCTATTTGATGTGTTCAATATGTTGTCCCTGGTGCAGAACATAGAGCTGAAGGCGTTGGATCAAATGGTTATGAACCCACATGAAAACTTTCTGTGTTGATAACTTTTGAACCACAAGAGATATTGCAAATCTGATTGTGGCAATTGATTTCTGAAACAATTCTGGTCATCTTTGACCGGCTACATGACCACCTTCTCATTTGAAGAAAACAACTAACTCTTGATCCAAAGTAACAACTTTCAAAATGGTGGTCATGTTCTAGACATAGCTTATAAGATAGGATCCTTCACTCGTTATTTGCTGGGGTACTCATTTAGGTCGTTTTACATTTTTTTCTGAAATAAAAGGGTGTCCTAGGACTGTTGACTCACCCTCCAGTAGTGGTAGACTCCAAAGTCCTTCTCACCTCCAAATAATCTCAGTGATGGACCAGAAATAATTTCAGAACTCAAAACAATAACTGACTTCCTATCACTCCGATTCATCTCCTAACAGTAAAGACTTGGGGCGATATGTCAGAATTGGGCATTGACAAATTTTTTGGGTGTATTTTTCACCAAAAAAACTGTCATAGACCTATTCTGTATATGTATGAACAGTCGTACATCAAAACTAGACGCAGTTTGCACCATTTGAATGTGCCTAAATTATGCACTTAAAATATGCTAGAAATGTGCCTAAGACATGCTATGCGTCTAAATTAATAACCTAAGATATGCTATACTATGCAAGGTATAGCATATGCCAGATTTATGATAGGTTCATACATTCAGGGGCACTACATACTCATTAAATATGCCTTAAAATTGCCATGGTGGCACCTCTTTCCTGACATGTCGCCCTTGGTTTTGGATCTCCAGACTTTTAGGTGGGCTATTCACAAGTGATTGACCTCCGGTTAGTTGTTGGCTATTTTCTTCACTAAAAATATACACAAACTGGAGCCCAATACTTTGTAAACATTTTCGTAAGAAATCGGACATTTGCATGCTGCACAGTAAAGACTGCAAAGTTCTGACGTCCCCATGAAAGCATTTACTGTGCGCAACACAATAGATTCAGCACATCTTCCCCAGATTATAACCCCATTTAAGTAAAATTATAAAACCCTGTTTAGACAAAGGTCAATTAAGTCTAGTGAATGGTGTAAACCTAAGAGAAAAATTGATAAATGTATTCCCCTGCCGATAGCGTGTGAACAATTTTAGCAAGAGAATTTTATTGTAACGCCATTTCTACTTTAATGCAATAGAGCAAGTAAAGACCGAGCGCTGTAACAAAGACAAAATTAGATTACTTAAAGTAAGGAGGAAGCTTCCATAAGGGTTGCTTCACTGTACTAAGGACACCATGAAGGTTAAGAGCCGGCTGATTTCCATGGAAAGGAAAAGTTGGGTCAGCCTCTGAAACATTACCATTAATTGAATGGATTCTGTATTTTCCAAAGTAAAACACCTTTCGAAAATAAATGAGCCTGCGTTGGCCTCCTCGAGAACATGGGAAAGTCTTAGATTATAATGGAATCCTCAAGCAAGATTCATTGCACAGGATTCTTCAGTTAAACAGACTGTGAGTGTGCGTGTGCATTGGATTAATGCAAAAAGCCATAAAGAAAATGTCAAAAATTACAAAAAGACCTTATTTGGCATAATTATCCTGTCACTTAATATGGAAGTGCATCGTTACGCCTGCTACCATTGCAAATTAAGGGACTGCATTCGCGGCCGACGTACGTGTCATTTGCCGGTTTATGCGGTCGTTTGCATTTAGAAAAACAATTCTTTTCGCTAAAGGTTTGTCTTGAGGAAAATTAGCAAATAGCAAAAACAGAAGGTCAACAACTTTGTTTTTCCCACCCTAAAAAGAAGTACTTACAAACAGCTATTTAAAAAATAATTGCCCCATTTAGCGAGTCGGGTGATGGAGAGACTCGTCCTGCTTACTTTTGTGGGTCACCTTAGCACTGAAGTAGTTAGAATTGGCAAAATAAGACAAAATCGACTGAAATCCAAAAAAGCATTTTGTTTTAAATAGGAACGGGAATGTAAAAAGCTTCTCGGGGACTATTATGGAGCTCAGTTCAATACGTTGGTGGATGTGGATGTGCTCTGTAAATTGTCATAAACCTATACTATGTATCCAAATGGTTTAATCAAATGTTTTTACTGTTTTTAACTACTTGCAAGGACAAGGTACTGAATCATGTGTAGTGTTGAATTGTAAAAAAAGAAAAAAAAAACACTGTTAGTAGGTAAGAAATAAAATAATGCAACAGTCTAGCAGCATGCTGAATGTGTTGTATTCAGGTGTCTCTGGTCTCGTCCAACAAGCTTCTGCACCCGGTAATGCCCAGCCCTATATCATAGAAAAAGTGTCTGGAGGTGCTTATTAAGACCCTGTCATGTGCTTCTGTATGGTGCTACAGTTATTTGGGGCAGGAGAATGTACAGAAATTGAAGCACCCGATAGCAAAAATAAATAAATAATAGATCTACTTTTTTTAAAAAATGTTTTGGTTGTAACTCCTCAGGGGTGTGGTTATGGGTGTACAAAGGAAGTAGTCTCACTGGAACTGTGAATGTGACAGGGCACAAAAGTGCTCAGAGGCTGTACATAGAGTCCTTAGAGGTCCAAATTACAAGTCTGTCATGTGCCTCCATATGGTGCCACTATGAAGCGCTACAGCTTTTTGGGGAAGGAGCATGTACAGAAATTGAAGGGCCCCATAGCACGAAATATTAATAGATCTCCTACTTTTTTTATTAAACTTTTTATGGGTTGGGACTCCTCAGGGGTGTGGCTATGGGCGCACAAAAGGAAGCGGTCTCACTTGAACTGTGAAACATGATGGGGCACAAAAGTGCTCAGAGGCTGTACTTAGAGTCCTTAGAAGTCCATATTATAAACCTGTCATGTGCCCCCATATGGCGCCACTATGAAGAGCTGCAGCTTTTTGGGGCAGTTACATTTACATAATTGGATGGGCCCAATACCACAAATTAATAATAGATCTACTACTTTTTTATTAAACTTTTTATGGGTTGGGACTCCTCAGGGGTGTGGCTATGGGGGTACAAAAAAGCAGTCTCACTGGAACTGTGAAAAGTAGGGAGGCACAAAGGTTCCTCTGCTACCTAAGAAGCAGTGACGTGACTAGTGGGAGTAGTTTGACATGGGACCTCTGGGAGAGTTGGCAAGTCTCCTGGACACCATGTAAACCACTCAGATAGTGTGGGCTCTGAGGCTGTGCCCACACCATACACAGGGGCAGCCAGCTGTAATGTAGAGCCGAGCGCCCTGCTGCAGCAGCCGGACAGAGAGCTAGCTCAGCTCCCGTCCATTTAACCCTCTTGGTGCGGTGGTCAGTAGCGGTCTGTGGCATCTAAAAATTAACAGAGGAATAAAGCCATAAACCCATGGGCACCTCTGTAATGTGATCACAGGGTGACCATGTTGCCAGATAATGGACTAAAGGTCTGCCATATTCAGACAGAGTAGCGTCGGCCACCTCATTCAATTGTAGTGCCGGACCGCAGTTAGCAACGAGTGGCCGGTGAAGAGGATTTGCCGAAACAGGACTATCCCTTTAGGCCTGGTGCTTAAGGGGTTAAGCAGTTCCAGACCGGGCCATTTACTTACCTTCTTGACCAAGCACATTTTCCTGGCCTTAGTACATACCGGTTGAATCCAATAACACTTTCTCGCACTCAGTTATTTTTCTGTGATTTGCTAGACTTTATTTTTATATAATTTTTACACCAGACTTTATTTGTTTTAAAAATGAGGGAAAATAGTAAAAACATTGTTTCAAAAAGTCTGTTTTTAACATTTATTTTTTAACAGAAAAAGTGGCGCTAAAAGTTTTGGACATTGACATAGGCGATATAAAGTTTTAGGGAAGTCGGGGCGGGGATAGAATTTGTGGTTTGAGCCAGTGTGTTTTTTTTTTTCTAAAAAATGCTTATTTTATGTTTTTTTTTTCATTATTTTATTTTACATATTGTGAGGTCACAAAAAAGACCTTTGAGAGGCATTTTTATACAACATTATTTGCTGATTTCTCCTGTAACTAGGGTTGATGTAAATGCACCCCCTTAAAGTCACTGCAGAGCTGATCTGATAAGACCCAGCAGCATATGTAGTTCCAAGCCTTGGACTGTGGGTCCAGGAAGCAGGAAGCCACAGCGATCAGGAAGGCAGGGAATAATCCGTCCATTCCTTCTAAGTGGACAGCCAGATAATGCTGACAGCCAGCTCTCCACTCCTGCAGCGGCACAAATAGTGTATAGCTGCACTATCTGCATGGATGTTTCAGAAAATCCATGCACAGTTAGATATCGACGGCCAGATTTTTTGTATTCTACAGGTGGTCCGTATCTAATTAAATGCATTAGTAAATGTATTGGATAGATCTTCAAATCCTCTTCTGACCTTCACTTAATTTAGGATAAAAGTCTGGCTTCCTGTCGTCACCACCAGTGATTGCTGCATGGGCATTGTACGCCAGCTAGCTGGCAGGCCGGTTGCGACCCGCGGGCCGTACAATGCCCAGGTCTGGTCTAGGGGGTGAGTAGTGAGAAGGGTGAGGGAGTCTGGTATGAAGCTCTACTAGTTGAGGGTGGCTTAGGAAGAATAAAGCTGTGTTCAGAGTGGAGAACCACAGATCTCAGAGGCTCTACCACAACCTGCAATAGGAGTATGAGGATTAGGCTGCCACCATACACTGGGACACTTAAAGTCTACTACAAAGGGGATACAGACCACTACTCTCAACAGGTTCAGCATATTGCTGTTGTGGTACGGAGCTCCTGACCCCTCATCATCCCACTGAGCACATCCCTGCAGGTTGGGAGAATTGTTTGTAAGAACTGGAATCCTGTTATTTCGCTGCTTAGAATTTAAAGGGGTTTTGCCAGGATCTCATTTCATACCTCCTGTATCCAGCTCTTCAGCTCTGTGTGCTCAGAAGGGGCGTGTGTGATTTGTTTGAATTGCAAATCATGTGACCCAGCAGGATGACATCACCGGGACTTTCATCTCTGTAGTCAAAGAAAGGTCTGTTAATATAACACATTGTGAGTAGCTGAGTTGTAAAGATTTTGCCTCCAGGCACAAAGGTCCTCGGTTCAAATCTCTGCAGGAACCAAACCTGTATTTTTATGTCTCTTTATCAATGTACAGACCTCATTGAGGTTTCTTTTTTATTTATTTGCACTATTTGACTAATTACTAAGGAGTACAGAGGACAGGAGTAGAGTGATAGCACCTGGGGTTTGAACACTCAGTAGCTGCTTGAGAGGAGAAGTGATGTCTGAGCATGTCTGAGCAGGAGTGAGGAGCTCTCAGCCCTGGTCGTATCCCTTGGAGACAAGCTGTAAACAATAAATCACTAAAGGAGCAGCTAAAACAAAAATGTTGCAGAATTTTTAATAATAATGAATGGTGAAAATGTTTGTTATTTCATTTGCAAGCTTCCCACGTCAATTTTACTTCGTGTTAAAACCCCTTTAATTATCTTCAGTAAAGACGGCATTATTATAGCAACTACATTGCCTCCGTGTGTGTGTCTACTCAACTGCACCAACCACTACCATCTTGGGTACGTCCCGACCAAACTACTACCCCCACCTTGCACCAGAGGGAGTCCCCCAGGGAACTTCTCCAGACCACTAATGACTCAGGTGCATCCCCCCTCCACTGTAGTACTACACCCAAGGGAGAAGGCCCGGAGACGCTTGGATCGTGACAACTACTCCCAATCTCAATCACTCAGGCTCGTCTCCCCCTTTGCCATCACCTGGGGCGCACTACAGATGGGTGTGTGAGCTACTGCTCATTAGTTATCTGCACCTGTTATATCTTTCCCAAGTAGCAGTGGGGCTTATATTGCCTCTTACTGGGTCCGGTGTATTGTCCAGAGTAAATAATTTTTTGAGTACATAATGTCCCATTTTTCTGTGACATACCTCACTGTTCAAGTGTTTCATAAAGAAAAAAAAGTTGTTATTCCCAGGTTATGGCCTATCTTAATACTCTCCAGTTCTTGCATATTTTGGTAGCACCCCATTCTTAACAGAGCCCTCTGATAATTAAAATAGAAAAAAATAAAACTCACTTGTCCCTTGTTCCCGTGCTGAGAAGATGGGTCCTCTAGCTTATGTTGGAGCCAGTGATGTCATCATGCTGCCGGCCCTGTTTCTTCTGACATCTAGTAGACCACATGCCTAAGGCAGCCTGAGTCCCACTAGGCAGCGTGATGATATTACTACATTACGCTCTCTGTGCCACTTGGTCTTGGAGGCCACCAATTGCCTTAGGCCTGTCTCTTACGAGACACAATTTCCTTTAGGGCTGAAGCCTACAGGAGTGGTTGGCAGAGTAAGGTGCAAATGCCCAATGCCGGAGCTTGGGGTCCACAGTGGTCAGTATAAGCCTGCCTACCAAAGTATTCTGAGGAAACCCACAAAACATGTGGAGAAGATACTAGATTCTAGTTTCAGAACTTTGCATAATTGGATAAATAAAATATCACTTTAAACACCAGATAGGCTTCCTTAAAAAATAACAATTAGACCTTATGGTCATGTCCAACTATTTAGTTATATGAAGCCATAATATGTCACCCATAGAAGTCAAGAGAAAGCTCAAACATTGTGGCATGCTCCAACTGATGTCATATTAAAGGGGTTGTCTCACTACAAAGATTAGCTTTCAACATGTAGGGAACAGTAAATGAAGACATTTTCATATATATATTGTTTTATTTTTCTTTGTTAAGGAGATAAAAGTGATTTTATCAGCTCTGAGTGCACTCAGGTTTCTCTAGGTTACCAACCTTCTCTGCCTTGCCTGCTCTCCCCTGTTGTTTGTCTTATCTGATAGCAGGAATGATGTTATCACACAGGTCGTCACACAGAACTGAGTGTTGTCTGATCTAACAAACAAAGGAGACTAATAACTTTTGTTTACTTTAGCTCTGAAGCTTCTCTGGACTTTAGATAAACATCTAATGCTTTCATGTCAGAGTAATTGAATAAAGAGCTGAAACTAATTACCCACAGCCTGACCAGAAAGAGACAGGATACAGGAATGAAAGCTGCTTTTGGCTTTGTGAAACAGCGTGGTGAGACAATCCCTTTTCTTCCTATAGTAGCATCACTTGTAGGGGAGAATATGTGATATGTTGCCACATGACACAGTGTCAAAATTATTGAAAAAAGTGGCTTCCTTTGAAGTCCTTCACTTCACTACAATCTATATTTACTTACAATGGAGCATTATACCCTCCTGTGTGTCGGCACATGAACCTGGATGTGAAGAGGAGCAGATCAACAGGTATGTAAGGTATTTTTGCACCTACTCTGACCTAATTTAAATCTAATTTAAATAGAATTTGTTAAGAGAACCCATGAAACCCATGAAACCCGAGAACCCATGAAACCAGAGGGGCACTGCATGTTACTGCAAACATATAGGCATAGTTGCCAACTTTTGAAAATGAAAAAGCAGGAGATTTTAGTGGGCGGCACGCGTAGCAAAAATTTGCATGGACATGCCCATCTTGTCGGTATGCCACGCCCCTTCAAAAAGCCACACCCACTCCACCTAACCGCATAACGGCTTTGGAAGAAAGCCAGGTAGATGCCCTTATAGCCAGGTAGTAACCCCCCATAAGCAGGTAGTGCCCCTTACAGGTAGGTAGATGCCCCCTTGTAGCCAAGTAGATGCCCCCTCTGTAGCCAGGTAGGTGCCCCCGTTTGTTAGCCAGGTAGGTGCCCCCCGTTGTTAGCCAGGTAGGTGCCCCCATTGTTGCCAGTAGTGCCCCATTGTTGCCAGGTAGTGCCCCCATTGTTTGCCAGGTAGTGCCCCCTCTGTTGCCAGGTAGTGCCCCCATTGTTGCCAGGTAGTGCCCCCTCTGTTGCCAGGTAGTGCCCCCATTGTTGCCAGGTAGATGCCCCTCTGTTGCCAGGTAGATGTCCCCTCTGTTGCCAGGTAGTGCCCCCATTGTTGCCATGGTAGTGCCCCATTGTTGCCAGGTAGTGCCCCCTCTGTTGCCAGGTAGTGCCCCCTCTGTTGCCAGGTAGATGTTCCCTCTTTGCCAGGTAGGTGCCCCCATTGTTGCCAGGCAGAGCCCCCATATAGCTAATAAAATAAAATAATAAAATCCACTTACTCACCAGGCTCCTGCAGCACGGCCGCTCCGGACGATCTCCTCAGCGGCGCAGGGGGAAGTGAGAGCATCCGCGCGTCACTCCCTGCAGCCGCGCGGTCACTTCCCCTGCGCCGCTGACCTGTATGTGCGGCGCACACACCGGCGCCGGACATACAGGGGGAGGAGGGAGGAGAGAACGATCCCTCCTGCCTCCTCCCTGCACAGCGAGACTCTGGCGGGTGAATGCGGGCGCAGCGGCCGCTTCACCCGCCTTTAGGAGCGGCCCGGCGCGAAGAGTAGCGCACTAGCGCTACTCTGTCGCCGCGGCCATTTAAAGAACCCCCCCCGCCGTTGGGCGGGAAGGAAAATTCCAACTCCCCCGGGAGGGCGGGAGGGGACCCCAAATAGCGGGACCTCCCCGCCAAAAACGGGAGAGTTGGCATGTATGCATATAGGGCGAGATGTCCGAAAATTGGCGGTGCTACGTCAAATTGTAGGCGCATTAAATAAGTGTAAAGTGCGCCAGAAAGTCCGACCCTATCAGAAATCTGGCGTCAGGTATACCTTGCATAGTAAACATAATGCGCCTAAAAATGATGCGCTGTGCGCCTCCATAACGAAATGCGCCTATTGACGCACAAAGCACATCATTACAAGTGTATATGTGTTAGGCACATTTCACATTTTACAAGTATGTGTTAGGGCATTTCTTTATACTTTAATGATAGCTATGCGCCCCGGCGCGATGTGCCTCGATAGGGGCATTACATACGCTTCTAATTATTTTCTATGTGCACGATTTGCGCTAATCCTGGCACACAGCATATTATTAAGAAGCGTAAAAAATGCCCTATGAGGCACATCGCGCACGGAGGCGCATAGCTATCATACAAGTATATGAAATGCTCCTAACACATACTTGTAAAATGTGAAATGCGCATAACACATATACACGCATTTCATTATGGAGGCGCACAGCACATCATTTTTAGGCGCATTATAATGTGTCGGTCCCGGCATATAATGCACCTAGTTTTGGTGTACGACAGTTCATTTACATCCAAAATATGGCGTCAAAAGGCTTTAGCACAATATAGACAAAAAAACTGGCGTTGGCGTGTTAGGAAATGTTGCCCATAATCTAACTAAGAAAGAAAGAAAGACAACCGACACGATAAACGCCAGCGGTTATTGCACAAATAAAAAACACATCACAACAATAACATACCCCAAAGAAGAGCACAAAAGGAGGAAAAGGGAGCATTAAGCTGAACAAGCCGGAGTCCAGGAGAGAGAGAGCGGGGACGGCACTGGGTCCAGCATAAAAAAGGGGCAATGGAGACAGGATTATTGCACACGTAACTTTGTCCTTGGTGAGACCGTCCTTGCTATCAAACAGCACTCTGTTTAGACAATACGGCCACCCACAAAGCTCTCCACAGTGCTGCAATCCCCTACATCTCCTCCCTCATCTCTGTCTACCACCCTACCTGGTCTCTCCACAGTGCTGCACTCCCTACATCTCCTCCCTCATCTCTGTCTACCACCCTACCTGGTCTCTCCACAGTGCTGCACCCCCTACATCTCCTCCCTCATCTCTGTCTACCACCCTACCCGGTCTCTCCACAGTGCTGCACTCCCTACATCTCCTCCCTCATCTCTGTCTACCACCCTACCCACTCTCTTCGCTCTGCTGCTGATATTAAGCTACAGACCACAATCATCCGAACCTCCCATACCCATCTTCAAGATTTCACACGTGCAGCACCAGTTCTCCGGAACATCCTACCACGAACCATCAGGTTCAATCCTAACCTTCATAGTTTTAAGTTGCTCTGAAAATACATCTTCTCAGTCTGGCCTACGAAGATCTCTAATTGCTAAAACTTACCGTCTATCACACACACTTCTGTTACTCCCTGCACTAGGGCACTCACAGGCACTTATCTGTATATAGATGTACTGTCAGGGTGACAGGTTCACCCAATTTTTATGTAACCCACCCCATATTTATGTAACATGGCTGGACCATTGTGTAAATGAGCACTTCTCACCCTTCGTCTCCCCCATACAGTCTAATAGATTGTAAGCTCTTGCCCTCACACCTTGTGTCTCATCCATAAGTAGCTTTTCACTGTATAATATCTGTCTTTTTGTCTGTACCTTCTAAATTGTAAAGTGCTGCAGAAATTGTTCGCACTATATAAATAAAGATTATTATAGGAGGCCAAGCAGCACCCTACAATCGGGTGCCCTATAGGTGGCTATTCTCTTCTAAAAGCAATACTCCTTGGGTGGGATCCAGACACCCCAATCTGACACTGTTGATAATATGAAGCCCTTATGGGGACAGAGAGTGATGACAGTCTTTGTACAGCGCTGCAGAATTTGTGGGCGCTATGTAAATGAATATATACAGTAAGGTTATTTTACCTAGGCTATAACTTGAAGAACCTGCTGCTTCCCAGCCGCTGCACCCCGTCCCTCTGACGTAAGCTTTTGTGATATTCTTTAAGTATTGCCATTTTTCCCCGGACGTATCAAGCAAAGATGAAAAATAGAAAAAAAAAAAAAGAACTTGCATAAAGAAAAGTCCAGTCCTTTCCCTTAAAGTGTCTGCAGTTTAACATTTCACCTGTGGCAGTGCTTATCCAAAAGGATCCTTCCTCTGCCTTGAGAGGGTAAGATGATAGCACCCAAAATTAATGCCAAGTGACAGGACAATTCACAAGCCATGATTCTCGGCCAGCGCAGGCTGGTGAACTCCTTCATGTGACACGTCTCCAAAAGAGAACAGTCTCGGCCTGTCTCTTAACATCGTGTCTGAGGGCTCATCTGCCACATAGGGAACGTGTTGCAAGATGAAGGGGATATATGTGCGGCTGACATCTTGTCCAGTCATATACCGGAGCACGTCACCTCCTTTCCCCTGTCAGAAAACCCGGGGCTAATTTTTCAGCTTTATTGTCGCTGTTGTTACCCTCACTCAATATTTATTTTGTCTTCTCGCTGTCACGGAGGGGACAGCGATTCTTAAAATTAAGTAACACATTCCTCATTTTTACAGCTGTGCACAAAGCAGAGAGAGGCCGGGTTTCTGCTGCTCTTTTTTGGGAAATCTGCTGCTATGTACTAACATATTTCTATGCACAGGCTCTTCGTAAAGGACATGGGAAATTTTTAAGCAAAAATGTTAAATTAGGTGACGTAGTATGAATTAAACTGCTCATGGTTACAATGATACAGAAGAAGCAGTATGAGTTTCTCATTCATTTATCGTTTTTCTTTTAACCCTTCCCTTGAGGAAATCCAGTTAAACCTACTTACCTTATGGTTAAAAAACGCTCAAGGAGGTTGAAAAGGGGTTTTGAATACCATGTTTTTGGGGTTTTTCCCCCCAAAAAAAAGCGCCCCCTCCTGTCCACCTTTTTTTGTGGGTGGGTTTTTTGCGGGGCGGGGCCTATTTACCCAGTATGCTTGGGGTTTCCGGCTCCAGGGGCCCTTTTCTGAAATGGGGTGCCTTTAACCCACCAGTGGGGCTTTATTTTGGAAACCACCAGTGGGCTAAATTTTTTGGGGGCCCCCAGGTTGGGGGTTTATTCTTGGGGGACCCCCAGTGGGGTTGATTCTAGGGGCCCACCCGTGGGGGGCTGATTTTGGGGCCCACCGTGGAGTTGATTCTTGGGGCCCAAACCCTGGAGCTGTTTTGTGGCCCACCAGTTGTGTTTCTTCTTGGGGCCCCACCAGTGAAGATTTATTCTTGGGGGCTTTACCAGTGGAAACTTATTCTTGGGGCCCCCTATTTGTGTTTTATTTTTGGGAAGTCACCCCCCTGGAAATGGGTCTTTGGGGCCCCAAAATTTGGGGTTGGGTTTTTGGGGCCCCCAGTGCCGTTTATTTTGGGGCCCCTCATTGTGTTTTTAACCCCTTTGGGTCCACCTTTTTGTGTTTAAATTTTTGGGGCCCAAACCCTTTTGGGGAGGTTTTTTGGGGCCCAACCCGTGAACATGATTCTGGGGCTCAAACCCGTGGGGCTTAAATTTTTTGGGGGCCCACTATTTTTGTTGATTTCTTGGGGAAAACCCATGGGAAATGAACCCTTTTTGGGCCCCAAACCCGTGGAGTTTATTTTTTGGGGTCCCCCCCCAGTGCATTTTATTCTTTGGAGCTCACCAGTGCATTTGGGTTTTGAGCCCCCCCAGGAGATTTGATTCTTGGGGCCCAACGTTGTGTTGATTTTTTTGGGCCCCCAGTGAAGAAAGGGTTTTTGGGGCCACCAGTGGAGCTTTAAAAATTTGGGGCCCACTAGAAGGTTTTTATTTTTGGGGACACCCCTGGGGAGATGATTCCTTTGGGGGCCCACCCTTTAAGTTTTAAAACTTTTTGGGGGCCCCCCAGTTGGGGGTTGTTTATTTGGGGGCCCAAAAGTTGGGGGTTTAATTTTCCCCAGGCCTAAACCCACAGCTATTTTACTGACTGGGAACAAACTCCTTTTCACTCGGGCCCCCCTTTTTCTCTGTCTATCTCACTGAAAATCAGCAAGCCATTCTCAGAGGCCCATTATGGCCAGGAGCCCCCTGGGGTTTCTCCTGCCCCCTTTGGGGCCCGTCCAAAACCCCCTCGAACCCCAACCAAGGACATAACGGTTTTTTGTTTTTTCCCGAGGAAAAAAAATGGTTTTAATTTTTTAATCCTGGCCAAGACAACATTATTGAAGGGAGCCTGTTTAAAATTGGGTTGTTTCTCCCTAACCTGAGAAAAGGGGGGGGAAAGAGGCAGAGAAAAGGACCCCTGGATATAAGGGTTATTGATGGGGTAGAGGAGCTGAGGGCCCCTTTATATATATTGGGTTTTTTTTATATAAAAGAGGAGAGGAGCTGAAACTCTGTGATATATAAAAGGGTTTTATTACGAGGGAAAAGAAGCTGACTCTTTTTGGGGTATATAGGGGGTTGTATGATAGAGGAGAGGGAAACTGAAGGGTCTGTGTTAAAATAGGGTTATATGAAAAAGGAGAGGAGCTGAGCTTTTGTTTATATATAGGGTTTTTTTAAAGATGGGAAGAAGCAAGCTCCCGTGATCTTTTAGGGGTTTTATGTTTGAAAGGGGAGAAGCTTGAAACCCCTGTGATATATAGGGTTTTTTTGATAGAGGGGAAAAAAAGGGGCTGGCCTTTATTTAAGGTTTTTTTTGGAGAGGGGGAAGTTAGCTGAGCTCTGTGAAATAAAAAGGGTTAAATTGATTTAGGGAGAGGAAACTGTGTCTGTGATATTTTTGGGTTTTATTTAATCTTTTAAAAATGCTTTTTTCCCCCAGTTGGATCCCAAAAGAAAGGTTTTTAAATAGCGCTCGTGATATAGAAACCCAAAGCCCTTTCCCGTTTTGCTTTTTGGAAAAAAAATCAGATTTTTCCCTTGATACCATGAAAAATTTTTTTTTTTAAAAAACAACAATAAAAAGCAATTGGGGTTTTAAAAAGAAAGCCTCAAAGGTTTTGCACGGGCCTTTTATCGCGTCTTCCTCAGGAGTTTAAAAATTTTTTTTGAATATGCATGGACCCAAAAGCCCTACAAACCCCTCCCCCTTTTTTTATCTTAAAATTCCTTTTCCCCTAAAAAAGGGGTGTAAAATAACCCCTTTTTATCCATCGGGGCCGGGAAAGTACATAAATAAAAAGGCCGTTTTGCTTTTCACAAAAATAATATAGCAAAAATTTCAAAGAAGCACTTTACAAAACTTTGTTTTCTCACAAAACTTAGAATCGTATAAATTTTTTATGCGGGGTTTCATTCAGCTTGCATCAAAACCCCAAATTTTCCGGGGGGTCTTACCGGAAGGGAAATCCCGCGTCATAGAAAGGGCATTTTGCCCCGAAACACTGTCCGGGTACTCTAGTTGTACCCGATGCTCTATTTCCAAATACTTCCCAAGGAGATGTTGGGGGAGCTTTTGCGCCCGGGGTCCTTTTAAAATAACTTAAAGGGCCAAAGTACTTTTTTGGGGATAAATAATAGTTTTTTCCTTAAAAATAAAGGGTTAAAAAAATAAACCCCACCAATCAACAAGATAAAATAAGAATAAAAAATGCTATTAAAAACCCTTTTTGTATGACTTCTTTGGGGCCCCATTTTAAACCTTTCTGGGCTCAATGTATTTTTAATTTTAAAAAAACCAATTTTATTTCTTTGTTAAAACAAAGCCGGAGTTTTTTCAGGATGATTCTTCCCCAAATAAAAATCTTTTTTGGCTGTACCTTCAAAGATAATCCCAAAATTTTCATGTTATCTAACCGTTTCCTAGGAAGACTATATAAATTTATTGTTTTTACTTATACTAAAAATCTAAGGTTATTTCATCCCGTTGGGAGGTTTTTTGGGAGAGGGGTTCCCCCCAACGTACTGCTTCTGGCAGCTACAAGTAATTAAAGGGAAACCACGAAAGGGGGGATCTACAATTGAATTTTAAACCCTTAATCTTAAATTTTTCTCCCTTTTGGAGGGGACACAAAAATTCTATACCCTTTTCCTGCAACTATTGGGAAACCCTTACCAAATTTGGGGTTTTTTTTGCCTTTTTTTTTCTCCCCCCCACCTTGTTCTTTTTTTTTTGTTATTACTATAAAAGGGTTTAAATTTTTTCCATATTCCCCCTGTCGTTTATGGAGCAACAATGTTTTTCCCTTTGAGGTTTTTTTTGGGTTCCTAACTTTTTCTTGGTCTTAGAAGGTCTATCTTTTTGGACTGGGGTTCCCAAACTTTTGTAACCCCTCAATGTTTTTTTTAAAATATAAATATACTTTAGAATGTTGGGGTGAAATAGGGGTTATAAAGTTGTTTTTTTAAAAAGTTCCCACAAACCCCTTTCCCGTTTTTTTTTTGAAAAAAAAAAATTTTTCCCCTTTGTATTTTCTAGAAGCTCTTTCTCTTTTCTTCTTTTTATAAAAGGGGTTTAGGGTTTGCCCTTTTTCTCTAAATCTTTCAGAAAAGAATCGAAGCTTGTTCTTGGAAAAATTTATTGTTTACAGTGCAATTTTTGCGTATACGTCGGAATTGCCCGAACGGCCCCATTCCTTGTCCCAAATTTTTTTTAGTTTTATTGCTTTGTAAAAAAAGTATAAAATTGTTGGAAACCCCCTTTGCCTAAAAAAGGGGTTTTCGTGCAGATTTTTTTCCCATTTTTTTGGGGAAAGATTTAAAATCTAAAAAATTTTTGGGCCCTATCACTAATAAACAAAGTGGGGGGTTTTACCCCTGGGGTGAATTGTGGGTTAAAAATTTATTTTTAAAAAAATTTTTCAAGGGCCCCCTCTGTTTTGCCATTTTTTCCCTAAAAAAAAAACCCGTCTCTATAAAATTCCCCTTTTAGTTAAAAATCTTGATGAATACCTAAATTTTAATTTTAGCAATATATATAAAAGGGCCCCCCAAATTTTTTGGGGCCCATTGGAAAAAAAGGGTTTGGGGCCGGATGGGGCAACCCTTGTCCCCCGCCGTTTTTCCCAAAACCCCGCTTGGGGGAAAAGGATTCCACTGTATTCAAAAAGTAATTTTTGAGGGGAAGGTTTAAAACCCCCAACAAAAAGGTCCTTTTTTTTTTTCCGGGGAAAATTTTGCCAAACTCCCTCTAGATACACACAACTGCTTTTGGGCGCCCTAAGGCATGCTTAATATTAGAAAAATAGGCCCACGCGTCCCCCATAATCAAAAAAAGGGAAAATTTTTTAAGAAAACTTTAAACCCCCTCTATTTTCTTTTCACCTCCCTGATGAAATTCAGAGCCTTCAAGAGCTCCTTTAGGATGTTTTCATATGGTTGAAAATGTAAATCTTTTGGTAAATTGGATAGGTTAAAAAATTTCAGGGGGTTTAAAACCCCGAGGACTAAGGGCGGGCCCCGGGGGAAAGGAAATAGACTCCCTTTGACCCTTTTTGGAAGGGTGGTTAAAAAAAAGGGCTCTTGGGGTTTTTAATAATTCAAACTATCCATTTTTTTCTTTATTTTAAATTTTAACCCCTTTTGAATGGGCCCCTCTCAAAAATAACACAAAGACTCTTGTAGGGTTTGTATAAACACCTTCATCAAAACCCCTTTTGATAGTTTTTTTGAGTCTTTCCAAAAAACTGAAGGGTTTTCCCCTTTTTATATTTTTTTCAGTATTCGTACCAAAACCCCCCCGGGCCCCTTTCCCTTTTTCTGCATGGTTTTTTGGTTAAAAGGGTGGTTTTTTTCTTTTTTGGGATATGACCCCCCTTCTGTTGGGCGTTTGGTTAAAATTCGCCGTTTGGGGGGTTTTTCTTTTCCCAATTTTTTCCCAGGTTTAACCATTTAAATTAACTGGTTTAAAAAGCCCAAAATTTTTCCCTTTTTGGGCCCCGAATTGGAATAAAAACGGGGGTTTTTGGGGAGTACTGGGGTTTTTTTTCAGCTTGTGATTTTTTAAGGGGAAATATTTTTGTGTTTTTTTTCTTTTATGGTGAAATACCTACCAAAATAAGCTTTCCTTTAAAGAACTTTTTTAAGTCCCCTAAAAAAATATAAAAAAATCAATACCATCATGGGACCCAAAAGTTGAGTCCTTTTGTAGGGGCCCCTTTTTGTTTTTCCGGGGGGGGAGAACATAACAGAAAGGGGAAATATTCTTTAAAGGGGGAGCTTTTTTTTTTTTAAAATTTTTTCGATTCTGTTTTTTTTGGAGCCTTGGGAAATTTTCAACCTTCCCCCCCCACTGCTTTGGGCGGCCCCTTGCCCCCCTTTTTTAAATTTTTTTTTTTTTCTCGGGTTTTTCCTTAGGAACTATCGGAGTAAAAATAAAACCGGGCCTATTCTTTGTTTTAATGAAAATTTAACCCACAAAACTAATCTAAAATTTTTATATTTTGTTAGAAAATTTTAATTTTGAAAAAATTTTAAAAAAATTTTCATATCTCAAATAAATTTTATAATTAACATCATTAATTTGTCATTAGAAATTTAACCCCAATAACTCATTACTTTTTATAAAGAAGGGGGAGAATAAAACTGTTCTTTAAAACAAAGATTGACACTAGGGGCCCCAAAAAAAAAGTTTTGAAAACTGTCCCCAGGTCCAAAATTCACTTTTTTTGCCCTTTTTGCAAAAACCCAAACAGAGCCCAAAACAACCAATTAAATTTCCCCTAGCAACCCCAAACCCGAGCTCATTTGCCAGCAAATCCGACCCCTAGCAACCCGAGCTCCCCTTTCATTTTTTCCAGAGCCCGTATATAAAAAAGAAAGGGGCGCTTCCCCATTGGTTGCTGTAGCTTTTTATTGGTGGCTGGGGGGCCCCTGATTGGTTGCTGGGGCTTGATTGGGTTTCTAGAGCTTGATTGGTTGGCCCTTTGGGCCCTGATTTGGGGTTTGGGATTTTTTAGTTTTGAAATTGGGGTTTTTATGAGTTTTGATTAATTTGGATGACCTTTTTGGGTTTTTTTGCTATGAGCCGAAATTTGGTTTTTCTATGACCTCGATTGTTTTGCTATGACCCCTTTATTGGTTGTTATGGGCCCCGAAATTTGGGGGGCTAAAGCTCTGATTGGTTTGCTATGATCCTGATTGGGTTTTTTAGGAGCTCTATTGTTTGCTTTGGGGGCCCCGATTGGTTGGTATGAGCTCTGATTGGTTCTAAATTACCTTTTTTTGAAATTTGGGTTTCAAAGAGCTTTTGATTGGTTGGGGGGCTTGATTTGGTTTTCAAAGGCCCCTGATTGGTTTTATGAGCCTGTTTTTTTGGGGTTTTCTATGAGCTCTGATTGGTTGTTAAAACTCTGATTGGTTGCTGTACAAAAGAAACAATATTTTTTAAATTGGGACTGAATTTTTTGGCTTTGGTTTTTCCCCTTACAATTATTGCAGTTAATTAAGTTAAATTTCTATTGAAACATCAATTATGTTACTTTTAAAATTTAATTTTAAATTTTTATTTTTATTTTTTTTTTAATTAAAAAATTTTCAAAATATTAGTTTTTTTGACTTTTTGAATTTTGGGGCAATTTTTTTGCTCAAAACAGGGGCGTAAAATCAGTGGGTTTGGTTTTTTTCAAACTGTGGTTTGCTTTTTTTTTGAAAAATTTTTTTGTTTAAAATTTTTTAAAAATTTTTTGTTTTTTTCTTAAATTTAAATTTTAAAAACTTTTTAATCAGATAAACCCTTTAAAATTTTATTCTCCCCGCTCCCCAGCCTTATTTATATATGGGAGTAACCGGGTCCTGAGGGTTTTTTCGGGAAAAAGAGGTTTTTCAAGCAAGTTTAATTTTATTCACTGACATGCTTTTGTTAAAAAACTTTCATTTTATTTTCTAGGGCCCCCCTTTTGATTTTGTTTGTAAACCAATTTAAAAGCACGGGGATAACTCCTAAAATTTCCCAAATTAAAATTTGGGGTTTATCGTAGATGCTGTTGGGTTTATTTGAAAAATTTTTTTTTATATAATTTTTTGATTTTTCTAAAAAATAATTTAAATATTAATTTTATATTACTGTATATCCTTAAGCATACGCCAACTTTTTCTGCACATTTTTTATGTTGATAAGCCTCCCTCAGCTTATACTCGAGTGAATATGTCATACAAGTTCTGTATATCCAAAGTACAACTCATCTCACCCGAAAGTGATCGAGTGTGCTTCCAGGGCCTGTGATGATGTCACACGGAGGGGGGAGAGTCATGTGATGCTGCTCAGTGTATGCAGAATTCTGCTGTACTGGTTGTGATCACTGCTGGATGTGCCTGCAGCAGAGCTGAGTGTAATGTGCATGTAGCAGAGCCTTATGTGTGTAATGTGCATGTAGCTGAGCTCTGTGGGTGTTATGTGGCTAATTACTGGGGACAATCACTTCACATACATCGTGGCACCAAGTCCTATAGTTGCTGCACTTTGCTATGGCTGTCTGTCCTGGTTAATGAAGGGACATCACTTACTTGCTGCATTTTCCACCCTAAGCTTATACTCGAGTCAATAAGTTTTCCCAGTTTTTTGTGGTAAAATTAGGTGCCTCAGCTTATAATCAGGTTGGCTTATGCTCGAGAATATATGGTATATCATTTTGTATAGCTTTTTTATTATCATACTTTAGTTTAGATCACTTTAGTGGTTATTTGGGAAAGAACTGGCATTTTTTGGCTGATGAGAGTTTGTATAGCATGGCCCCAGCTGTCAGTCGGGAATTCTGCATGACTTTGGCCACTTACGATGAGTGACATTTATGAATCACTGTACAACAGGTTCATACATACTGTCACACTCCCCTTTGGAATCTGGAATGGTAACACCCATCTGACAGATTCAGTAATACATTTCTAGGAGGAATAACAGTGGAACAGCACAACTCAGAGTTCTAGGAGAAGAGGATCCAGATTTTGTTTTTCTTCATAGAGGTTACTAGAGCCATCTTAGAATTATGGGCTCCTGGGTATAGCACTGCAGTGATCCCTGTTCAAATGCATGGCATCACACTTGGCCATGTCTCAAGCCCCCCCCCCCCCCCCCCAGCACATACCACTCATTTCTGGACACCAGCAGCCTGCAGCCTACAAGACTATTTGGCAGGGCAGGGAGCCTTTGGCTCCATTCCCTACCATAGTTTTTGACTGTTTGCGTGTCCTAAAAAATACAAACAGTTAAATAAGTAAAACCAACCAAGGAATCCAGGGTATCATTCTTGTATTTCTGGGATATACATACACCCCTTTGGGCCCTTATACTTGTGGGACCCCTGGCCAACTGCCTAGTGTGCCCAATGGAAAAGATGGCCCTGGAGGTTACAAGTATTTACTAAAACAGCCATGTCACTGTAACAAGAATAGCTAATAATAGCAGAGCTAATACGGCAATCACTGCTATAGAGCCACCCACAGCCTGACCAGGAAATGTGAGTCTGTAGCTGGCTGTGGCTCTGTGAAACAGCATGGTAAGATATTATGTTGAGTGATATTATCTCTTAAACCGAGTGTTACTCATTTTCGATGCGCTAACCCTCATCCATTCCTGGCAGATCCATGAAGAGAAAAAAAAAACAATGCAAAAGGTGATCCCTTTGTTCATCTTCCGAATTGTACAGATTAACTCCTTAACAACCGCCCACCGTCTTTTGGCGTCGCTGCAGACATCGGAGTTTGCGGCTCCGGGCGCCGCAGCTGTGCTGAGATCGGGACTGTACTACACAGCCCAGAGCATGTCCTGCGAGCATCAGGGAGCGGGGGAAACTTCTGCCCCCGGTGCTTTAATCCTTTCATTGCCACGGATCATCACCGCAGCGCAATTTAAAGGGTTTCCCTGCTCTGTTGGGTGATCGGAAACTCCCGGTGACCCGACAGAGCCCGGGGAACGGCTGCACAGTCAGGCCTGGGGACCTAGAGTAGCCGTAGAGCTGTCTGTGTAACAAGCTAGTGACCAGGACAGACTGTGAGCTGTCCTGATAACTGCCTGTGTCACACTGACATAGATTATAATGTATTAGCATTTATGAATATGCTAATACATTACTAAGTGTAGAAAAAAAAATGTAACACAGTTCTCCCTTCATTGGATTTAAAAAAAAAAAAGTTAAAAACAAAAAAAGTGTAAAAAAAAATGAATAAAAAATAAATAATAAAATAAAAATAAATATTTAATAAAAAATAATTGTGCATATATTACACACACAAAAAAAACTACACATATTAGGCATCCACACGACCATAATAACCTGTAGAATTAATCTAACAAGTTATTAAAGGGGTTTTGCCACGAAGTAAAATTGACGTGGGAAGCTTGCAAATTAAATAATAAACATTTTCACCATTCATCCTTATTAAAAATTCGGTACCATTTTTTTGCTTCAGCTGCCCTTTTAGTGAGCCATTGTTTACAGCTCGTCTCCAGGGGATACGACCAGGGCTGCGAGCTCCTCAGTCCTGGTCGCACATGCCCAGACATCACCTCTCCTCTCAGGCAGCTGCTGAGTGTTCAAACCCAGGTTCTGTCATTCTACTCCTGTCCCCTATACTCCTTATTAATTAGTGAAACAGTGAAAATAAATTAAAAAAGGAACCTCAATGAGCTATGTGTATTGATAAAGAAAAAAAAAATCCATGGGTTTGGTTCCTGCAGGGATTTGAACCTAGGACCCTTGTGTCGGGAGGTAAAAAAGCATTACCTCTAGGCTACAGTGTAGCCACTTGTGCCTCTGTAAATAAACAGACCTTTCTTTGACTAGAGAGAGGAAAGGCCTGGTGATGTCATCCTGCTGGGTCACATGATATGTAATCCAAACAAATCACACACGCCCCCTTCTGAGCACACAGAGCTGAAGAGCTGGATCCAGGAGCTATGAAATGAGATCGTGGCAAAACCCCTTTAAGTGTGAAATGTGAATGGTGTAAAAAAAAATAAAAAAAAATTAAAATACTGCAATTATTTATAAGTGAACTTAAACAATTCCCCCATAGGCTATGTTCACACGGCTTAACTGCGGGGCGTAATTCCGCCCCGCAATTACGCCGTGTGGCGGGGGGGGGGGGGGGAGCGGGGGAGCGAGCGGGGGGCCGGCACTTCGCCAGCCCATGGACAATCATTGCTAGTGGTGTGTATACGCCGCTAGTAATTCACATGTCACTTATCTCCCCCCTCGGCGTATTCGCCGAGCAGGGAGAGGAGACGTAATGCATAGTTCTCTATGAGAGCTGTGGATTACCGTAGTTACTGGGACGGATTCAGCCCGTAATTGCCGCACTCCGGCGCGTAATTACGGACTGAATTACGTCCCAGAATAAGCCGTGTGAACATGGCCATAAAGTACAACTTGTCTCGAATAAAACGAGGCCTCATACAACTGCGTCATTGAAAAAATATAAAAAAGTTACAACTGTTGAAACGCAAGGAGGCAAAAACTAAAAAAAATGTTCTGGTCATTAACTACTTTTCAGGCGTTCGGCTTAAGGGGTTAATGGGGGGGCAGGTTGGCTCTGTCATGGGTGCTGTTTTTTAGGTTGAGCTATTCTTATCCTTGATGATGATGAGAGCGCTCCATCATCAAAGTGTCATTGACAACTGACGCGACTTAATTTTAGCCGAGCGGCTCTAACCTTTTATTTGCCGACAGAATTATTTTTGAACGTCAAAAGGGAGCCGGGATCCGAGACGAGGAGATATTTTTACACAATCCTCAGCATTTATCAGGGACCTGTGACAGCTCTTCATGGTGATATTGGGATTTTTAACCCTGCTGCCTTCGCTTTCCGGTCTGAGCTTCTCTAATTGTCTATAGTGTTAAATGATCTGTGTATCTGCGGTTAAATATTCTGCAGGAGGCCCATTTTCCATCGCATCCTCCCCCGGGACACGACAGATACATTGATTTGCAGAATAAATAAATACGGAAAAAATCCACAAAGATTTTCTTGGTTATTAATTGCATAATTGCTTTTTCTCATAGGGGTAATTCGAGCTCTTAGGAGTCCGGAGAATCACTTACTCCGACCAAACAGAAGAGTTTAACCCACTCATCGGAGCATCTTATTCTAATTGCCATTAAGGACATAGAATCCCAGCGCCCGGGGACTTCACCTTCGGTTCTTAAAGCGTTTAGTCGATGAGGCGGCCATAGTGAGTACAGGCGTTTACTCTCATTATGGATTTTTCTTCTTTTTCCTTTCAGAGCATTTGTCAATTACTTTCAATTTAGAATCCATTTCTAAAAACATCAGAATGACAGGTGACAATGAAGAGCATGAAAAAGCATGGAGATAAGTGGAGGCCCGAGTGGCTGAAATTGCATTGTGTGCATTTAATTACAGCCTTGCTATTCGTTAATTGATGAATCTGAAGTGTAATTCTTACAGATGAAAAAATAAGTCACCGCAATGAGAGATTAACCGGTATTGAAACCTATTGAAAGCGTAAATTGACGTTAACATCTGTGCTAATAAAAGTCAAGTTTGAGCTTATTCAACACTTTGTGGAGTAATTACTGGGAAGGATGTGTTATTAAATAAATATGGTAATGGAATTATGAAAAAGAACAAAAGTCTACAGAATGCAAAAAAAAAAGACTGGCAGACCCGGACGATGCAGCAATTCTGAGGGAGCTGGGGTCGAAACTGATCACATACCGTATTTTTGGACTTTAAAGGGGTTGCCTCACTACAAGGATTGCTTTTTATGTTAAAGATCTTGCAAAAACAAGTCACTTTGTGTCCATTAAAAGTGTCCTACCTATTCTGAGATATCTCCTGTTTTATGGGCTGCATCAGCTCCTCAGGTCGCTATGGCTACAGACCTGTTTGATCTCTCCTGATAGGCTGCCAGCGCTGGTCGCTATAGCTACAGACCTGTTAGATCTCTCCTGATAGGCTGCCAGCACTGGTTGCTATAGCTACAGACCTGTTCTATCTCTCCTGATAGGCTGCCAGCACTGGTTGCTATAGCTACAGACCTGTTCGATCTCTCCTGATAGGCTGCCAGCACTGGTTTCTATAGCTACAGACCTGTTCAATCTCTCATGATAGGCTGCCAGCACTGGTTGCTATAGCTACAGACCTGTTCAATCTCTCCTGATAGGCTGCCAGCACTGGTTGCTATAGCTACAGGCCTTGGTTATATTGCAGCCTAGTGGAAGCCAGTAAACACGCCCCTGAATTCAAAGTGAAACCAAGAAAACAGGACTGAGGTAGATGAATCAATGTAGTGAGACAACCCCTTTAAGGCTATGTCTCCACTGCATAGTTTTACGATCATATTTTCGTCACTTTTAGGATTTTAAAAGCGGCAAAAATACGATTGTTCGTGCAGCCCCATAGACTACAATAGAAAAGACGAGCTGTAGTCTCCACAGCTCATCTTCTGGCGCCAGCATATTATACAATAATATACTATATTATATATATACCTGTTGTATTATACAGCTCGTTGTATAATACGCCGGCGCTTTTAGTTTTCTCGGCGTCTTCATATAGAATACAATTGTATGGATGATGTCAAAAATAACAAGAAGCGACCGCGGTTTTCGTGCAAAACGTGACAAAAGACGTGATCCTGCATCGGGAAAAAAAGGCCACTGTTGACAGTATTTTGTCCGATGAAGTGTAGCCATAGCCTAAGACGCACCCAGGTTTTAGAGGAGATAAATAGGAAAAAAAATTGGAAGTAAAAATGAGGGCTGAAGTGTAAGTTTTTATTGGTACCATTTTGGGATAGAGGCCACTTTTTGATCACTTTTTATTCCAACTTTTTGGGTATATGAAATAACTAAAAAAAACACAATTTTCAGTGCCTGGAATTTTTCTTTCTTCTATGCTGTACAGTGTATGGGATAAATGATGTTAAGGGCCACATGTATGAAACGGTTTTGGTCTAAAACTCACTTTTTTGCCCATAGGTTTCTAGGGGCACTAATACATAACATAAACTCACCTGAGGCCGGGGAAGCGTGCCGTTCATTGCCGCCGCCATGAAAGCTCAACTTCCGATGCTTAAAGGGAACCTGTCACATAGGTTGTGCCCCCTTTGCTGAGGGCAGCACAAGCTATTGTCAGACCCGCTGTTCCCAGCGCTGTGTTCCTTATTCTGTAAGATGCTGTAGTTTTAGAGCATTTACCCCTCAAATCTTATTCATGAGCAGGAGTTAGCTCCACCCCCCACAGGCTAGCCCCGCCCACTGACAGTTATTCACATGTTTCTACCTATTCAAAGTAATAGGTTTGTCAGTTGAGGTGGGCGGGGCTAGCCTCCGATTTGCTTGGTTTGAAAAAAACTGACTCTCTGAAGGACTCTTCGTTTGTCTCTTCTGGCTGAAAACTGCTGATTTGAGCATTAAATACACGAAAACTACAGCATCTTACAGAGTAAGGGACACAGCTCTGGAAACAGCATGCCTGACACTACCTTGTTCTGTCCTCAGATCGGCTAAGAGGTGCAGGTGCGCTCCATTCCCCAACACATAGAGCAGTAACAGGAATGGACTGATACAACAAGTGCCAATGCCGAGACCAGTGCAGCGTGTATATTGCACATCCCAGACAATACAGAGCGGCAAGTAGGTGGCAAAAACAAAAGAACTAGCACAAAATATCTCGCCAAAGGTAAAGTGAAATATACAAGTAAAAGCAACATACTATAAAAGAAAACTACATATGAAAGAAAAAGACAGCAAATACTAATAAATGTAAATACTGATACAGCGCTTGCTGAACATTCTTGTTACTGCGGTTGCGCAGTCTCTATGTGTTGGGGAATGGAGCGCGCATGCGCCGCTTAGCCGATCTGTCACTATGACGTACTCTTTGCATCATTTCCCTTAAGCATCGGAAGTTGAGCTTTCGTGGTGGCGGCAATGAACGGCACGCTTTCCAAGCCTCAGGTATTGCCACGTTATGTTATGCATTAGTGACGTCGTTAGGTTACTATATATTGAGGATTGGGCTTCATTTTTGTATGCTATGATTAAGGGATAACATCCCGAAACGCGTCGGCGTACATATTTTTGTCACCTTGTGCCCCTCTCAGCCTTTCATCTTGTTTTTAATTTCATCATAATAAAGGCATTATTTTTATCATTCATTTACGGATCGCTGGAACAACTTTCTTCTTTGCTGCATCTATTTATCTCCATCCACCTGGAGGATCCCTGCGGTCAACATTTTTGGAATGGTGAGCTGGCTTTTTGTTCTCGTTGTGCTGTAATTCATATATAAATTAGACATGAGAAGTTCAGATTGAGCATAATTCATGGTTTTCGACATACTGCTCCAGATCTTGCTGAATAAATGAGTTGCTTAAGGTTGGGTTGGCTCTCATATAAAAATAGGATAGTCCTGTTAAGACAACCCTTGAAAACTGGTAATATCCGTCCCGGAGTGCTTATGACTGTCCCTTCACTTCTCCTGGCGAATCAGTCTGGGCTTCATATGCTGTGCAGGTTAAGTTTACATTTTCTGAGAAGTTTCAAATCAACCTGGTCTGTGATACACTTCAGAGAAAAGCAAATATTTCTATCCCTGATTTCAGTGTTTCCACCTCTGGATGTATCACCAGTACATGTCTCTAGGTTTACGACAACTCTGATGAATTTACTGGAGTTGTCTCGATGTGACAATCCTTTCCTATATGCCCCAAAAGTGTAACTAAACCCCTCCGTGACAGACGCTCATCATAAGGCCGTGTTCACACGGCTTATTCCCGACGGATTTGTGAGCCGGATTGCGCTCACAAATCCGCCGTGAATAAGGGGCGGGGACGGGGCGGGGCCGGAGCGCGGTGGGGGCGCCGCTCTCTGGCCCCATAGACAATGCATTGTTTTTACGGCGCGTCCGCGCCGTAAATAATGTGCATGTCACTTTCTCCCCCCGCGGCGGATTCGCCGAGCGGGGAGGAGCGACGGAATCCACTGTTCTCTATGAGAGCAGTGGATTACCGTAATTACTCCGACGGATTGGCGCCATACTGCAGCGCAAATCCGGTGCCAATCCGCGGCAAAATAAGCCGTGTGAACGAGGCCTTATATGTCTCTTCATTTTTTCCCCCTCGCCTTTCAAGAGTCATAACTTTTTTGTGTTTCCATCTACATAGACATATGAGGGACAAGATGTACTTTTTTTTAATGGTGTCACTATTAGTATGCCATAGAGTATACTGGCAAACGTAAAAAATATTCTAAGTGGGGTGAAATATAAAATAAAAAGGTACTTGCGCCATGTTTGTGGGGATTTAATTTATATGTGTAATCTGTATTCTTCAGGTTGATACGATTCCACTGATACCAAATGTAACGGTGCGGCGACAACCAACGTATGCCGAAGCGCCGACCGCTGACATCCGGGTGTGGATCCTCTGTGATCACCGCAGGCGAGATGGTATATAGAGACCATGCCAGGGAGCAGAGTCTAAGGGGCCCCTGGTCTTCACCGGAGCCCACCGCAAAGCAGGACAGACTTAGTTGCGGGGACCCCCAGGTCGCTACCCCTGACGTGGCTACCTGTGGTGACAGCCAAGGTGCAGGACAGGAACATGGGTGGTGGTAGACAGGAACGTGGGAAAACATCTGCAGGGCAGGTTAAACGTACACAGGAACACAGCAGGATACATCAGGATAAAGCAGGTACTGGACAGGTGACACGGCAGGATACAGTAGGTAAGGAACAGGTGCCAAGGCAGGACACAGGACAGGTGCAGAGACATCAGACATGACGACAGGAGACAGACAGATGGTCAGGAGCTCAGATGACACAGAAACTGGACCAGTATCTTAGGGGGTTAAATCCAGAGATACTGGCAGAAGCTCAAGATGGACTCAGCATGAAACTGCAATGGACTGACCCAGAGTAAAGGCAGGAACTTCCTCTTATAGCCAGAGGTCAGAGGTGAAGAGGAAGGTGCACAGGACAGGAATCTAATAAAAAGGCAGGAAGCTGCCGCGTGCGTGCCCTAGGAGGCACAGTGCACAGACAGGACCCCAGGAAGCAACAAGACAGGACAGGACAGGCAAGTACAGGAAGGCACGACACGCTGATGGTCCATGGCAGGGGACCGTGGCGCGATCCATGACAGTACCCCCTCAAAGCCCCCTCCTCCCCCTCCAAATCACAAACATGGCATTCCACGTAGGTCAGGGGCCTGCAACTTCTACGGGGGCAACCCCAAAACCAAGGTACGGGCTGAATATAGCCAGTATAGGAAACACCTAGATAAGGAGGTGCATGGGAGGAAACAAACGGGGCACCAGGCAAGAAAGGGAGGGGACTCAGGGCGGGAAAGCAGAAAAATGGGTACGGAGGCTCTGGGCGGGACCATGAGCTAGGCAACGGACGCTCTGGGCGGGACCATGAGCTAGGCAACAGACGGACGCTCTGGGTTGGACCATGAGCTAGGCAACGGAGGCTCTGGGCGGGACCATGAGCTAGGCAACGGACGCTCTGGGCGGGACCATGAGCTAGGCAACAGATGGACGCTCTGGGCTGGACCATGAGCTAGGCAACAGACGGACGCTCTGGGCTGGACCATGAGCTCGGCAACAGACGGACGCTCTGGGCTAGACCATGAGCTAGGCAACAGACGGAGGCTCTGGGCTGGACCATGAGCTAGGCAACAGACAGACGCTCTGGGCTGGACCATGATCTAGGCAACAGACGGACGCTCTGGGCTGGACCATGAGCTAGGCTACAGACAGACGCTCTGGGCTGGACCATTAGCTAGGTAAAAGACGGACGCTCTGGGCTGGACCATGAGCTAGGCAACAGACGGACGCTCTGGGCTGGACCATGAGCTAGGCAACAGACGGACGCTCTGGGCTGGACCATGAGCCAGCGGGCAGGGTGCAGACGCTCTGGGCGAACCATGAGCCAGCGGGCACGGGTGCAGACACTCTGGGAAAACCATGAGCCAGCGGGCATGGGTGCAGACTCTCTGGGCAAACCATAAGCCAGCGGCAACGGGTGCAGACGCTCTGGGCGATCCATGGCCAGCGGGCACGGGTGTAGACGCTCTGGGCGAACCATGAGCCAGCGGGCGAGGGTGAAGACGCTCTGGGCGAACCATGAGCCAGCGGGCGCGGGTGCAGACGCTCTGGGCGAACCATGAGCCAGCGGGCGCGGGTGAAGACGCTCTGGGCGAACCATGAGCCAGCGGGCGCGGGTGCAGACGCTCTGGGCGAACCATGAGCCAGAGGGCGAGGGTGCAGACGCTCTGGGCGAACCATGAGCCAGCGGGCACGGGTGCAGACATTCTGGGCGATCCATGAGCCAGCGGGTGCAGACACGTTGGGCGAACCATGAGCCAGCGGGCGCGGGTTCAGACGCTCTGGGCGAACCATGAGCCAGCGGGCGTGGGAGCAGACTCTCTGGGTGAACCATGAGCCAGCGGGACAGGGTACTGATGCTCTGGGCGAACCATGAGCCAGTGGACAGGGATACTGACACTCCGGGAGAACCATGAGCCAGCGGACAGGGATACTGACACTCCGGGCGAATCATGAGCCAGCGGACAGGGATACTGACACTCTGGGGTGAACATGAGCCAGCGGAAAGGGATACTGACACTCTGGGCGAAACCATGAGCCAGCGGACAGGGATACTGACATCTGGCGCGAACCATGAGCCAGCGGACAGACAGCCACTCTGGGCGAACCATGAGCCAGCGGACAGACAGCCACTCTGGGCGAACCATGAGCCAGCAACAGACAGCCACTCTGGGCGAACCATGAGCCAGCGGACAGACAGCCACTCTGGGCGAACCATGAGCCAGCGGACAGACAGCCACTCTGGGCGAACCATGAGCCAGCGGACAGACAGCCAATCTGGGCGAACCATGAGCCAGCGGACAGACAGCCACTCTGGGCGAACCATGAGCCAGCGGACAGAAAGCCACTTCTGGGCGAACCATGAGCCAGCGGACAGAAAGCCACTCTGGGCGAACCATGAGCCAGCGGACAGACAGCCACTCTGGGCGAACCATGAGCCAGCGGGACAGACAGCCACTCTGGGCGAACCATGAGCCAGCGGACAGACACCCACTCTGTGCGAACCATGAGCCAGCGGACAGACAGCCACACGGTGCGAACCATGAGCCAGCGGACAGACAGCCACTCTGGGAGAACCATGAGCCAGCGGACAGACAGCCATTCTGGGCGAACCATGAGCCAGCGGACAGAAAGCCACTCTGGGCGAACCATGAGCCAGCAGACAGACCGACATAGACTGACAAAACAGCAGCAGAAAAACGTAGACAAGGTCCCCACGGCGGGATCCATGGTCAGTCCATTCTGTAACGGTGCAGCGACGACCAACGTACGCCGAAGCACCGACCACTGACATCCGGGTGTGGATCCACTGTGATCACCGCAGGCGAGATGGTATATGGAGGCCACGCCAGGGAACAGAGTATAAGGGGCCCCTGGTCTTCACCGGAGCCCAACGCAAAGCAGGACAGACTTAGTTGCAGGGACCCCCAGGTCGCTACCCCTGACGTGGCTACCTGTGGTGACAGCCAAGGTGCAGGACAGGAACATGGGTGGTGGTAGACAGGAACGTGGGAAAACATCTGCAAGGCAGGTTAAACGTACACAGGAACACAGCAGGATACATCAGGATAAAGCAGGTACTGGACAGGTGACACGGCAGGATACAGTAGGTAAGGAACAGGTGCCAAGGCAGGACACAGGACAGGTGCAGAAACATCAGACATGACGACAGGAGACAGACAGATGGTCAGGAGCTCAGATGACACAGAAACTGGACCAGTATCTCAGGGGGTTAAATCCAGAGATACTGGCAGAAGCTCAAGATGGACTCAGCATAAAACTGCAATGGACTGACCCAGAGTAAAGGCAGGAACTTCCTCTTATAGCCAGAGGTCAGAGGTGAAGAGGAATATGCACAGGACAGGAAACTAATAAAAAGGCAGGAAGCTGCCGCGTGCGTGCCCTAGGAGGCACAGTGCACAGACAGGACCCCAGGAAGCAACAAGACAGGACAGGCAAGTACAGGAAGGCACGACACGCTGACGGTCCATGGCAGGGGACCGCGGCGTGATCCGTGACACCAAATATGTAGGGTTTTCGTTATATTTTAGTCTTGTAAATTAAATGGAAACTTTCTTTATTTCTTAAATTTGTTCGATGGCGCCATTTTCTGCGACCGATAACTTTTTTTATTTTTCCACCTATGGACTTGAGTGAGGAGGCATTTTTTGCGGGCTGAAGTTTAGTTTTTATTGATACCTGGGATAGAAACTACTATTTGAGCATTTTTATTCCAATTTTTAGGAATAACCCCCCCCCCCCCCACCAAAAACGCATTTTAGGCATTTGGAATGTTTTTTCTTCTACGGTGTTCAATGTACGGGATAAAGAGTTTTTTAATATATTTTAATAGATTGGACTTTTACAGATGATACCAATTACGTGTAACTTTTTTTTTATTTGTAAAACGGCAAAAGGGAGGGGGGTGATTTGAACTTTTAATATTTAGCAGCGGGTATCCACTACAAAGATCTCTGCCAGCAACAGAATGCACCCATAAGTTCTATATTGGTAAGGGGTTAAAACTCCTGGGGTCAATGCAAAATCTTTTAAAGGGCCCCAGAGATGTAACCTGAAGCTCCTGGACCCTAGTGCAAATAGTGAAATGGGCCCCCCAGCTACCATGTGATACAATGCTAGTATCTCCTTATGTGGCAGAAAGGCTTTAGGGCCCCCTCAGGCTGCAGGGCCCGATAGTGACTGCTACCTCTGCAGCCCCTATAGCTATGCCCTTGAAGGGCCCCCACCTACAATGTGCACATTTATAACACTGGTGTATTTTTACTGGCTTCTGGATCCAAAGTGATTGTTACCTTATTTCACTATAACAAATATTACCTGTTCAGGGACTCCATGGACAACCAATTGTCTGGTTGACTGCCTTGTAATACTCCATTTCCCCCATCAGAGGTGCTATAAGGCAAATGAGAAGCTGACTCCGTCTTTCCATGGCAAAGTAAACTATGTGCCCAAGGTTTCGGAGCTGGATTGCTACCATGCTCCCATATTAACTACTTTGGGCGAGATGTCTGACAATTGGCGGTGCTACGTCAGTGTAAAGTGCGCCAGAAAGTCCGACCCTATCAAAAATCTGGCGTCAGGTATACCTTGCATAGTAAACATAATGATCCTAAAAATGATGCGCTGTGCGCCTCCATAATGAAATGTGCCTATTGAGGCGCATAGCACACCATTACAAGTGTATATGCGTTAGGCGCATTTCATATACTTGTAATGATAAGCTATGTGCCTCCGTGCGCGATGTGTCTCGATAGGGGCATTACATACTCTACCAATCAAATGTTTTGTGCCGTGATTAGCGCAAATCGCGGCACATAGCATATCATTAGAAGCGTTTGTAATACCCCTATCGAGGCACATCACGCACGGAGGCGCATAGCTTATCATTACAAGTATATGAAATGCGCCTAACACATATTTGTAACATGTGAAATGCGCCTAACACATATACACTTGTAATGATGTGCTATGCGCCTCAATAGGTGCATTTCATTATGGAGGCGCACAGCGCATCATTTTTAGGCGCATTACAATGTGTCGGTATATAATGTATAATGCGCCTAGTTTTGGTGTACAACAGTTAATTTATATCCAAAACATGCCGTTAAAAGCGGTTTTAACGCAATATAGACCAAAAAACTGGTGTTAGCGCGTTGGGAAATGTTGCCCTTTGTGCTTGATGAGATTACCCTTTAAGAAAATAGTAGTGAGGTCGATTCTTCCGTTGTTTTCCATTGACTGACATCTCAAATCATAACTTTTTTTTTTGCTAATTTTTACAGAAATAACCAAGGACCCCCTAAAAAAAAAACCGAAAGAACTTCCCATAACTTAAGCCTTTTCATCCCAAATCTTGTCATCTTGCAGTAGTTGCAGAAACGGCCTGAGCTCTCTGCACCTTTCTCTTTCTAAAGTCGCCTACTTTACCTTCAAATCTGATGAAGTGTCAAAGTCATTTACCAGTAATGAGTTCTGCTGCAAATTTTATTTTGCTTGGAATTTAATTAATGGCCCAAAGACTTTCCATTGTGATTTGAGCAAATGAATAATAAATCAAGAAAGGAGATTTGTCAGGGAAGGAACATCTGTTTCTTACAAGCGTTACAACATGACTACAGCTTGGCTGTGCATTACCAAGACAAAGACAGTAGGAGTCCTTTCCTATGCTGTTCTCTTCATTTATTGCTCCAATGAAGGTGAACGCAGAGCCCTGTAATGGGCCTCTCGTGTTAATAAAGCTTTGCGCTCCCTCGCTTCTCTCGCAGCCTCTTGCTTTTGGGCGCCCCTGTCCTTAATACATGGTTTGTTGGTCAGCATCAGGAATTGTGCAGTGTCAGTTCTTTAGCGGATGATTAATATCAGAAAGACAAATTCATAACAAGAAACCCTGGGAAATTACCATCATATTAGCTCGCACTGTCATGCCTTTTATGTGTTTTTAAAAAGGAGATGACAAGAGATTGGAAATGTGATAATAATTGGCTGTGAAAATAAGAAAGGAGGAGGAAGGAAGGAAAGAAAGAGCCGAAGAATGGAAGAAGAGAAAGAAAGACGTGAGGGGAGGATGGAACAGGAGTGATAAATTGAAATGTAGAGACTATGGGAGGTGGAACGTAAAAGGGAAAGGGAGAGGGGAAGCAAGGAAAGGAAAGAGAGAAAAGAAAGAAAGTGAAAAGGAGCAAGGACAGAATGAATTAGGAAAAGAAGAAAGGACAAAGGGACGACAGGAAAGAAAAACAGGTGGGGAGGATGAGTGTCAGGACAAGAGTCATAAATTAAAATGTAGAGTCTATGGGAGAGGGAACATTAAAAAAAGGGAGAGGGGAAGCAATTAAAGAAGAGAAGAAAGAAAGTGAAAAGGAGTAAAGACAGAATGAATTAAGAAAAAGAGTAGAAAGGAAGACAGGAAAGAAAGACCGGTGGGGAAGATAAGTGTCAGGAGAGGAGTAATAAATTGAAATGTAGAGTCTATGGGCGAGGGAACATAAAAAAGGGAGAAGGGAAGCAATGAAAAAAAAAGGGAAAGAAAAAAAGTAAAAAGGACCCCAAGGCCTAAAAATAAATTTTGGGAAAAAAAAAAAGAAAAAAAAAAAAGGAAGCAGGAAAGAAAGAGGGGGGAAAAGAGGGGGGGATAGGTGTCAGGACGGGTGTATTAAAAATTGAAATGTAAGTCTATGGGCAAAAGGGAACATAAAAAGAAAAAGGGGAAAAGCAGTGAAAAAAAAAGAAGAAAAAAAGAAAGTAAAAATGAGCAAAAGGTTTGGAAATTAAATTGGGAAAAAAGAAAAAAGGAAAAAAAAAGGAAGACAGAAAAAAAGGAAGGTGGAGTTTAGGGAGTGGGCGGGGCCAGGTGTAAAATTTAAATTTGAGGCAAGGAAGGGGGAAAATAAAAAAAAGAGAGGGGGGAAAAGAAAAAAAAAGAAAAAGAAAGAAAGTAAAAAAAGGGAGCAAGGACGGAAGGGTTTTAAAAAAAAAGAAGAAAAAAAGGGAAAACAGGAAAAAAAGGGACAGGGGGGGGAAAAAGGGAGGGGTTTAAAAAGGGACACAAAAAATACTTTTAAAAGGTAGGGGGACTATGGGTTGGGGGATCATAAAAAAGGGCAAGAGGAAGCAATGAAAGAAAATTAGGGAAAAAAAGACAGATGAGGGGAAAAGAGGAAAAAGGGAAAGGGGGGGGAAAGGGGAGCAAAGTTTGGAATTAATTAAGAAAAAAGAAGAAATAAAAAAGGAAAGGGACGGGAAAAGGGAAATTTCAGTTGGGGAAAGGAAATGGGTAAAAAGGACAGGAAAAAAAAAAAATTTAAAAAATGTAAAGCCCGGGGGGTGGAAGATCAAAAATGAAAAGGGAGAGAGAAAGCAATGTAAAAAAGAGGAAGGAAGGGAAAGGGATGGCTGGTGGAAGAGAAGAAAGGGAAAGGGAAAAAAAGCAAGGTTGGAAATAAAAAGAAAAAAAAGGGAAAGGGAAAAACCCCTTTTAAATGAGCTTTGCAGGTTTGGGTTTGTAAGGAGAGGAAAGGGCATTTTTAAGGACAAGGGAGATGGAATGAGAGACAGCAAAAACCCGGAAAAGGGGGAAAAAGGAAAAGGGGAAATTTGGAATGGAGAAAAGAGGACAACAAAAAAATTTGAAAGGGAAAGCAAATATAAAATTTAAATTTTAAAAAAATGAAGGAAGGGGAAATAAAAAGCGCGTTATAAAATAAAAAAAGGAAAAAGGTTTTAAGAGGAAAAATTATTTAAAAAAGGGAAAAAAAAAAAAAAAAAAGAATGAAGGAAGGGAAAGAAAGGGAGGAAAAAAAGTAAAAAAGGGAAAAAACAGAAGGGATGGTTTTAAAAAGGGAAAAGACAAAAATGGAGAAAAGGGAACGAAGAAGATAATGAGGATGGATGTTTGAAAGGAAGGGAGAAATGAAATGTTGGAAATAAAGGAAGGAGGATAAAGAAATTTAAAATTTAAAAAAAGGGAAAAAGGGAAAAAAGAAAAAAAGGGTTTGGGGGGGTTTTTAAAGGGAAAAAGGGAAAAAAATAATTAAAAATGCAAAAGGGATTTCCCATGGCGCATTGTCCCTTTTTTACGCAAGTCCCCCCTTTTTTTTTTTTTGGTTTTTTGCCCCAAAAAATTATTCGGGGCACCCATATTTTGTTAAGTAGTGAAGCTGGTACCCCCAAAAAAAAAGCGCATTTTTTCCCCAGGCAAAAACACATTGTAATTTCCCAAAAAAGGCGTTTTTACTTTAAAAGTAGCGTTTTTAACGCTTTTGCGCCTTCAAAAAGAATTTGTGCCCTTCGAGCAGGTGCTTTCCTTTTGAAATGAAGGCTAGGGCACCCCGATTTTTCCCAATGCGCCTTTTTTAAAACCCCTTTGCCCCTTTTGAGGCTCTTTAGGCTTACAAAACGCAAGGTATACCGACGCCAGATTTTTTAAAAAGGATTCCGAAATTTTAAAGGGCATTTTCCCACGGGATTAAATGCGCCTAAAAACTGCCACGGCAAAAGCTCATTTTTGGGAAACATTTTCCCCCCAAAATAAACCCTTATGTATGAAAGGCTGTCAAACCCAAGTAAGGACTGCCCTTTGTTTCCCCGTGGGCAACCAACAGACCCTTTTAGCAACCAACCAGGGGCCCATATAAACCAATTTTCAAGCCCATACCCAACCAACAGGCCCATAGCAACCAATCAGGCCCCTTTGCAGCTAATCGACCCCTTTATAGTAAAAATCGGAGCTTTTAGCACCCAAATTCAGAGCCATAGAAACCAATCGGAGCTCAAAGAAGCAAATCAGAGCCTTTTTGAAAACCCAATTCAAGCTCAGCTTTGATGTCATAAAGTGCTCTGGAAAAATAAAAGTTTGGGGCCTGTTTGGTTGCTATGAGTTCTAAATTGGTTCCCTTTTATGCGCTCCTGATTAGCTGTTTGAGCTCCAATTTTGGGTTTCTTGGGCCCCTTTTTAGGTTGTACGAGTTCGGAATTTTGGGGCTATGGGGGTCTGAATTTGGGTTTCTAAAGGGCTTGATTGGGTTTCTATGGGAACAAAGACCCGGCTTAGACCTAAAAAAATTTTTTTTCCGTGTTCCCCTTTTGGGTGGAGGGGAAGAAAAAGAGAAAAATTAAAGGATGAATGAATAAAAAGATGAGAAAGGAAGGGAAAGAAGTGAACAAAGAAAAAGAGAGAAAAGGAAGTTGTAGGGAAGAAAAAAGTAATGAATCCAGAAAAATGGAAAAAGAACAAGAAAATGTAGTTACGAAAAAAGAAAGAAATGAAGGAGGAAAGGAATGAAGGAAGGAAAATAAGCTCTTAGAAAGAAAAAGGGAGGGAAAACAACAAAAAAATTAAAAAAAAGGGAATGAAGAAAAGGGAAAATAATTCATTTTTTAAAAGACAAAAAAAAAGGAGGGGGAAAAAGGATAAAAAGAGGGGGATGTTGAAAATGAAAAAGAAAATTTAGAAAGGAAAGAAGGTTAAAACAAGAGGGGAAAGGGTAGCAAGGGGGGAAAAAAAGAAGACTGGAAAAAAAATGGGGTAGTTTGGGAAAAGGGAAACAGACGAATTTAAAAAGGAAAAAGTAGATAGTATGCGGGGGCGCTTTTTGAAAAAAGGGAAAAAAGAAGAAAATTAAAGGGAAAGGAAAAAAAAAAAGCCCAAAAAAATGGGAACCTCAAACAAGGGAAAAACGAAAAATTAAAGAGGATAAAATAAGAAATGCAAGAAATATATAGGAAAAGAAAGAAAGAAAAAGGGGGGGAAGGCAGAAACCTTTTAAGGAGAAAACCCGAATTGAGGGATTTTAAGGGTTTTGAAGGGAAAGGGGAAAAAAAAGGAAAAAAAAAGTTCAGGAAGGAAAGGAAAAGTAAGCAAAAAGAAAGTTTATAAAAAGGCACAAGTTAGGGAAAGAAAAACGGTTTTAAAGGGGAAAAAGGGGTTTCATAAAAAAGAAAAAAAAGAAAGAAGAAAAAAAAAGACGAAAGAAAAAGGGGTTTAAGAGAAGAAAGGGGATTTGGAAAAAGGCAAAAAAAGTTAGAAAGGGCCAAAAAGTTGGAAAGGAACGAAAAGGGGGTATAAGAAAGAAAGGAAAGGGGAAAGGGGGGTAGGGAAAAAGGGGAAAAAAAAAGGAAAGGAAAGAATTGATAATAAAAAAAAAAGAAAGAGAGAAAGAAAGGTTTCTGAAAAAAGATACCCAAAGAGAAGCGAGAAATTAGAAAGCAAGAAATTATGAATGAATGAATCAATCAATCAATCAATCCCAAACAATCAACAATGAATCAAATTTAAAGAATGGAGAAAAAGCCAAGAAGCAAAAATTCAGAAAGAGAAAAGTGAAAATGAGAAAGAAAAGAACCAATGAAGGGAAAACCCGAAGGGGAAAGGAACCCCGTGGGAGGGAGGAAAAAATTTAAAGGGGGAAACCCGTTTAATAGGTTAGGCCCTCCTTGCTGAGGGGCAGCAGAAGTAGTTTTCAGACTTTCTTGTTTCCCAAACGGGTGTGCCCCTTATTCGTAAGATGCACCCGTTTTAGGGGGCATTTACCCCCCAAATCTTATTCCCTGGTAGGCGTTAAACCCCGCCCCAAAAAAAGGTAGCCCCCCCACCTTGGGGGGTTTTTTCACCCCTTTCTACCTATTTTAAAATAATAGGGGTTTATCAGTTTAGGTGGGCGGGGTAGCCCCCGATTGGGCGGGGTTTTAAAAAAAAAAAATCTTTTGAAGGACCCTTTAAAAAGACTCTTCTGTCTGAAAAACTGCAGATTTTAGCAATTTTTAAAAAAAACAAAAAAAAAACTAAAAGCATCTTGCAGAATAAGGGACCCCAGTGCTGGAAACAGCAGGGGTTTTACACTAGTTGGGGCTGTCCTCAGCCAGGGGGGGGAAAAACTTTTTTGACAGGTTCCCTTTAAGTGCATGTCCTAAATTGAACCCAAATGTCAAACAAGACACGGATCAATGTAATGGGAAGCTGGAGCACTACAAGCACCGAGGCCTCCATTCCTTTTCCTTCTTCCCCTGCCGGAGTGATTAGGGTTAACCAGTTTTTTGGGGTTTAGGCCCCTGCAGTGCAAATGAAAAAGAGCAGTTATATAAAGGGAGCCCAGCACAATGCACTCGGAATTTACACATGTAAAATATGGGCTCGACACAACTTTATTTCCCTATTTATTGCTGGAACACATTTAGCTGCTATACACAGAGGAGCCCCTTTAAATGGGCCCCAAGGTAGGTATTTAAACCCCCTTATGAAAATTGGCACTGCAGGGGGGTGACGAAAGGGCCCCCGGGGTAATGGTTTTGGGTATATGGTGAGCATAAATTTTTCAAGTGAGGGAGAGACGCCCCCGGAGTTCCCTTCCCCCTTTTTTCCCCTTGTTTTGTTTTTAAATTTTAAAAAGATTTCTCTTTTAAAACTGGAGATGTGTTCTCCAGGGTTTGGTGGACGAGCGCTTCTGCTCCATTCCAGCTGTTTTCCCCATTGAATTATTGATTCGCTCATGTAGTGTTAGGAAAGCAGATTTTTTTTTTACACCGAAGAGACAAGGAGGGGACTTCACTATTAAATATCCTTGAGAGAGAAATATAGTGAACTGTCCCATCAGAGACCACCATAAGGATTGAATAGCAACATTGCCTTATTTAAAAGGGTATTCCAACCTTTAAAACCTAAACACCTGTTCCCGTGGGGGGTTTTATTAATTTTTACATCAATTGGGAAGGCTGCATTGCATCTCTCTGCCCAAAAAGGGGTGGGAAAAAAAAGCACCCCCACCCCCTCACCAAAAAAAGCCAAGGGTTTACACTTCTGTTTCGGAAATGCTTCCGTGCAAGTGAATAGGAATTACATAAATCCTTCCCGTATACTCTGAAGAAAAATGCACTCATGTGACAACATTTTGCAACAGATCTGGCCTTAGAGTCTATAGTTTGCATTTTAAAGGGTAGCTTTAACCCCTTAAGCCGAACACCTGAAAAGTACTTAATGACCAGCAAATTTTTTATTTTTTGCCTCCTTGCGTTTCAACATTCGTAACTTTGTTATGTTTTCAATGATGCAGTTGTATGAGGCCTTGTTTTATTCAGGACCAGTTGTACTTTTTGGGGGAATAGTTTAAGTTCAATTATTACAGATTTTTTTCAATTCTTTTTTCTAATTTTTTTGGTTTTTTTCAAAAATTTTATACACCATTCACATTTCACACTTAATAACTAGTTAGATTAATTCTACAGGGTTTTTTTTGTTTTTGTTTTTTTTATCTTCAAAATTTTTATTGTTTTTATTCAAACAAGTAAAAATAAAACAATAGCTAGTACAGGCAAACATAGAAAATCTTATGTTACATCCAATAACAAATAACACAAATAAGGTAAGCCACAAATGTCATACAGTATAGACAACTAATCATGCAATGTGGCGGGTTAATTCTCCAGGGTATTGCAGTGGTGTGGAAACCTAATATGTGTTGGGTTTTTTTTTTTTTGTGTGTTGTGTGTTGTGTGTGTGTAATGCATGCACAATTATTTTTATTAAATATTATAGAGAGAGAAGAGAGGAAGAGAGAGAGAAGGAGAGAGAATTGGAAAAACGATAAAAAAGGAAGGGGAAAAGAAAGAGAGGGGGGAGAGAAAGAAGAGGGGGGAGAGAGAAACAGGAGAGACAGAGAAGAGAGGGAGAGACAGAGAAGAGAGGAAGAGAGAAAAAGAAAAGAAAAAAAGAGGGAAAAGGGTAGAAAAAAAGGAGAAAAAAGGGGGAGGACAAAAAGAAAAGGGGGAGACAGAAAGAAGAGGGAGGAAAGGGAGAAAAAGGGAAAAAGAAAAGAGAAAAAAAGGGGGAAGATAGAGAAGAGAGGGGGGAAGAGAAAAAGGGGGAGAGAAAAAAGAGGAAGAGAAAGGAAGAGAAGGGGGAAAAAGAAAAGAGGGGGGAAAAAAAGAAAAAGAGAGGGGAGAAAGAAAGAGAAAGAGGGGGGAGAAGGCCCGAGAAGAGAGGGGAGGGCAGAAAAAAGGGGGAAAAAAAAAAAAGAAAAAAGAAAAGGAAGAGAAGAAAATATTTTTTTTTTATTATTTTTTTTATTTTTCTGCATTTTTATGTTTTTTTCCTTTTTTTTTAAAACCCAAAAGGGAAAAACGGTTTTTAAAATTTTTTTTTAAACTTATAATTTTTTAAAAAAAATTATAATTTTTTAATCTGTGTCAGTTTTGGAAAACAGGCAAGTCAGGGCAACACACAGTGTGCCCTGACCCGGGAGGCCTTTACAAACACCCTGGGGCTACTCTAAGGGCCCCCCGGGCCCTTGTGGCAGCCTTCCCCAAGGCCCGTCGAGTCAACCCCCTCCCAATAAACCCCAACAAACAGGGGGGAAAACCTTTTGAAATTAAAATTTGGGGAAAAGTTTTGAGGCCTTTGGGGAGCGGGCGGGCCCCCGGGGGGCCGCAAACAAAAATTTTTTTGTTTAAGTCCCTGCAACCCCAATTTACCCTTTAAAGGGCCCCCATAAAAGTCGGTGGGGGGGCCCCTTAAGGGGTTTTTGATAATTTTTTCGAAAAATACAAAGTTAGTAACCCGGGGGTTTTAAAAAAGGACACTGCCATAAAGGGGTAACCCCCCGGGGGGTAAAAATTGGGGGAAGGGGGGAAAAACAAGGAAAAATTTAAAAAACCCCCCCTCCCCACTGGTTTAAAAGCCCTGAAAACCACAAGACCAAAAAACCCAACTGCTCCAGGGGGGACCCCATCTCCCGGGGCCCCAGAACCCCACCAGGCAGGGGCCAAATTTTTAAAAATGGGTAGTATATTTAAAATTTCCTTAGGTTTTCCCGGTAGTTAAACGGGGTTTCTTTGAACTCCCAACGGGGTTTCCCCCGGGCCAGCCACCCTCATGCCGGGTTTTTCCCCAATTAAACAGTTTTTACAGTTTAAGAACGCCCTTCCCCCTCTTGGGGAAAAGAATCCTTTTTTTCTAGCCAAAGGGAATGTCCTTGTCTTTTGAGGGGGCTTTACATGAAATAATTCATCCCCATACTTTTTGTAGGACCATTTATATATTTAAAGTTAAATTAATCATGCCCCCCGAAGCCGTCTTTTCCAAACTAAATAAGTTCAATTTACTAACCTCTCCTCATAACTAAGATGCCCATTCCCCTTATTAAGTTTGGTTGCTCGTCTTTGCACTCTCTCTAGCTCCATTACATCTCTTCTATAAACTGGAGCACAGAACTGAACAGCATATTCTAAGTAAGGTCGCACCAATGCTTTATACGATTATTCGTACCCAGATGCAGAACCTTACATTTATGCACATTGAACCTCATTTGCCAAGTGGATGCCCAAACATTCAGTGTGTCCAGATCTGCTTGCATTATATGAGTATCTTCCATAAGATTGCACTACCCTGCATAAGATTGGTGTCATCTTGCAAAAATAGAAAGTGTTGCATATTGAAAACACACTGTCATCACAATATTCAAGAGATGTGGAGATGTGAGTGAGGAGAATAAAAGAGGAACACATCACAATGTACTGAGACACTGGGGCACCACTCAATAAAACGGGGGACCATCTGAGTGTGGATTAACATTATACCACGACCACTCTCTGAGTGACGATCCGATAGCAGTGTTTAATCCACTTTACACATTTGTTATCGTCTAAAAACACCAATGGTGTCTTAATTGTAAACAAGACACAAATGCTTATGAGGGACAGTGTCAAAATGCCTTTACAAAGTCTAAAAACACAATATCTCCACGCCGCCCTGCTGTCAAGACGTCCATCACTCTTCATTTAAACAGATCAGGTGGCTGAACAACATTCTTTTCCAAAGTTAAGCCATGCTGGATTCACTTATAATATTGTATTTCATCCACATATTCTGTTTATAGTACCTTATGTGCCCCTCCCTAAAACATTTTTTCCCTCGATACAGAATGTTAGGCTTACTGGGTCTATAATTACATGGGCAAGATTTGGAGCCTTTTTTGATGTTTGAGAAAGATGAGAATACATTTGACTTGCTCAGTCTCCTTGGACACTATACCAGTCACCAGAGAATATCTAAATATCACTATACCAGAAGCACATCGATTAAACTGAGTTGAGCTTTTTAAGAACTCTTGGGTGTATGTATCAAGACCGGGAGCCTCTTGTTCACCATTCAGCTTATTTAACTTGGCTTGGTCCATTTCACACTGAGCAATCCATTTATAACCAGATGATGTACATTAACTGTAAGGGCACACACTATATCTGCACTGCGGGGGGGCCCACTCCATCACTGCTTTTTCTCAATTTGTTAGTATATACTGAGCTGAAGAACCTATTAGTACCTCAGCCTTCTCCTGGTCCCCAGTGACCAGCTCCCCATTACAGGGTTAAAGGTCTAAAAAAGAAATGTTTCTCCTAAGTCTTCATAAGTCTTCATAAGGATGTATGAAGACTTAAAAGCCATGATAGCTGAACTAAAATGTAAATATTCAAATAAGATCTGGAGAGAGAGCTATGACTCCGGAAGAAAAGTTTCCTTAAAGGGCCCTGCCATCTAGCTGTTTCACTCTAGCTGAGTCCTCCTACCCTCACTTCAAGCTCCCACATCCTATTCAGGCTGTGGCTGGTTCTGCAGCAGAGACTGGCTCTTCCTCTCTGCTACTCCTAGCTGGGTCTGTTAGAGGGACATTGGTGAAGAAGGGGTTTTAAAAGCAGGGTCCAAGGTTACAGCGCTCCTGTGCTGTTGATATGTCACCATCCTGGCCTCTACTAGAGCAAAGAGAGGTTGTCGGCAGCCTAGGTTACCTTCTGTTCACTTCTGAATGATGGTGCAAGTTAGTGGCACAGAGGCCACAGTGGTCAGGTCCCCATTCGGAAGTGACAGCATGTCAACAGAAGACCAAAGAGACCCACCATTGGAACTAGGCACCAGAGGAGAGTATAACTTTTTTCTATTTTACTTGGGGCCCGGGAAATATTAAATTGACTTTCTTAGGAGATGGATAACCCCTTTAAAGAAGCACTTGACTGTGAGTTCCTTAGACTAGGAGGGAACAGGTATGGCTGACCTGTGAGAACCAGGACTGCAGGATTAAAGGGGTTTTGCCACAAAGTAAAATTGACTTGGGAAGCATGATCATTAAAGATTCTAAACTTCATCATTCATCATTTATAAAAATTCTGTACCATTTTTGTTTTAGTTGCTCCTTCAGGGTATTGTTCAACATCGTGCTTATGGGGGGCATAATTTGCTGCAGCGCACACACACATTATGCAGGCCTTTACTCGCGCATCAATAATCATATCTCTGATCAGCGCATTCTTCTACTCTCACACACAGACGTATTGTGATCTCATCGCGCGTTTACACCTCATCTACAGGCGGAGATACGATTAGGATGAAGAGTTCACCGCAGGCAGGGTCAGGACATGCGTGCAGACATATCATTCTCAGATCACATAGAGACAAGCTGTAACTGCATGCAGAGTCGCCAGTTTGTCTGTACTACTTATTGAATTAGTTTCAACAGTGGCAAATAGAAGGAAAAGAAAGAAAAAATCTCAATCAGGTATGTGCATTAAGAGAATAAAAAATCCACAAGTTTGGTTCCTGCAGGGATTTGAATCTAGGACCCTTGTGTTGTGAGGCTAACATCTACTCATTTTCACTCGGAGCTACATTTAGACTACTCACACACCGCTCTATACAGTGAACACATTACACACATCTTCTTTGTACTGTGTAAAGAGCTGGAAAGGCCTGGTCGTTCTGAGCATAGCCGTGCTCGGGCTCATGATACTGCAATTAAAACAAATCACACGCCCCCCCCCTTCTGAAGCACACAGAGCTGAAAGAGCTGGTTGCAGGAGTGGTTAGTCGAAAATGAATTGTGGCCAAACTCCGCCTTTAAGGCGTTCTGTTAATATTGGTTGTGTGAATGCTGGGGGACAGTAGCTGAAATTATTGTTAGTGAGGGAACCTTAATGTTTAGATAGAAGCTAAAAGGCCTGAGGTTTATATTGTGTATATTATACACTGACCTCTTACAGTGTGCTGGATGAAGAATAAAGCTGCTGAAGTTAGTCTAACTTCTAACTACAGCACTGAAGTAACATGTTTTGATGTGACAGAATCCACCCAAGGGTACGTCCACACAACGAGTAAAATTTAGGATGAACTATAACCGCTTTGGGACTGGTGTCATCTAAGCTCTCACCAGTGGTCTGTCCTTAAAGGGAACCTGTCACATCTCGCACGCGCTCTTTCTGTGTGTGTGTTGAGAGCAGGAACACAAAGGCACAGTGTCAAGAAATGTTGTTCCGCGCTGTGTCCCTTATTTGTAAGATGCTGTAGTCTTCTAGAGCATTTACCCTCAAATTTATTCATGAGCGGTGTTAGCTCCACCACCAAAGGCTAGCCCAGCCCACTTATAGTTATTCAACACATTTCTACCCTATTCAAAGTAATCAAGGTTTCGACAGTTGACGGTGGGAGGGTAGCCTCCGATTGGCGGGTTTGTTTGAAAAAACTGACACTCTGAGGTACTCTTCGAAAGACTCTTCTGGCTAAAAACTTCAGGATCTTGAGCTTAATCGCTCATACAGATCTCTACTCACTCTATCGCAACTCGCATTGTGGATATAAAGGACAAAGCGCTACGACGAACATCACTGCAGGTGCCTGACACTAGCTTGTTTCTGTCCTCTGCAAGGGGGCATAAAACATGTGACAGGTTCTCTTTAAAGAACAACATTGAAGGGGGGGGGGGACATGTGGTTCACATTATGTGTTGGAGATTGTGTTCAGAACATCGGACTATGTTCATCCAGGAATGATGGCTCAAAACAATAAGGGCAGAAGTGCACTATTTTTTCCATCTAAACAATGAAACCCAGGGCAGAAACCTGATGCACCCATTGTAATCAATAGAATCCGTTGAGCGACGTTTGTGTGCATTGTGACAAGGATCCTTTCGTGCTCATTTTTCGACACCTGTCGGCAGCGGGCTTCCAATCTGAACCTGCAGGCGTCATGTGAACACAAGCGTGGATGTGAAATGAGCAGGGTTGAAGAAGCTGTTACACAAATTTACTCACTCTACTACAGTTGCATGCTGCTATTGTCTTTTTAATGTTAATTCACAATTTTATTAGATTTACTTCTTGATGTATATAATCACAGTAATATTAATGGTTACAGATCTGGGATGAGGCAAAAAAGTATAATAGTTACAGTCACTCTCGGTGGTATTGTTGCTTGCTCTTTCTATCAATAGAAGTATAATATGCAATACAGAATATGGTTGAGGTTCCTGTTCACTTCATCAGAGCCTGTCCCAGCCTGGTCTGTGTTACTCCTCACAGGTCCACACCACTCTCACAGTCTTCCTCTCTTTTAGAACCTACTATTGTGTGCTCTATTATACACACTGACTCCTACCAAAATACCACCCAGCTGGTTATATAGCTATCCCAGCTGCACTACTAGGCACCTCTAAGGCCTGTCTGACGCACGATTTTCAACACAGTCAGGACTCTTTCTACTAGTGATGAGCGATTGCGTCGACTATCGTCATCGGGTCGATAGTCGATATCGGCAATTATCATGCCGATACCGATGCGATAATAGATTATCGCGCTATGACCCATTTTTAAAGGTCTATGGGGAGAGGAACAACACTTCCATTCTTACACCCAAACAGGGCTGGAGAAGCTGGAATTATCAGCCACAACCAGTTTCAAATGGATCGTGTAATCTTAGGCAACACAATCAGGCAACAAGAGTAGAAAAAAGTCACAGACTATTCACTATCCCTGCCTGTATACAGAATGACCCTTAAACTGCATGACCCACAAATTAAAAAGTGCCAGAAGGCAGTATGATTTGAAACCATCTTTTTACTTGAACTGGACATTGACTATCCCTGTTCCTGACACTGCATGTCCCTTAAACCTATCTGGACCCCCCAGATTAAAAAGTGACGGAAAATGGAGTCTTTCAACCACCATTTTTATGGATGGAAATCCCACACATCTTTGGTTTCTCTTTTTTTTTATATTTGTATTAATATGGAATTGTCTTCACTCAGGGATTGCTGCTAAGTTAAAGATCTTGCTAAAACAAGTCATTTTGCATATTGTGTCCATTAACAGTGTCCTACTATTCCTGTTTTTGACTGGCACCATCACCCTTGAGCCAATCTTGACAATTGTGAAGAACAAATGTTGTTAGAACAAATTTTTTACATGAGGCCTGTAGTTAGTATAGCTGCATTTCACAGCAACATGCCCGCAAAAATTCAAAACATGACCCTTGAGCCACTCTTGACAATTGTGAAGAACAAATGTCTGTTAGAAACCACATTTTTTACAATAGGACCTGTAGTATAGCTGCATTTCACAGCAACATGCCCCCAAAAATTATAAAAATGACTTCTCAGCCACTGTTAAAAATTGTGAGGGAGAAATGCCACTTAGAAGCCACATTTCTGTTCCAAAGGACCATGATTATAGCTGTATCTCACAGCAACATGACCCCAAAACCATTGACAATGCGAAAAATTCTAAAGATAAAGTGAGTAAATGGAATATGTTTTTTTCATGAAACCGTGGTGTCTTTTACAGTCTCCTCACCGCAAAACCAGCAAAATGAACTTTTGGGAACTGAGAATAAAAATTGCAGTAAGAAATGATCATTTTAAAAAAAGTTTTCAAGAGGACCATTTATTTTGGAAGAGGAATGTGAAGTAGACCGGCAACTAATCGGTGACCTCGGCAATTGGGGCCACAACATCAGCAGAGATCCATGCCCTTTTCCTTTTGATTAAAGTCAAACGATCCACATTATCTGTGGAAAGCCGGATGCATTTGTCTGTAATGACTCCTCCCGCTGTGCTGAATGTCCGCTCAGATATGACGCTGGCTGCTGGGCAGGACAACACCTCTATGGCTTGGCCAACTAGCTCGGGCCATTCATCCATTTTGGATACCCAGAAGTCGATTGGGTCCGGAACATACCCAAAAACATCGGTGTTGAGACGCAGATAGTCGTGCACCATGATCTTAAGACACATGATCTCTGTGTGTTGTATGTGTGCCCTGCATTACATGCATTGGTGAGGTGGTAAATAAAGATTGCCAGAGGTCACCCATTAGGCTTCTGCCACCTTGCCTGCTGCTGCCGCTACGGTTACTTGGCACTCTTCTGCTGTCACGTCGCTGATGTTGTTCCACCGTGACATTTGAAGAACGTGAAGCAGACGCAACAGATGTCTCCAGTTGATCAATCAGCAAGGTCTCCAATTCCTGCATTTTACTCTCTATTTGGGTGGGGGGAAGGAAAGTGCTGAGTTTTGCTTTGTACCGGGGATCGAGGAGGGTGGCCACCCAGTAACTGTTGTTCAGTTTGATGGCCTTAAAGGGGTTTTGCCACGATCTCATTTCATACCTCCTGCATCCAGCTATTTAGCTCTGTGTGCTCAGAAGGGGGAATGTGTGATTTGTTTGAATAATATATCATGTGACCCAGCAGGATAACATCCCCAGTCCTTTCCTCTCTCTAGTGAAAGAAAGGTCTGTTTATGTATAGAATTGTAAGAAGCTACACTGTAGCTCAGAGATAACATTTTTGCTTTACAGCACAAAGGTCCTTGGTTCAAATCCCTGCCGGAACTTAACCTGCGGATTTTTTTTTATCTTTATCGATGCACAGACCTCATTGAGATTTCTTTTTTTTTTGCACTCTTTGACTTATAACTAACTAGTCCAAAGGATGGGAGTAGAATGACACCACCCAGTGTTTGAACACTCAGTAGCTACCTGAGACGATAGGTGATGTCTGAGCATGTGCGACCAGGATCGAGGAGATCACAGCCCTGGTCGTATCCCCTGGAGATGAGCTGTAAACAATGGATAACTAAAGGAGCAGCTAAAACAAAAACGGTGCAGAATTTTTAATAATGATGAACGGTGAAAATGTTTATTATTTAATTTTCAAACTTCCCACATCAATTTTACTTTGTGGCAAAACCCCTTTAATGCGAGGATCATGTTGGAGGAAATGGAGCATCCAAGCACTCATGTGAGAGATGGAGCCTTGATTTCCCAAGCCTCTGGGTCGAGGGGCACTAGCAAACTGATCTTCCTCATCTTCCTCCTCCGCCTCAAATTCGTGCCAACCTCTTTCCAAGGCAGGGACGTCGGTAACGTCGGTGTCCAGGAATACCTCCTCCTCCTCCTCCTCCTCCGCTTCCTCCGGCACAGCTTCAACACAGCCCTGACTTGCCTCAGATGATGCACCCTGAGAGCTGAGGCGCCGCCTTGCACTAGCCCTGGACCCCGAACCACTGCCTAATGAAGACCAATAAAATTGTGAAACTGTCGGGCCTTGTGGATTCGACGGAGAGAAAGGCTCCGTGTCCGCATCTGTGTCCGTCTCCTCCTCCATCGCTGGCGGGACCTGATGTTTCAGAGTGTCCAACGATCGTTCCAGAACTAAGATCACCACAATGCTCATGCTGACAAGGGCATTGTCCGCACTGACCATTTTGGTGGCTTCTTCAAAACTGGCAAGGATGGTGCAGAGCTCTTTCACCTGCCTCCACTCTCAGTGGCTCAACACCCCGAGGTCCGCACCGCTGCTTGTCAGGCCATGTGTCACTTCGTACTGCGTAATGGCATTGTGCTGCTCCCACAATCGCTGGAGCATGTGGAGGGTGGAATTCCAGCGTGTTGCCACGTCAACAATGAGACGGTTGACGGGGAGGCTGAGCTGACGCTGCAACTAACTAAGAACTGAAATTCTCTAATCTACCTATGTTCTAATGCTCACAGCTAAAAGCATAGTTGTCTGTGTGAACAAAGAGAACTGTGTCTCTGAGCTGAGCTGTATTGAGGAGAGATCTAAGAAACGTCCTGCTCTAATGAGACACACTGACACTGATGCTGAACAGGAAGGGCTGTTCTATGCAAAACGAGGTCATGTGATTTTTCCAGCCAATGACAACCATACACATCACAGTGATGACGTTGCACACCCAGCTCACCCTGCTCTATCCTCTAAGCTGATTTGCTGGCCGCCAAAATGACAGGAAGTGCCAAAAATGGCGCGATAGTAATAGATTATGTGCAGATTCTCACCTAAATAATCGCGTGATCGGAAATTTCCGATCAACCTAAAAACCGTGCCGATTTCAACTCTTTCGATTATAATCGCTCATCCCTAGCGCTGTTCTATGCAAAACGAGGTAATGTGATTTTTCCAGCCAATGACAACCATATATATCACAGTCATGACGTCGCACACCCAGCTCCCCCTGCTTTATGCTCTAAGCTGATTTACTGGCCGCCAAAATGACAGGAAGCGCCGAAAATGGCGCAATAGTAATAGATTATGCGCAGATTCTCACCTAAATTATCGCGTGATCGGAAATTTCGGATCAACCTAAAAACCGTGCCGATTTCAACTTTGTCGATTATAATCGCTTATCCCTACTTTCTACCCATTCCTCTACAGATTCTTCATACTGGACTGACTTTTTTCCTCCACATTCCTAGCAGACTCCCCAGAGTTACTTCCTTCCATATTTTATGGGTGACCCTCTTGTACAACCAAACACAGGCTCACATCATATTTCCTGGTTTCTAGCCCACCTCAATTTCCTTTTAGCGAAGGCATCCCATCCCCATTTCACCAGTGCTACAAAAGCCTTCACTCTCCCCCATCTCCTGCAGAAGGACAAGCTACTATTCAGGTTTACAGACCTCAGGACTACTTTCTATCCACAAAGGCCTACAGCCTTCACTGCTAGCACCTCTCATGGATTGTTGATGATTTGCACCTTATAGGGCTTCCAGCACTAAGTATGGTGGCAGAGCACAATTATAAAACAAGGCTCAACCTCCTTTCAGCATCAAGCTCTTCCTGGGACTACCCTGTTCCCTGCAGCCCCCCCCCCCCCCACTTTAGTTAATAGCCCCAAAGACCTACCTTTCTTCTAATCATGGCCACTATCTGAATGTACTGAGATGCTAATCACACCACCATTAACAGCAGGCCTTTCCTCAGGGTTTCGTGAGTGCATCACATACCTTGTTTCTTTTACATCAATTATTTTTGCTATACAACATCTCGTTTGCTCAATGAATCTAGAGTAAGTGCAGTTTTACACTATCTGTACTTATTGTCCTTTCTGTAAAGATGTGCAGGTTCTAGGTAGTGTATGATTGTGGATGATGGGTGGAGTATTAGAGATGGTGGTCGTGTGGTGCACCGGCAATGCCAAGTAAATAATAGCAGACACAATTCTTTAGAGAAAACTCAGGCTTTTACTCACGGCATTGGTTCTTGTGAATGTTACATTTTCTCTGGCCATGACACCAGGCAGTGGTACACATCTCCTACGCAATCGAACTTCTCTTGAGGGACTCACTCTGTCGATCTCACACTTCTCCCGACCTCCTCAGTAGCCTCTCTATATGGTTCCTCTCTGGGATAGAGGCTGTGCCCAAGAGGCCTCTCTTCAGACCTCTTGATATGCTAACCTGGGTTGACTAACTAGGCATATTCTCTCTGAGGTCCACACTGTAAGGGCGGTTCCCATCGTTGTGCCCACCTATAGCTCCGGGGTCCAATCTCCCTACTGCTTCTGCCTGTGTCACTGGGGTCCTCTTCTGTAAACCTTCAGTTTATTGGACTATCAGTGAGTGGGGCCCATTCTGGATGCCCTACCTATTTCCGACAGATAGGTAGGGTTACCTTTTTTCTGCTGAATACAACTATATATACACTCAGTACTGAGCTGAACTTGGAACTGAACTGCTGTGTAACGGCTGGGTAGTGGATCCTCTGGACCACCGCAAGCGATGATAGTTAAGCCACACCAGGGAGCGGAGTCTAATTAGCCCCCGGTATTCACCAGAGCTCGCCACAAAGCGGGATGGACTCGCTGCGGCGTGAGGCTACCAAGTCGCTACCCCTGGCGTGACTTGCATGCGATGGCGGCCGAGGTACCGAATCGTAATCCAAGAATCGTAGTCGTATGCAGGCAGTAGGGTCAGGGCAGGCGGCAATGGTTCGTGGTCGTGGACAGGCAGGAAGATCAGGGCAGGCGGCAGAGGTTCGGAGTCAAGAAACGTAGCAAGAGGTCTGGTACACGGTAAGGCGAGAATACACTTTAAGGACCGCTTTCTCTAAGGCTCGGGGCAACATAGATCCAGCAAGGGAAGTCCCGTGACGTCACCAATAAATGGGGGCCCAGAACCTGGCAACCAGCCAATTATGGGCGCGCGGGCCCCAAATAAATTTACAAGGACGAGCGCGCGCGCTAGGGAACGGCCACGCGCGCCTCGGCCGGCAGAGGGCCGCGGACAGAACAGGAACGAGGTCAGGTGAGTGATTGAAACGAGCGCGCCCGTGGCCCGTCCCGCGGCCAGCAGCGAAACCGTCCGGGCAGGGCCCCCGGAGAGGAGGCACGGGTGCGCTTGCGGCGCCGCTCGCTGCATGCTGCTGAGCTGACAGGCTTTCTATTTAGCTGTGTAACTTGGCCACTCCCCTGTCAGCTCTCTGGCTGCTTAGTCCACTCTAGGGCAATTAACTCCTTCTGCTACCATAATGAATAAGCATAACTGTTCCTTAACTTAACCCTATGGTTACATTGCTATAAAGCAATATACATCCATATACATTTAACCTGTAAAAAAACACTGCCTGTTACCCACCTTCAGGACTCCCGACACAAACACAAATATACATTGGCAAACATTTACACTTCTACTGTACATAAAATTCTATGATCTTTCCGGCAGCTGGACTATTTTTTATGCAAAAATAAATTCCAAAACCATGAATCTTTCCCTGCATGTTGATATATTAAAAGATATACTAGGGCATAATAGAGAGAGGTTGCAATACTGGGGGTGCCATTATCAGGGCTATCACTCTGTATACTTATAGGGCACAGAATAAGGATTGGGGCAGCTGGATATCTAACCAAAATTGGTGACTTATATGACTGTTGTGGTCACTGCTTGAACTTTTTTGCATGCTCACACCAGTGAGTTGTTTCACTTTTTTTATGTGTTTTGATTGTTTATCTTGCTTCAGTAACCTTTATATTATGAGTATTATTACACTATAGTTTTTGGACAAGTACCATTATTTCAGTTTCCAGCCACAGCAATCCAACATGGTGGTGCCGCAGGGTTTTGTTACCCAATAAAATGCAGGATGCTCTCAGACAGAAGTTGCCACTGAGCTTAGAGTGTCACAGATGCTATCATACATGAAAAAAAACTTTGAGATACTTAGTTCACATGTTTTGATCAAAAAATGTTTAAGCCACCCCCGGTGTCACAGAGTCTCATCAGCAGGTTGTATCAGAGATACAGAGAGACTGAAAGAGTCACAGAAAGGCAAAGAAGTGGACGTCCTTTGGCTCCATCACAGACTTATGACTGCTTCATTGTAAGCAATGCCCTATGGAACCGGATGATGAATGTCACACAACTCCAGGCACGTTTAAGATATGTGAGAGGCACCAAGTGTCACGTCAGACCATTCGTAACCATTTACATCAGTGTGGTCTGCGTGCCAAACAGCCTGACCATCCCACCAGGCACAGGCATCATCATCTTGCTTGGGCCAGGGAGCATCTACGATGGACGAGAGACAAGTGCTCCTCAGTGCTGTTCAGTGATGAAAGCTGATTCCCTTTGAGTAGAAATGATGGTCCCCAACGAAGCTGGAGACATCATGGAGAGCGCTATGCATAAGCCACTGTTGTCACCAGACTAGCCTGTGGTGTTACAGTGTCGGCAGCTGTGTCTAGTCAATACAGAACTGCCCTACACTGGTGCAGTGAGGCCTCTACTACCTGAATAACATCATTAATCCAGTCCTTGTGCCTCTGCATGAACAACACAGGGCTCATCTCATCTTCATGGATGACAATGCTCCAGCTCATCGAGGTCGCATCATAAGGGAACGGCTGTTGGAGACTGACTCACCTAAAATGTAGTGACTGCACTTTCTCCAGGCCTGAAGCCCCTATAAAACATGTGGGATCAACTGAGTTGCTGTGTAGTAGATCCTAGCTCTGTACCCCTGAACCTCATTGACCTGAAGGGCGCCCTTCAAGGAGAGTGGGATGCCTCAGCAGTCAATATTCCGTCCAGGGGCGTAGCTAAAGGCTTGTGGGCCCTGGTGCAAAACTTCAGCTTGGGCCCCCTACCCCACACACCATCACTGTGGACCACTAGTTTTTAACAACAGGTTCCTTACTTCGCATGATCGATGATTGTGGTTTAGTGTCCCCTGGAAAGTTATGTAATAGAAGAAAATTCATTGTAAATGGGAACAAAGAAAACAAGTTATACAGCTGAAGCGTCTAAAAAATTAAATTGCACTTTTGTTTAAGTAATTAACTATATAGTCCCCCATTGGGTAGCTATATAGGCTTTCTGAGTAGGCAGGTATATGGTTCCACATTAGGTAGCCCCTCATTAGGTATATAGGCCTCCCTTAGTAGATTGGTATATAGGTATGCAGGATAAAGTGTAGTTTTTTTCCCCAGTTTTTGGGAATGTGGAGTGACCTACAAAAAAGGCAGTTTAGGCGTATGGAATTTTTTCTTCTACTGTGTTCACCATATGGAATAAATTATGTTAAATTTTAATAGACTGGACTTTTAATACTGTGGCAATACCAATTATGTGTTACTTTTTTATTATTTTATTTGTAAAATGGCAAAAGGGGATGTTATGAACTTTTAGAAAAATTTTTTGTTCATTTTTACATCACTTTTATTTTAATTGTAATTCCCCTAGGGAACTTGGTAGGTGTAGAACTACAAGTCCCAGGCCAGTCTCAAGTAGCATAAGGATTACAATTACACATTACAGGAACACACACACACATATGAATACAAACACACATATATATGTATATAGTGTGTGTGTGTGTGTATATATATAGTGTGCTATACACATTACAGGAACAGACACACTATATATATATTAGTGTGTGCTTGTTATGTGTTTACCTCATGGTACTTGAGACTGGCATGTATGGCAGACATGCTGGGACTTGTAGTTTTACAGAAGCTGCTGTGGGACTACAGGTACCAGAATACTACACTACATAGCCTTCAAAACTTAGAGCATATCTAGTGTTGTATCCTGTAGTCCCACAGCAGTTGCTGTAGAACTACAAGTCCCAGCATGTTTGCCACACAGGCCATTCTCAGGTACCTTGAGGTAAATACATTATACTATATATACTATATGTAGTGTGCTATTTCACGGTACTGAAGTGTCTCTTACTGTGTAGGCAGGTGAGGGCTGGGAGCTGAAGCAGAGCAGAGCAGTGGATCCTCTCTGACTCTGCTGCTGTTCCGCCCGGGCTTCAGGAGAGGGACCGCCCACTTCCTCAGCCTGACTTCCTCCGTGCACAGTATGGGGGCTATAGGCAGGCATATGGGGGTATAGGCAGGCATATGGGGATATAGGCAGGCATATGGTGGTATAGGTAGGCATATGGGGGTATAGGCAGGCATTAGGGGGGTATAGGCAGGCATATGGGGCATAGGCAGCATATGGGGGTATAGGTAGGCATATGGGGGGTATAGGAGGCATATGGGGGGCTATAGGCATGGCATATGGGGGGTATAGGTAGGCATATGGGGGGCTATAGGCAGGCAATGGGGGCTATAGGCAGACATATGGGGGCTATAGGCAGGCATATGGGGGGTATAGGCAGGCATATGGGGGGGCTATAGGCAGACATATGGGGGCTATAGGCAGACATATGGGGGGCTATAGGCAGGCATATGGGGGGTATAGGCAGGCATATGGGGGGCTATAGGCAGGCATATGGGGGGCTATAGGCAGGCGTATGGGGGTATAGGCAGGCATATGGGGTAGATAAAATAAGAAACAACTTACTCACCTCGGTCCACGCTCCCCCGATGCGCCGCTCGCTCCGCTCTGCTGCTCTCCCTGCAGCCTCTGCGCTCAGCGCGGGCGGCGCGGTGATGTGACGTCACCGCGCGCGCCCACGTGACCACAGAGGGCCGGCAGGGGGAAGTAACAGAGCGGAGCGATCGGCGCTCCGTCCTGCTACTACCGAGCAGCGCTGCCTCTGAACGCTCGGGCCGGGGGCCCGGGCGTTCAGAGGGAGTATGCGCTGGGCCCCGCAGCTCCCCGCCCGCCGCAGTGAACTGGTCAGTTCACTGCCGGCGGGCCCAGGAGCGGCATTAACGGGGTAGCGGACGTGGTAGCAGCTGCCCCGGGGCCCCCCCGAAGCGCAGGGGCCCCGTAATAACTGCTACCCCTGCTACCCCGGTAGTTACGCCCCTGGTAATGACATAATGACTGTTATATTGTTCTCTTCTCTGGGATAGATAAGATTATACTAGACCATAAGCAATACATTAAAGGAAAACAGGTGTATCTTTTTCTGCACTGGGGAAGGGTTTTTTCTCATACTTATCAGGTTATTGCTGATAATATTTACAGAAGAAGGACCATCAAGGAATTCTCTCGCTGATGTGCTATCAGAGCTCACAGAGGGGAATTCAAACAGAGTAATGTCCATAGGAGAAATAAAAAAAAAATTATGTAAAAAAAACCACCAACCAATTAAAAAGTAAAAAAAAAAAATCCATATAATAGTCACATACTGCTTGTGCCTTTAATCTCTATGGGGCAGTTTCGACTATGTCACGGTATCTGTTGGGGTACCCTTTTTTTACTCTAAAACACAACAAAGGCCATACTTACAGCTCAATAACTGGACTAGAGACTGAACCAGTAGGAGGCAACACAGGCCCCTGTGCTACTTGGGAAAAATAAACAGGTGCAGGTTATTGCTGAGCAGTAGCTCACACACCCCTCCAATGAGGGGGACAATTAGATGATAAAAACTGCCGATTGACTTGATACCAGTTCACACCAGTATGCAGAACAGCCACAGTATAATACATGGGGACATTGCACAAATGCAAAATTACTGATAAGACAACTACTCACACACTTTCTATGCATGAGCGGGGTGGTTGCTGGTATTATAATTTCATATAGATAAGGCGATACAAAGAGTTGTCATTAATGCAGATACGTGTGGTGGACCATGATGGCTTACAGCCTATTACGCCACTAATATTCGATTGGACGGGCTGCCTAGCACTTTTTTTTTTACCCCAACTTCTACCTCAAACATAGTAAACAACATAGTAATAAAAGAGGTTAAGGTATAATATATCAGTGTACAAAAAGTTCGAAAAGGCTGTATGACTGTTTACTAAGGAACCACATAGGCTCTGATTGCCTGAGTCCTCCCTATGACTCCAAAAGATAAAAAGTTCTTGTGACTACATAATCCAAAACTTTCCCCAACTCAACTTTATTCTCCTGTGTTATAAAATACAAAGACGCACAGGTCCCGTTAGCTCTTTGCACTATGCGAAATATTCTAATTTAACAGCTTTCCAGGAGAACAAGAATTTGTTCCAGTTCTTGGTTTAAATGTTTATGCTAATTGCTATTTATTGGCCCAGATGCAAATCATAGGCCGGCCAAAGTGAAATTTTATGACGATCAAACTCCCCCTTTTGAGCAAATTGAAAAAGTGAAACAAGTAGGGGGTGAAATGAGCCGGAGATGGCCTTAATGGCCGTCTTTTAATAGGGAAGATGAAATTAAGACTGATTTACGTGGCCAACTCCCCCTGTTTTCTCTTATCAGCTCATTTGGCAGGAAAAATGGAAAAGTAATTGTTCTACTTTCAGTGTTCGCTTCCAACCATTATTTATTGGGTGAAATTAATCCTGTTTATACTTTATTCACACAGAATCTGCTCCATCAGCAATATGAACCCCCATAGAGCACCAGCACCCCCGTACAAATTAGTCGGCAGCCGTCGCAGATGCTGATGAGGCGTGCCTTAATTTTCTGGGCTGTGGGAGTTAATGAAGACTCCTTCGAAAAGGTGGACATATTTGTATTTCTACTACATTAATAACATGGGCCCGCTGATTTCTATCTATAGCAGGTAAATTGTTTGTTATGAAGCTTTTCATGGCCGTCAGGAATGTGGAGCATCCAGAAGCCATTCTGTTTTATTAGAGAGGGTCTCCAGGACTGTCACATTGGTCTGTGCTTGAAATAGGCCAGCAGTATCTGATCATTGGGAAGCATGCAATGCTGTAGGGTGGGTCACTTAAATAAACTCCACCGATAGCCCCTAGAACTCCATTTTTATAGAGACTGCACTTTTGGCCATGATTTATACCTGAATTGTGCATGTTTTCTGCACTGTCTGAACATGGTCTGCCTGATTCTGTTCTGACTGTGTTTGATTGACAGCCTTGCCACACCCGTCTGGATCTCTGCCAGCTCTAGGGTTATGCTGCAGATCGTACTGCCTGGTTGGTGAGTGACAGCTGCCTGCACCACTCACCTCTCTTGCCTGGTTGTCTGCATTCTGTTTGGTCTGGGTGTCAGAGGGGGGTCCAATCACGACCATGACCGAGACTCTAACATTCCTTAATTAGACCACTTCTGCTCAGCAGCATTGCCAGTTATAGCCTTTGCTTGAGTTGATGTGCTTGCTATATGGTTTGGTTTTCTTGGTACTCTGACCAGGGGCGTTGTTAGGCAGTTTTATCTGGGGCACAAGCCCTGGCTAAAACTGCCAGTGCACCAAACCTCGCCGGGCTCCAGGCCGCTGCTGTGAGCCTGGAGCGCCGACCGTCTCTCCAACTGTATGTGCATCCGCTGGATGCACATACAGTTGCAGGCTTCCACGGAGCAGAGTGCAAGCGCTCCCTGCTTCGCGGAGTTGCCCGGCGAGCCGTTAAAGGCAGCATAGGTTTGTCTGTTTGCACGTTTTCAGGGTAGGGACTACCACCCAGTTGTCGGCAACCGCTTAGGGTCAGGTCGGCAAGCAGGCAGGGACAGTCCTGGGGGACTTAGTGCTAGGGTGCACTGTCTGTCTGTCCCTATATGTGTATTCTCTCCAGGGGTCCCTAATGTTCATTGTCCCGTCATATTCCAAGTGGAAAATGTACTATTGAGGTCAGTGGGGATGGCTAAAAACCTACATACAAACAACATATGCATCCAAAACCTTATAGAGATGAATGGGACACATTTTCTGACTGTAAATCGGCCCAAAAAAATCTGACCTAAATCCACAGGAAATACTTGTTGAAAATCATGTAATTTGACCATTTTCAATGTTAGAATCCAAAATTCAACAGGATGTACCCTTTTTGACCAGCCAGTTATGCTTTTTGATTTATCTCTGTTTTATTTGGGATCATAGCAACAGTTATTTCTATGTGGAGGTCAATGCATGAATGATCTCAGATCTGCCTCAACTAGCCAAGCTCAACCAAGCTCAAATAGGTCCATGTCCTTTCCCTAAGGTCAAAGTAGCATCTTCAGTCATGTTTAGGGTTGCTTGAATATGTCTCTGTTCAGTTCGACACTAGTTTGATCAAACTTGTGAAATATTTTTTTTTACTCTGGCCCTAATCCTAAACTTAGCCCTATTCCTGACCCGACCATAATCCAGGGTAATGGCCAGGTCGGGATTACAGCTGGGTTTAGGATTAGGGTTTTTAATCAGAAGGGTTTCATTTACCAGCCCCCATCCCCTCCAGTCCTCCAGTAGATACGCTCATGCTCTGACATCCCTTTTGACGATGTCCAACATCACATTAGAGTTCTCAAAAAATGGTATAAAAAAATTATAATATATGTTAAATAATCATTGTCTCCCCTCGGGTCCAACAGGATATCTGTGCACCTGTTTGGGAACCATGAGACTGGCAATAAACCAGGTGGCAGTACGCCATTTTTTCTTTACATTTCTGACATTAGGGTAAACCAAGGTGACTTTGGACCCGAAATGACAATAGGTATGATATCAGACTGGAAGTAACATCTGGGACTGTGTGGGACTGAAGACAACAGGAACTGGTAAATTAAGCAATGCGGACCAGTTAAGAATTCCTACCCCTAACCCAAGTTTAGGGTTGGGGTTATTGCTGGGTCAGGATTAGGGCTAGGTTTAGGCTTGGAGTTTTTAACTGGTTTACAGGGCTTAATTCATCGTTCCCTGACGCCTCCAGTACTGTGGTGCTCATGTTCTGATGTCACTTTTAAAGTCACTTGTGGTCCAGTATCAAATTAGGGTATCCTAAGATGACTTCGGAAATTACAACAGACATAATATCAGACTGATAGTGATATCTGTGACTGTGCGGGACTGGAGACGACATTGACTAGTAAAATAAGCCATGGGGACCAGTTAAAAATTCCTAACCCTCACCCAAACTTAAGGTTATGGTTACAGTCGATGTTTTTGCCGAGTTTTGCCCCGTGATCAAGCGAAAGCATACGGCATCCCTGTAGTCTGGCGATGAGGTGTTTTATTACTCCAGTTATGTATTTACTTCATTCCTAGTTACCACTATACTTACTTGGGGTATTTCACCTATACCTGTTAACTATTTGAGATTGTGAGTATTTGATTCCCCTGGTGGTGTTGTATTGTCTTGATATTCATATGTATTGATCAGAGGTGTAACTTCAAGCTCTTGGGCCCTATTGCAAAATGTGTAATTGGGCCCCCCCAGTTACCATGAGCCATTTACAAGATTGTCTTTTTACTTTAGCATGCTATTTTCCCTTTTGGTGTTCTGTTTATTATGTTGTGTTTCCTGTTTATTAGCCAGTTAATTTAGGTGTTTGTTCATAAATTCATTTTGATTGACCTAAACTGAAGGGCTTAAATGGGGTCTAATTTAACTTTGGCCCAAATCCAAAGATCAATGCTAGGCATGTTTATAGAACTCCACTTGCTCCTTTTCGGGACTCCTCCTGGGTGGGCCCAGAGCAATCTAATAAGAAGCAGCATAGCTTTTGCTTGGCTTCTTGGACTTGTGATTTGTGCCCTCTTCTATTACCACTTGTATTGTACCCTGGGTGTTTGCTTTGGCCACTTTCTCCTTATTTCAGCTTATTTTTTCCACAAACTTTGTACAGCACAATCTGAAAACTTTATTATGACTCTTTGTCCTTTTTTCCTCGGTATTCAGCAAAGCCGTTGAAAACTTAGAAATCCTCGGTAGCAAAAACTTTTTCTTATTTTTGTTTTATGATTAACATGGAAAAATGATATAATCATGTTCTTAAGAATTTGAAAAGATTCTCATTAGGTTCCTTAATCATAAGAGTTCACCGAAATAATTTATGAGCGGCCATTAATGTAGCTGTTGTAATAACTAAATTCGCCTTGGGCTTTGCTGACCACCTTTTTACACCTAAGTTTTATAGTTGACAAAGATACTCACTTATGTTCCCTTTCCTCAAAAATGCTTTGTCTTCTTACAAAAAAGTAATACTTTAAAGTTAATAGATGTTTAAAGAACAGAGTGATCAAGCAGCCTAATATGTCATTTTCTAGAATGTCCCATTGTTTTTTTTAGCTTAGATGTGTCTTCATCTGTAGCAAAGACTCAGTCTTGCATCCCCTATGTACCACCTAGAACCTGATTCCCCCACATACAGTAACATACATAAAAAACATTATGTCACAGACACATGACTTTGAACCATGACAGGGAGCAGAGCCTAAGGAGCCCCCCTGGTATTCACCAGAGTTTTCCGCAAGGCAGGTTGGGCTTCACTGCAGGAGATTCCCAGGTCGCTACCCCTGATGTAGCCACTCATGGTGACAGCTGAGGTGCAGCGAGTTACAGAGGGAGTAGGTTTAGTTGTAGTTGGGTCACTGGCAGAGAGGTCAGGGCAGGCGACAGAGAATAGTCAAAGTCCAATAGCAAAAGGTCAGCACCAGGAATTACAGCCCACAGGTAAAAGCACACTCTCTAGCAAGGTAACACCAACAAACTGGCAGGGAAGACGGGAGAGACATCCTAATAAAGATGGAGGTGACAGTTGATGGCCCTTTAAATGTTAAATATCTGGCGCGCGCTCACCCGAGAGGATGGGTGTGAGATAAATGGAGCAGGAGTGGGGAGAGGTGAGTAGCGCATAGAACGGTGCCGCAGAACACGAGCGCATCCGGGGACAGCGGCGTTCATCGTGACACACAATAGTATCGCCACACTTTTTGTTCATCCTGAAGACACACAAACAGTAAAATGAAGAGTGCTGTTACAGGGATTTAGGGCATATCCCCTGGATCACCAGGACATACCTCCGCCCGCCCAGGACCTCGGGACAGCCCTTGGAATCTGAGCTGCTACAGGGTTAAAAACCCCCTTTTTTTTCCCCCCCCCGGGGGGGAAAAAAAAAATTTTTTTTTTTTTTTAAAAACCCCCGGGGGGTTTTTTTTTAAAAACCCAAACCCCCCCCTTTTTTTTTTCCCCCCCGGGTTTTTTTGGGTTTTTTTTTTTTAAAAAAGGTCGGGGCCCCCTTTTCCCCAAAAACCCCTTTTTCCCCCCTTTTTAAAATAAAAAAAATTTTGGGAAAAAATTTTAAAAAACCCCCCCCGGGGCCCCCTTTTTCCCCCCTTTTTTTCCCGGGGGTTTTCCCTTTTAAAACCCAAAGGGGGAAAAATTTTTCCCCCCCCTTTTTTTTATTCTTTTTGGGGGCCCCCCCGGGGGGGAAAAATTTTTTGGGGGGGGCCCCCCCCAAAAAAACCCCCAAAAAACCCCCCCCTTTTTGGGAAAAACCCAAAAAACCCCCGGGGGGGAAAAACCAAAAAAAAAAGGGGGTTTTTTCCCTTTTTTCCCCCCCCCCCCCCGGGGGGGGTTTAAAAATTTCCCCTTAAAAAAAGGGTTTTTAAAAATTTTTTTTCCCCCGGGGGGTTCATTTTTAAAAACCTTTAACCCCCCTTTTTTTTCCCCAAAAAAAAAAAAAAAAAAAAGGGAAAAAAAGGGGTTTAAACCCCCCCTTTTTCCCCCCCCTTTTCCCCCCCCCCGGGGAACCCCTTTCCCAAAATTTCCCTTTTTCCCCCCCGGGGGGGAAAAAAATTTTTAAACCCCCCTTTTTCCCCACCCCCAAAAAAAAACAAAATTCCCCCAAAAAAAATTTGTTTTTTTTTTAAAAAAAAAAAAAAGGGAAATTTTTTAAAAAAAAAAAACCCCCCCCTTTTTTCCCCCCAAAATTTTCCCCTTTGGGCCCCCCCGGGAAAAACCCCCATTTTTTCCCCCCCCTTTTTTTTTAAAACCCCCAATGTCCCCCCCTTTTTAAAAAAGGGTTTTTAAAAAAAAAAAAAAATTTAAAAAAACCCCCCCCCCCTTTTAAAAATAAAAAAAACCCCCCAAAAACCCCCCCAAAAAAAAAAAACCCCCCCCCCAAAAAAAAAAAGAAAACCCCCGGGGGGAAAAAAGGGGAAAAAAAAAAAAAAAAACCCCCAAAAAAAAGGGTTTTTTTTGGGATTTTTCCCTTTTTTAAAAATGTTTTTTTTTTTTCCCCCCTTTTTTTTAACCCCCAAAAAGGGGGTTTAATTTTTTTTAAAACAAAATAAAAAAACCCCCCCGGGGGGGGGCCCCCCCCCCTTTTTTTTTCCCTGCCCTTTTTCCCAAAAAAACCCAAAAAATTTCCCTTTGGGGGAAAAGGCTTGACACAAATCAAGGTTTTTTTAAAATATCTATTGTATTTTCACAGACCCGGAACATACCTGCCTGACATCCTAGAACAACTTCGACTCTTTGGCTCCCTTCAGGCTTTTAGGGTTAAAAGGAAAAAGTCCGGGGGGCCTATGCTGAAAAAGGGCCATCTAAAACCCCCCCGGTTTGAAATTTTTCCCATTTTAAATGGAAAAATCACGCACTTTCATACCTTGGGGTTTCCCATACCCCGAAAAGACAAAACCCAAAACATAAACTCAATGTCATTCCCCTTTTAAAAGAAATAGAGAAGGTTTTCATGACCTGGAAAAAACTGACCTTATCCCCACTGGGGAGGGCAAACCTGGTCAAGATGATTGCATTCCCAAAACTACTATATCTATCACAATCATTGCCACTGTACTTCAAACCAAAGGACATACGAGAGATTCCCAGGTTGTTTCGAGCCTTTATCTGGAGTAACCGGGGCTGAAACCTCCGCACAACCCATGGTGTCTTTGGCCCAACGCTGCTCCAAATGGGGGTTTTTAACTTCCCCAGATCCATATATATAACATAGCGTCACAACTCAGAATAGTAGGAGCCCTCTTTAGCCAATTTTAGTAAATTTACAGACCCCAAAGTGGATCAACAATTTTCCCCTAACATTTCATTAGTAAGTCTCTTACATCTCCCGTACTCAAGTATACCCCCAGAAACACCGCAGAACCCAAGAAGAAAGCCCGCAGGGCGCTCCTGGACGAAACCGAGACAAATACTAGGGATAAACCCACATCACTCCCTCCTGCGACCGTTTGTAGACAATCCAAATTTCCACATGGGTAAACCGCCGATGAGCTTCAAAAGATGGCAGGCTTCTGGGGTGCACAGAATAGCGGATCTTATAGACACAAAGATGAAACTCTCATGAAATTGTGAATGTCCTCCAGCTCCTTCTTGTAAAAATTCTATACTTTATTTATATAGTTTAAAATTCCATGACAAAAGTCTGTAAACAGCCTACGCATTTCAGGTTATGCACCCTTACTCATGGCACCATGAGTAAGGGTGCATAACCCGAAACGCGTAGGCTGTTTACAGACTTTTGTCATGGAATTTTAAACTATATAAATAAAGTATAGAATTTTTACAAGAAGGAGCTGGAGGACATTCACCCAATTTTTATGAGAGTATACTAAAAAGTCCCTTTGAATCACTGGACCATCTCCGTTTCCCCTTCGCTCCAGCCACGTCTTGGGGATCACACCCAACTTTAATCAAAGTGCTAAGGAGGACCTAAAATCGAGGGTTGAAGCGGTGCTGTTTGTTTGGGTTGTATAAAAGATAAACGGGCCCCTATCTGTTCAATGAAGCACAACTTAAATTCCCAAATAATAGGCCCTCACCCCTTTCCACTATCTACAGGCATGTAGCTACATATTGGCAACCTTAAAAAAACTTAGAGGACCTAGGACTGGAGCGATTCCATTCCTCAAAATCACACCAACTTCCCAACGAACTAAGGGCCTACTTACAAGACTCTACACACTATTATATAAACCTATAGATTACCTAGAATACACGGTGGTCTCCATACTGGACAAAAAGAAAAATACCCTCTTTGACACCCCGACCCCTTCTGCTAACCTCGCCTCACCCAAATCGGCCCCAAAATAGTTACCATCTATGAACTACTGGGAAATGGCCTTCCAAATTACACATAGATCATATGTCTCCCTGCACAGAGGCTTCCTGATGGGCAACTCGGACACTCATGCATGTCTGAAATGCCAAAGCCCTCACGCGGATCTACTACATTGCCTATGGTCTTGCCCTGCGATAAAAGACTTTCTGGTCCACAATACATTCGTTCAACAGTAAGAAATCTTCTCCCGCGCTGCCCAAATTCAAACCTATGGGCACTCTTTGGGATATTCCCCAGGGACTACACCTCCATCTCAAACACTCAAAAACGGCTACTGTTTTATGTGGCGGCTGCGGCCAGAAAGTCAGTTTTGCAATGCTGGATTCAACCGGGCCCGTCCACCCTGAAATTATTCTTAGATAAACTATCACACATATTCAGGATGGACTGGATTGAAGCAGCGCAACAAAAGGAAAAAAGAACACAACATTTTTTCCAAACGTGGTCACCATTTATTAACCTTCTACCGACACATATTATATCGAAAATATAGAGCTGCTTCGAATTCACTACATGGTACCTGACGAACCAACCAACAGATATAGCGCTACCTATATAACACACATAACCAAAGATGGATGTAAACACTCTTGTCAGGGGCTTCTTTCTGGGTGTGTTGGATGTCCGGGCTACAGGTAGGTTCCCTTATGTCAGTCTCCCCCCCCCCCCTGTTCCTCCCTCCCCCTCCCCCCATGTTCCCTCGCCCCCCTCCCCCTCTGTTTGATGTTTACTCTAAGTTAAAATTAGAATGCAAACACACTAGCCTATTGGTGAAAGGTGATCAAGGGAAACCGGGAATGAACAACATATTCTATAAAGAATATTGACTGACTGGAGAGAGCAAGTGCACCTGGAACTACACTGGTCAGTTAGAAGGAGAGATAGGCTGAGTTTTATCATTGTGTGCAACCTATGCTTTTATTGAATACAAATGTTATTATTGGCGCGTGTTGCCACAAGACTTGATGTATAACAAGAGTGTTCTGCAATAAAAATAAGTTTAAAAAAAAAAGAACTGCTAGTCAAAGGGGTTCTCCGTTCTAAATAATAAAAGTAATGATACTGCTTTCAGGTCAGAAAAAAAAAACTGAAAACTTACCTAGTGTCCCCACCGCTGTCTCCTTGGAACTCCAGGGGATCCGCTCCTATTGACTACTTCTGGGTTTTTGTCCTGAAACAGAGGAAACGGCCAGACTCTATTCAATTACACTGGAGCGTGAGCCACTCCCGCATTTTGAGATGAGAACCTGGAAGTCAAGAGGGCCTCATTTATCAAAACGATCTAGCAGTAATACCCATAGCAACCAATCAGAGCCCATAGGAATCTATTATAGCTCAGCTTTAATTTTTCCAGAGCAGTATAAGAAATAAAAGCTGAGCTCTGATTGGTTGCTATGGGTTCTGCGTGGTTTCTATGAGCTCTGATTGCTTGCTATGGGCTCTGAGTGGTTTCTATGAGCTCTGATTGGTTGCTATGAGCGCTGATGGGTTGCTATGGGCAACAGAGACAGTCTTCCTGTTAGACAGTTTTCATAAATGAGGCTTAATGTGTTATTCCTATTGCAAGGTCTGAATTGGTGTTGCATGGGACAAGGATTCTCCCTGTGATGTTCCTTGAATTATCATGCCATGCTCCATCCCCTTAGACTCTGCATTATAGTTGTGTTCCCACCATGCTGTTTGATGGTATATCAATAGGATATGCCATTTTAGTTTGATAGGTGCGAGTCCCACCTTTTGAACCCGCACCTGTTTAGGGAACACGCCCCCACTTGTGCATGACTCTCCATTCTGTTCTATGGGAATTCCGAGTGAGCGGAATGTTTGGCTGTGCTTAGAACTCCCGTAGAACAAAATGGAGAGTTGTGCGCAATTGTAACCGTCTCTCCATTCTGGGCTGAAACTTTCAGGGGTCCTTCTCGAGATAAGTGTGAGGTGGACCCTGCACCTATCAAACTTTAATGGCATATCCTATCAATATACCATCAAGGTGCATGGTGGGAACACCCCTTTAAGCATTACACTTTTTGATACTTCCCGTTTCTTCCTCAGGCGTAAAACTCAGGCACCAGCTACTAACCTCTGTGTTGATGACCCGGGCACCTGTAAAGATAAATTTTACAGTATTCGGCAAGAGATTGCATCTCAGTCTCCAAGTAATATCCATCCCATCCCCTCCCACATGTCCTCTAGTATAATGATTATCAACAGTTTTCCAGAATTTAGTGATGCAAATTTATTTATTTGTGTAACATCTGAGCTCCAGTTCGATAAGCATTTTTGGTGACATATTAATCAATTGACATTTCGGTCAAATTGACCTTAATTACATATGCCACAAAGTGTGTATAGAAGGGACGAGTGTGCACGGCCGCAGCCGAATGGAAAAGGAGCCGTGACTTCATGTCCTCTAGTCTACTCTCATCACTTGACCAATCAACAGAAGAAGACGTATCTGGGCTTCTGGTAATGAAGGTGTGGCCACAAGGTATAGATAAAATACTGGTCTGATTATGATAAAAGAATCCGACCAGTATTTTATCGTTTGTTGAACGGAAAAGGGGGAACTGAACAGTTTCTGGCCATGGCTTGTGGATTCGTCTGCCCCCCTAACCATCGAACTGTACATTTTCAGCTCTAGAACCGGGCGGAAGAATGTAAATGTTCCAGGTTTTTTGGACGCTTTTCAGATTTGAAGATTGGATTTTCAATTGAAGTCCATGGAGAGGGCTGACAGTCGGTTTTCAGACGGTTTAAAAATCTGAAAACTGTCTGAAAAAAAAGACTGAAGCCCCAAGGCATGAGAACTTACCTTAATAGTTTCATTACTACGTAATGTTTGTTTTTTGTCTGCACTTATACCCTCTTTATTGTAAAGGGCAGCGGGATATGTTGTCACTATATAAATAAATATTATTATTATTATTATTATTATTATTATTATTATTATTATTAAAAATAACAAAGCAAAAAGATAAGACTGAGAGAAAAATGGGTGGGGTCTTCTCCACAGACGCTGATAGACATAAGACGCTGCTGGAGGCAGTAATACTGGAGAAGTTCTGCTCCTCCATACATTACCGTTACCTCGATACCAAGGTCACATGACCTGTGCGGTGGTCACATGACCTGTGCGGTGGTCACATGTTAAGACACTGTGGGAGGGAGTAATACTGGAGAAGTTCTGCTCCTCCATACACTACTGTTACCTGGATACCAGGGTCACATGACCTGTGTGGTGGTCACATGATAAGATGCTGCTGACGGTAGTAATACTGGAGAAGTTTTGCTCCTCTATACACTACTGTTACCTGGATACCAGGGTCACACGACCTGTGTGGTGGTCACACGACCTGTGTGGTGGTCACATGACCTGTGTGGTGGTCACATAATAAAACGCTGCTGGAGGTAGTAATACTGGAGACGTTCTGCTCCTCCATACACTACTGTTACCTGGATACCAGATGTCACATGAGCTGTGTGGTGGTCACATGATAAGACCCTGCTGGGGACAGTAATAATCCACAAGTTCTGCTCCTCCATACACTACTGTTACATAGATACCAGTGTCACATGACTTGTGTGGTGGTCACATGATAATATGCTGGTGGAGGTAGCAATACTGGAGAAATTCTGCTCCTCCATATACTGCTGTTCTCTGGATACCAGGGTCACATGACCTGTGTGGAGGTCACATGATAAGATGCTGCTGGAGGTGGTAATGCTGGAGAAGTTCGGCTCCTCTATACACTACTGTTACCTGGATACCAGGGTCACATGACCTGTGTGTTGGTCACATAATAAAGCACTGCTGGAGGTAGTAATACTGGAGAAGTTCTGCTCCTCCTACACTACTATTACCTGGATACCAGGGTCACATGACCTGTGTGGTGGTCACATGATAAGACAATGCTGGCGGTAGTAATACTGGAGAAGTTCTGCTCCTCCATACACTACTGTTACCTGGATACCAGGGTCACATGACCTGTGGGGTTTGGTCACAGGGATAAAACGCTGCTGGAGGTAGTAATACTGGAGAAGTTCTGCTCCTCCATACACTACTGTTACCTGGATACCAGGGTCACATGACCTGTGTGGTGGTCACATGATAAGACGCTACTGGAGGTAGTAATACTGGAGAAGCTCTGCTCCATCCACTACTGTTACCTGGATACCAGGGTCACATGACCTGTGTGGTGGTCACATGATAAGATGCTGCTGGAGGTAGTAATACTGGAGAAGTTCTGCTCCTCCATACACTACTGTTCCCTGGATACCAGGGTAACGTGACCTGTGTGGTGGTCACATGATAAGATGCTGATGGAGGTAGTAATACTGGAGAAGTTCTGCTCCTCCATACACTACTGTTACCTGGATACCAGGTTCACATGACCCGTGTGGTGGTCACATGATAAGACGCTACTGGAGGTAGTAATACTGGAGAAGCTCTGCTCCATACACTACTGTTACCTGGATACCAGGATCACATGACCTGTGTGGTGGTCACATGATAAGAAGCTGCTGGAGGTAGTAATACAGGAGAAGTTCTGCTCCTCCATACACTACTGTTGGATACCAGGATCACATGACCTGTGTGGTGGTCACATGATACGAAGCTGCAGGAGGCAGTAATACTGGAGAAGTTCTGCTCCTCCATACACTACTGTTCCCTGGATACCAGGGTAACATGACCTGTGTGGTGGTCACATGATAAGACGCTGCTGGAAGTAGTAATACTGGAGAAGTTCAATAATCTACTGAAGCTATGTTTACTCCATACAGTTGGCCTATTGGAGCCATTACTGTGGACTACAATGTGGATTATACCATTTACTTGAGACAAGTGCATACGGCAGTCGTATAAAAGAGGTAAGTGAGCAGAATTTTCAATACATATACATTAAAATTGTATGAATTCCTACTATAAAAATAATAAATAAAAATAATGAAAAGTGATGAACCCCTTGAAGATAAAAAAGGAGGACATTTTTTAACCAGTTCTTGTCATTTGTAACTAAGCTCTTCAGTGCCGGAAATATGTATCCAGACTAACTTTGATCTATGAATGTGTGTAATTTCCCTGTTTATCAAATATATTACAGATTAGTTATAACACACACCTGACCTCAGTTACCTGCTTTAGTTATACATTTCTCCTTTTTTGTGTTTTTTTTTTTTATCCTTTATTTTCTTGAATTCCAGTATTAGATACAACGGAATGGCTTTATTTCTCACAGAGACCTACTTTCGCTTGTAAACTAAACTTGTACTTGACTTTGCCCTTGTGTTGCATGGACTGAACACAAGTATCTCCAGGCCTCCAAAGCTGCCTTTAATAATTGCCATCCAATCTATGAAAAATGATTGTACATATTAAAAATCCATCAGCCCATGACTACTAATGGGAGTAAAACCCATGGCGGTAAAGCTCCTACTACTCCAGTTCCAAGCCTGGGATGATACAAGGTTTGCATGACCTATGATAATAAACGCCACAACTATTCATTAAAGAAGACAAATGATGTTTTGAAAGTTTAAAGAGGATTTCCACTCAAAAATACATTTTAATACATGGTCCAGATGTGGTTGTGCACTCTGGGTTTAACAAATGCACAGTGATATGCCTGATACAGTGCCTAAGGGGGCAGAGCATGACCAGCTAGGTGTGTTCTTAGAACTTTTGTGTTATGCACCTCTCTCCCTGCCCCTCGTGCCTCGCACTAGGCATTACACTGCTAATATGTTTTGCCTGATATGTGCCTGTTACTTAAAGGGGTTGTCTTGCTACAGCATTTGGCAGCCTTGTGTGCTGGTTGCCAAGCAGAGCTTATGAAATGGAGGGGAGTGTTTATCCTCCCAGTAGGGAGTATCTTCTCTCTCTGCAAACACACCCCAACCTGTGCACGTGATGATTCATTCTGTGTGAGCTGGGGGAAGGGAGAGGTTCTCAGCTGTCCGAGACTAAGTATATGTTCACAAAGCAAATGACAAAATACCATCCAAAATACAATGGCATTTCAGTATTTTCTGTGTAGACATAGTGTAAGGAATCATTGGAAGGGAAAAACTAAGTGTAACTCGATTGTGTATATCTAAATTTCTCGCCCTCTCTACATGCTTTGTAACTAGAATGGGCATTTGACATTCAGGACTCTGGGAAAGATGGGTGATTTTTTTTTCCTCTGTCTCTCTCTCACATAGAATAGTGAAGAAATCAGGCGATACCTTTTATAGTGATATATGCTGCAGATTATTACACCTCTGTCCTCTACAGATCTGCAGAACAAAACTATACACTTTATCTGTTTGTGTTTACAAGGGACTGCACATCTGTCTCACAACTGGCTTAAGTGGGACTGCGCATCTCACAAAAGTTTTTTACGTGGGACTGCACAGTACAACTGTGTTATCTGTTTGTGATTTATGTGGGACTGCGCATCTGTAACACAAAAGGTGTATTATGTGGGACTGCACAGTACAGCTGTGTTCTCTCTGTGATTTTCATGGGACTGCGCATCTAAGTCACAAAAGTGATTTACGTGAGACTGCACGTACAATTGTATTCTGTCTCACAATTTTTTTTTACGTGGGACTGCACAGTACAACTGTGTTCTCTGTTTGTGATTTATGTGGGACTGCGCATCTGAGTCACAAAAGGGATTTACATGGGACTGCTAATTTGTGTCACAAAAAGTGTATTACTTGGGACTGCACAGTACAGCTGTGTTCTCTGTGGTTTACAAGGGACTGCATATCTGAGTCACAAAAGTGATTTACATGAGACTGCACGTACAATTGTATACTGTCTGTGATTTATGTGTGTGTACATCTGCATCACAAAAAAGTATATTACGTGGGACTGCACAGTATAGTTCTGTTCTCGCTCCCATCTGCAACCTGTGCACTGCATTGACATACTCTGCACACTCCCGTCTGAGACCCCGGCAGCACATGCCACCAGTAACACATTAGCTGGCTGTAACCCATAGTTGCCAACCCTCCCGTTTTTGGCGGGTCACTCCCGCTAATGGGGGCCGTGTCCCGCCCCCCGCTTCAGTGGCTTAACCTCCCGCCTCTTTACAGACGCTGGAGGTTATGTGTGCACAGAGCCATCGGGCAGCGTCTCTTTACGTCTCTAGACGCTGCCCTGCAGCCTCTGTCCTGCGCCGCCGCCGGCAATGTTCTCCTAGTTTTGTGAGAGCATTGCGGGGGAAGGGGGTGGGACTTAGCGGGACCCGTGAAGCTCCGCCCCCTTTCCACGAGTTAGAAGAACTAGGATGCCAGCAGGACAGGTGAGTGCACGGATGGCTGTGTGTGTGGTGAGAGGGGTGTGTGTGTGTGTGGGGGGAGGGGGTGGCTGATTGTCTGTGAGAGGGGTGTGTGTGTGGAGGGGGGTGGCTGATTGTCTGTGAGGAGAGGGGTGTGTGTGTGGGGAGGGGGTGGCTGATTGTCTGTGAGGAGAGGGGTGTGTGTGCAGTGACTGAGTGCTTGTGAGGGGAGGAGTGTGAAGTAGGTTTTATTATTTTATTGTTACTAGCTATAGGGGCACTGCCTGGCTCATGGGGGGCATCTGCCTGGCTCATGTGGGCATCTGCCTGGCATGGGGGCATCTGCCTGGATAAGGGCATCCCGGATATAAGGGGGCATCCTGGCACTGGATTAAAGGGGCACTGCTGGCATGGGGCATCTGCCTGGATAAAGGGGGCATCTGCCTGGCATGGGGGCATCTACCTTGATAAAGGGGGCATCTGCCTGGCTCATGGGGCATCTTTCTGGATAAAGGGGGCATCTGCCTAGCTCATGTGGGCATCCGCCTGGATAAAGGGGGCATCCACCTGGATAAAGGGGGCATCTGCCTGGCATGGGGGCATCCACCTGGATAAAGGGGGCATCTGCCTGGCATGGGGGCATCTGCCTGGCTCATGGGGGCATCTGTCTGGCATGGGGGCATCTGCCTGGATAAAGGGGGCATCTGCCTGGAGAAAGGGGGCATCTGCCTTGATAAAGGGGGCATCTGCCTGGCTCATGGGGCATCTGCCTGGCTCATGGAGGCATCTGCATGGCTCATGGGGGACATCTACCTGGATAAAGGGGGCATCTGCCTAGCTATTGGGGGAACTACCTGGCTGTAAGGAGCATCTAAGTGGCTATTGGGGACACTACCTGGCTATTGGGGACACTACCTGGCTATTGGAGGCACTACCTGGCTATTGGGGGCACTACCTGGCTATTGGGGACACTACCTGGCTATTGGAGGCACTACCTGGCTATTGGGGGCACTACCTGGCTAATGGAGGCACTACCTGGCTATTGTGGACAGCTACCTGGCTAGAAAGGGGCATTAACCTGGCTACAGGAGGCTACTACCTGGCTACAGGGTTCAAATAGGCCACGAGATACCTAACTATTGGGTCACAGTTTGGCGGTATCTCCCAGCTCTCCTGGATGCTGAATAGACCATCCAACAGTCCAGGGAAGCTGGGTGACGCCAAAACCCTAATTTAGCTTTCTTCCAGAGCCATTACACAGTTAGGTGGAGTAGGGTGTGGCTTTTACGAAGGGGCATGACTTACATGCAAGATGGGCGTGGATATGCAAATTTTTTGACGCTTTCAAGTCTCCTGCTTTTTTACTTTCAAAAGTTGGCATGTATGCTGTAACCCGACCTCAGCTTCAACACTGTTACTATGCACACTTAAAGTGCCCTGTTCTCATAAACTATAGCACATTGATAATGGTATCCTAGGACAGACATGCTTACATTTTTAGTCCCCTCATTTTAAACTATGATCTTTGTAGTGAGACAACCCCTTTAAAGGACCAGTCTGTGCTTTTTCCTTAGTTCATTAGACATGTCTTGCCTGCAGCTGAATGCAGGATTTCTCACTGCTGCCACTAGGTCATGTGACCTATACTCTGAGTTTCTGAAACACAGCATGAGTCTCTTTTTGCATTCCTATGAGAGATTTAAAGTCAGTACCATAGGAATGCATAGAGAGACAGGCTTCCTGTCAGCATCAAAAGCACAGTGTATGTATTTCAGCCAATTAGGGTGTAGGTCATGTGACCTAGCAGAGACTGTTGCATCAGCCAAAAATCCTGTATGCATCTGCAGGTAAGCAAAGTTACTGGCACTCGTGCATGGGTCCCCAACTCCAGTCCTCAAGGCCCACCAACAGGTCATGTTTTCTGGCTTTCCTTAGCATTGCACAGGTGATTTAATTATTGTCAGTGCATTCTGTGGGAGATCCTGAAAACATGACCTGTTGGTGGGCCTTGAGGACTGGAGTTGGGGAACACTGCACTAGAACAATTTCTAATGAATAAAGGAAAAAAAAAGAAAGAAACCTGAAGTGGGCCTTTAAGGAGCACTTATAGCAAAACTAATACACTGTGTTTTGTCTGGTGCTGGTTCAATATTTTGCCTGTAGTGTATCTTTAAATGAGTGCTTAGTGCAGATCTGCGGGGTGGTGCCGGACATAGAAATTCAAATATTACCAGTCAGAATCCACGTGTCATTCACTCGCCCTTTAGGATCTTCACTATACTTTGGCTGGTTTGTCTTATCTTTAAAGGGGTTTACCACCAGCGCATGAGCGCTGAGGTAAGTTAATGGCTGCAGCGTCATGTGAGTAGTGTTGTGCTTCACATCTATGATGGGTTAATGATAAATTGAACTCTAAGCAATTTAATTTGGGTATATTGCCCAAAGAATTAGGATTAGGAATTAGTATTTGGAGATTGGAAGTGACATTGGACATGTTATACCTGTCATCACTTATGCTCTCCGAGATATAGTGATAGCCAAGGGAAACCAGAAGTGATCTTAGAAGTTGCACCAGAAGTGACGCTGCAGTGGGAGTGTTATGAGCCCTGGAGCAACACAAGACCTGGAGCAATGCAGGATCTGGAGCATCAAAAGGTCTTGACCCTAGGGCAGTGCCTACTTGGGGAACCTAAAATACCTTAATTCCCAAAAAACCTTCCCTTAGCCCAACCCCCCACCCCAGACCCCAATTAAAACACAACAAATGGCATTGGATTGAATGGCCACAGCAGCCGTTTTATTAAAAAAAATACAAAAACAGTAATAAATAACCTTTTTATTAAACAACATTCCGAAATAACCACACCCCCCCCAAACACAACCTTCCACACCTGAATAAACACACCGAGCATTCCACACCATTGGGGCTGCTGGTCCTTGGAGCCACTCACCCGGTCTGGCGACCCAAACACCTTTGTGTAATTACCCTCAGCCGTCACCCCCAGCTCGAGGGCACCAAACGGCCACCCCTGGCGGCCATTACATCATCTGACTCTCACGAAGCCCCTCCTGAAAGAGCCACCCCCGGGCGCCAGACCAAACACAGGTTCCATCATGTGAGTATAGAGCCATAGAGGGCTATGACTCCCAACACCATCACCTAGCTCCAAGGACCCTACCGCCACAGCAAGCATGGGTGACCTCCTCACACATGCGCCGCACCCCACAGCCCCAACGCCCGCTCCACCCCCTCCTGAATCCCCAAAATCCACAGATCTAGGCCTACAGCGTTAAGATGAACTCTATCGGCCCTCCAAAAATTGCCCTCGCCGGGCTCCAGCTCCCTGTGCTGAACAAAAAACCCGCCATTCCGCGCCACGAAACCCAAAATAGCCCTATTCAATTTAATGCGCGCCTTGTTAAGTCGCTCGACCGAGATCGCCCCACGCCACGCCTTTCGGGGCATGATCTCTGACCAGACCAGAAGAATGCCAGGGAAAAGCGACCACAGACGCAGTAAATCATGGCAAATGTCCCGGATCAAGTCCCGAACTGGGCGGTAGCCCAAAACGTTACCCCCGAGGTGAATCACCTACACGTCTGGCACTCGATCCCACTGGGCAAAACGATGGACCTCTGGCAGCAGGTTCCTCCAAAGCATACCACGCACCACCAGCCACCGTATCACAGCCACTTCTCTCGGCACACCCATCTGTCGTCCACTCAAGCGCAAAGGAGTGTCCTAGGATCCACACCAGGCCAGGAGGCTTAGAACCTGAGAAGAGAAAAACACACACAATGGAGAGGGAGGGGAAGAAGAAACCAAAACACCAAGAGAGGAAGGGGCCAGAAGCCCAGAGAGGACAAGAAGGAGAGGGATGATGTACACCGACACTAGCAATCTATCAAATGAGGACGAATATACAGCCGGAACCGTTCTGATTCCCAGCGCCCAATCCTCTTCACTGCTGCCGGAGAGAGACCTAAACTCGCCGCCTCTGGTGCAGCACCAATCCGGAAAGAGTGAGGAGCGTACCTGGCCGGATCCAAACCCAACTGGCCCAAACACCTACGAAACACCCCCGTGAACTGAAACCGGGACAAAAATTCACCCCCATCATGTTGCAACAAAGGTCCCGAAGGTGACTGGAACGCAGCCGCATACAACCTAAAACACCCCACTGGGCACAGGGTTAGAGCCCCCTACCTCGCCCAAGACCACCACCTTCCCATGACCAAAAACATCAGTTTTGGATCGGCGAATCCTAAACCATTCCCTATCTTCCAAGACTTCAATATCCTCCCAACGCAAACCCCCGGCCACCTTTCAGCTTGGCGAGACCAACTCCCCAATCCGTAGAGCCCCGAAAACGCCCAAGAAAACGGCAATCGAAACAATCGCAACTCGGCCGGAGACCGGCAAACCTGCTCCAACACCACGCCCAGTCGTTCAAGCAAACGGAAATCCACAGGCCGGCGGCCATCACGGCTGGCCCGGCCCCTTCCGAAAACCCCTTACCACCTGTCGCACAACAAAGTCCTTAGTGCAATCGCCCTCTGCCCGATTCTTAAAACCAAACGCCAATGCAGACAAAAAACGGTTAACCCTCGACACCGACCAACCTTCCCTGGAGACATGACCCAGAAAACAGCACAGCACCCAAGGCCTATCATTCTCCTGCACAACTTCACCCAGCCCTTGAAGCCACACATTCCAAACATTCCATGCTGCTTCATAGGCCACCCATGTCTTCTCAGAAAGGGACGCCCGGATTAATCTGCTGGCTTCCCGTTGACCAGATCCCACAAGTGCGCCGGACAAGGCAACCCTGTGACCGATGCTCCTGGCGCCAGCTCCCACTGAAAACGAGACAAGGCATCTGCTAGTGAGTTATACACTCCCGGAACGTGTTCCGCCACCACCTATGCATTAAGAGCCAAACACCGCAATACTAGCTGCCGCAAGAGACGAACCACCGGAGGAGAGGATGCCGACAAGTTATTGATGGCTTGCACTACCCCCATATTGTCGCAGTGAAACCTGACCTTCTTATCATTAATCCTATCCCCCCAAACCTCCACCGCAACCACTATGGGAAACAACTCGAGTAAAGCCAGATTCTGTACCAACCCCGACTGCACCCAGGCCACCTGCCAGCACACCACTCCCCTTGCGAATAGGCCCCAAAGCCCATGCTACCAGACTCATCAGTGAATATATCCACCTCCGCATTGGTAAAGGAATCCCCCAACATCAATGAACGACCGTTGTAACGCTCCAAAAATTCCCCCCACACCCACAAGTCCTCCCTCAACTCCCCAGACAGCCGCACAAAATGGTGTGGCGCCCGCACTCCAGAGGTAGCGAACGCAAGGCGCCTGCAGAAAACCCTGCCCATCGGCATAATGCGACAAGCAAAGTTAAGCTTGCCCAACAGGGACTGCAACTCCCGAAGCGGAATCTTCTTCAGCAACCTAGCCCGCCGCACCTCCAGACGCAGAGCCTCGAGCTTCTCCGGGGGCAAGCTACAAGTCAAAGAAATTCAAACAAGTGGCAGGGCCTTCTGTTTTTTCCGGAGCCAACGGCATCCCAAACTGCTCCGAAACCCACTGCATCATCCACAACAACAGCTCACGAACATTGGAGCCTTCAGGACCAATGCACAAAAAATCATCCAGATAATGGATGATCGAAGGAACCCCCGTGACATCCCGAACCACCCATTCCAAAAACGAACTAAAAGCCTCGAAATAGGCACAAGAAATTGAGCAGCCCATTGGCAGGCACCGGTCCACAAAAAAAAAACCCTCCCAAAAACACCCCAACAACTTCACGCTGTTGGCATGCACTGGCAATAAGCGAAACGCCGCTTCTATGTCAGTTTTCGCCAACAACGCCCCCGCGCCATATAGCCGCACCCAAAGAGTAGCCGTATCAAATGACGTGTAACCGACTGAACAAAGTCCCGGATCAATCCCGTTATTAACCGACTGGCCCCGAGGGAAGGAGAGATGGTGTATGAGTCTGAATTTACCCGGTTCTTTCTTGGGCACAACACCTAATGGGGAAACAATTAAATCCGGGAACGGAGGCTCAACAAATGGACCAGCCATGCGCCCCAATGAAACCTCCTTCCCCAACTTATCAGACACCACCTCCCTGTGTTCCAAGGCTGACGGCAAATTCTTCAAGGAAAAGGGGACCGTATGCCCAGGAGATGGGATACGGAACCCATCCCTAAAACCATGCCGCAAAAGCTCAGCAGCCTCCCTATCCGGATACCTGTCGAGATACCCCTTCATCCTTTCCACCTTCACCGGCGTCTGACCCCTGCCCACCCGTAACTCCCCCTTTTCCTTTTCCCTTCTTTGGGCACCGGGACAAACCATGGGACCCGGCATTGCACCTGGAGCAGAGGTGCTTAAACCTGCACCCTCTCCCGAATTTACAGTGGCCCTCATTAAAGAGCCAGCATAATCCAAGTTTTTGACCTCCCGACGATGAGGAACCACCAGAGGCTCCGCCCGATTGGCCGGTGCCCCGGCCCCTCCCTGAAAGGGGTGCCAATACAGCGAGGGAGCCATCACCGGCAGCCACAGACCAATATCTTTATGGTCCCAACGAATGGATGGCCGCACCGCCTTCCGCTGTCGGAACTGCTCATCGTACCGGAGCCAAGCCTGAGCCCCATAGACCCGCTGTGCCTCCCCGATCGCATCCAGGTAACAAAAAAGAGCGGAGCAATTTTCCAGAGTTTTCTCTCCAAGTACGCTGGCCACAATGGCAAAGGCAAGCAACCAATTGGTGAAGGTCTGCGGAATCAGCCACCACCTGTGCTTGTCCTCCTCCTCCTTCTTACTTTCCTTCCGTTTTCCCTTGTCCAGATTGAACTTTTCCAAAGGGAGGAGGGAAAAAATCTCGACATATTCGTCGTTCCAAATATTTTCCCGAACCTCCTTCTTTAAATGCGCCCCCAGCGGGCCCTCAAAGCAAACATACACCTCCCCTCTTGCTTTGTCGTCCCACCGGACTCCATCCCCCTGCACCTCCTTATCCGTCTGCACCGAGACCGTAGTACCCCGAGCCGCCGGAGACTGAACCCCGCTACCACCCACGCAAACTGCCGCACCCGACACCGTGACCAATGCTGGGCCCCAAGCACCCACAGGCGTGCCGGCACCCGCACCTCCCTGACTAAAGCGCGCTAGCAATTCCTGTACCCCAGCCGCCAACCCCTGCCAGCCTGAAGCCTCCCCGCCCATGCTACTTGGCAAAGATGACCCGGGGCCCTGGCTAGGCGCTGCGCCCTGCGACAAGAGGATAGGAGGACACGGACAGGACAGAGAAGTATACTCACCCGGCTGCGTGGGTGCTGTGACCCCACCAGCCGCCGGCACCGATCCCGGTCGCCAATCCTCTGAAGCTGGAATCCCGCTGGCTGGCAGTAGACTGGACACGGACGGTGATCTGGAACCGGAGCGCCCATGCGGAGTCGCAAAAGCATCTGAAGAATGCGGGGACCTCTCCACCGCCACCGAGAATTCTACTGTCAAGTCGTCAGGGCCGACCAAATGTCGCCCGCTCCCCTCAGCCCTGCGGCCATCCGCCGCCGTCGCACCCAGATCCCGCCGAACCAGGCTGAGCCCCCCGGCCGGCACATCACCGGGGTGACCCGCTGCGGCTGACACCGCTGAAGAAACAGGAGGCGCAGCAGGTACCACCACTACTGTGGAGCGAGGCCTGCCGCCCTCCGCCGAGCCCGTGCGCCAAGCGGAATTCCACCCAGCCCGGTGTCTAATCCCAATGGCCACACACCTAGACCCCTGGGCTGGAGGTCCCTGGAGGGGCTTCCTCTGCGCCTCCGGGCTCTGGGAGTAACCTCAGGGCACAGGCGCTGCGGTGGCCTGACCCTGCGGCCCACTCTCCCAGCGCCAACCACCGCGGCCAGCGCCTCAGGTACATGCAGGGCCTCCTCTACCTGCCGCTGGAGCCAGTCACCTCCTCGGGACCCGGCCGCCGCCCGCAGCCGGTCCAATAGCTCCTCTACACCTGCCATGGCCTCAGGAAGCAGCACGCGCAGGTCCTTTCAATTTGGTCCCCTGGGCGCGTCTGCTTCATGCGGATGTGTGGCTGGTTAAAAGGGGATGTATCGCTTCCTTACTTCGGCTGATTCACACTTCTCTTAGCTTCCCAGCTCTGTGAATGCAGGGGCGTTTCTTCCCCTCCCAGCTGGATGACATCATCCCCCCTTCACTGCTGGCCTGAGACTCCCCCCCCCTCCCCCTCTGAGTCCACATATCACTGTGTCTCTCCCTATCAGTCTTATTTTATAAGAGCTGTATACATACCACAGGCTGCATTCAATCTAATCTGAGAACTGATTTCTCACAGCTGGAGATGTATTACAGCTTTCTAAGAACGGCACAGATCTGCGTGTATGCAGGAGAGTTAGGCACAGGGTCAAAACTGTCATGTTTTCTCATTGTACAATCTGCTGCAGTCTCTTTCTGCTAGGTGTGGAAACAGAAAATGCTACGGCCCCTAACTCTGAGTCAGACACACAGCTCCGTGAATCAACCCAGGGGCTGTACAGAATGTAAAAGAGCTCTCAGCTAGTGAATTGCAAGGAGGAGGGATCAGGAGGGATTCGACCCACACTGGATATCAGTGTAAATAAAAACACAAGATAAGGGACACTGTGAAAACAAGCAACTTTGCTAATGACATCCAATTGCAAAGTTGCTTGTTTTCACTGTCCCCTTATTCTGAAGACCATTTAATGAAACGATAACACCCCTTTAAAGCCAGCCCTTCCCGAAGCTCCGTCCACCCGGGCGCGGCACACAGGGTCATGGGGGGGATTCCTCCGCCTACGCATCCGGCCCCCATCTGGAGCAACAATGAAAGGTAAGTTGACCTCTAAAACACCCTAAAAACGCTATCCCTAACTTAAGGTTAGGGTTACAGCTTGTCCTAGGGATAAGTTGGGAGATAGGGAGAAAAAAATTGGGCCCCAAACCCAAATTTTGTCACAAATTTGGTCAAATGAGTATCATACCGACAACAGCCCTGCTCATTAGTATTGTGAGCATGACTGCCATCAGTCATCTATTAACCGTTTCAGGGCCCCATACAGCCAAATCAAATGGGGCCCCCTCCCATTACTAGTTCATATTTTTTAACATATCAGTGAGCCCCTTTTTGATTAGGGGCCCTGACATGAGTACTGCCCATACTGCCCTATTGGCACCCCTGATTGTGAGCATTGTACATAACATTATCAGTGGGGAATCGGTGGGGAACAATGGAGCAGTGGCAGCATGGATACATAGGAGTGGGTACCATTTTTGTTTGTTTTTTTCAGGGCAGAGCAGGCAGTAGGGAAGTTTTTAAAACAGTTGGTTTATTTAAAATTATGACGGGATGCTACCAACCTTCTAGCTAGAGTCCTACATCTGTGGAATATAGATTAGGCACTGTTCACACTGTGTTTGGGCATTATGTTCATAGCATATGCAAAAAAAAAAATAATTATGCCACATACAATAAATTTTTTTAGCAGTGGACAACTATATAGGAAAATACAGCAGACTACTTATACAGATAAAAAATATACCTTCCCAGCATTTGTTGAATCTATTCAGCCCCATTGATGTTTTTGGTAATTGTGCTTTCCATACATGCGCCAACTATACAGTGCAAATGCAGTTTTAACATAGCCACAGCTATTGTTTACCGTGTAAGGCTATGTTCACACGAGGTAATTTCGGCGCGCATTTCATGTCGTATTTGCGCTCTAATACGTGCCGAAATTACCGTAATCCACAGTTCTCATAGATCGTATTGTACGCGTGGGGAGATAAGTGACATGTCAATTAGTTGCGGCGAATATGCTGCGCAAGTAATGAAAGTCTATGGGGCCGGCGGGCTGCCGCCACCCCCGCGCCACGGGAGTAAGCGCCCATCAGCGCGACTCCCAAACACCTGGCATAGTTGCGGGGCGTACTGTATGTGCCGCAATTACGCCGTGTGAACATAGCCTACGTTTTTAACTAATGCAAGAGAAAGTATTGGCCAAGACGTAATTTACTAAGAATCAGGCAACATTTATGTGACAGATTTTCACATCCAATTATATTTATGAGTAAATCCATATAACATCGAATATAATTGGGAAACTGAAAAAAAATGTAAAGTGGGGTGTAATGAGAAATAAACATACTGGCACCATGTTTGCGGGAGGAGGTTTGCTTTTACAGCATTCATTCTTCAATATAAATGATGGGCCACATGTATGAAAACTGTGTAGGTCTAAAATTCACTTTTTTGCCCATAGCAACCAATCAGAGCCCATAGCAACCAATCAGAGCGCCCCTTTACATTTTTCCAGCGAACTATATGAAATGAGAGGGGCGCTCTGAGTGGTTGCTATGGGCTCTGATTGGTTGCTATGGGCTCTGGTTGCTATGGGTAACAAAGTGAATTTTAGACCTAGACAGTTTTCATACATGTGGCCCGATGTGTTATCTGTATTCTGCAGGTTGGCAATATTCAAGCATTACCAAATATGTAGGGTTTTTGTTATGTTTTAGTACTGTAAAAAAAAATACAAACTTTTTTTCTATTTTTTAGATTTGCTCTGTAGCCATTTTCTGCAACCCATAAGTTTTTTCTTCTTCCACCTATAGACCTGAGTGAAGGGGCATTTTTGCGGACTGAAGTGTAATTTTTATTAGTACCATTTTGGAATAGATGCAACTTTTTGATACTTCTTATTCCAATGTTTAGGGGTCATGAAATGAAAAGAAAAACTTGGTTTTGGCGTTTGGAATTTTTTTTCTTCTATGGTGTTCAGTGTACAGGATAAATTATGTTATATTCTACTAGATTGGACTTTTACGGAGGTGATGATACCAACTATGTGTAACGTTTTTATTATTTTTTTATCTGTAAAATGGCAAAAGAGGGGGGATTTGAACTTTTAATATTTTTTATTTTTTTTTATACTTTTAAACATTTTTTAATTATGTTTTTATTTTATCTTTGAGTCCCCATAGGGTCCTTGATCACTAAGTGGCACAACCGTTAGTACACCTTTCTGCATTGTATAGGCAATGCAAAAGGAAGTTCAAAGATGGTGGTTTTATCACTTCCTGCTTGGGGCAGGAAGTGCTAGAAACACATACATGGCAGCGATGGAGTGTTCATAAAACTTCCAGCCGCCATGTTAATGAATAGGCACCGCGCAATCTTGATGTGAAAGTGTGGATTACAGTGTGAAATGGATAAACAGCAGGGAATGGTAATCCCACTACATAGAACCGTACTGGGACCAGGACAACCCATACACCCTGCATCAGTAAAAGAGTTAAAGAAATCTATGAACAATATTTTTCTTTTTTACTAAATAAAACAAGAGACTTATACATATTCTTTTCTTCTTAGATTTTTTTTTATGTCTGTCATCTGTATAGGGTTATGGGGGCGGCCATCTTGCCTGCACTGCTTTTAACAGCCTTTAGAGATATGCTTTACAGCAGCTTCATGCACAAAGGAGCCTGTGAACAGGAGCAGATCCACTGACTTCTATAGGAGAGTTTTCTTGGCTCTGTGACCTGGGAGGAAGTCAGTGTGCAGGGAGGGGAAGAGGGGGAGCTGTGACATCTCCTTTTGTGACTGGTGGATCCTGTGTTATCTATACACATTGGTGTCATCTTTCAGTGTAACCCTATCTGTGCTGATAATGAGACTACTGAAAAGTTTTCTCTACAAAACAGGTAGTGTTAGACTTTTATTGGGACTAGTAACCAAAGTGAAAACTGCAGGATTTCAGGATTTAAAAAAAAAAATAGTGATAGAGAAAATGAATAAAAACACAACCAAAAATTGTTAAAGTGAATGTGTAAGCACACATGACTTATTGTTTAACTCACATTTTTATGTTCAACACATTTTTTAAGAATTTTTGGTTATATTTTTTTTTTAATTTTCCATATCACTTTCAATATTTTCACTTTGGCCACTAGGCCTACTAAGAGTCTGACACTTCCTGTTCTGTAGAGAAATATTCTCAGTTGTCTGCTCATTATTAGCACAAAGAGGGTCAAACTGAAAGGAGACACCAGTGTGAATAGATAACACAGGATCCACCAGTCACAAGAGGAGATAGTCACAGTTCACCCTTTCACCTCCCTGCACAGTGACTTCTTCCCAGGTCACAGAGCATGACTAGAAAACTCTCCTATAAAAGTCAATGGGACTGAGTCAGTCTTAAGTCTCCTATGTGCATGAAGCTACTGTAAAGCATCTCTCTGACTGCTGTTAAAGGGGTTTTGCCACGATGTAATGTTGACGTGGGATCCTCCAAAATGGGTATTTAATCACTTTTTTTAGATATATGTGATTACAAAAAGTGAAGCTTGTGAGAGCTACAGCATTGCTCAGTCCCCCTTAGTTTCCTGAAAGTTTACATTAGACACGACCAGGACACTGACAGGAGCTGATCTTGCCGCGCTTGCGTGTTTGCACTTCTTATCTGATGACAGGGAACATGAAGGAGCTTGCAAGGGGCTCGGGAGAAAGTGCAGTGTATGAGGCTGTGACTTTTGTATAGATAATCCACTGGTTGTAACGTAATTATTTGAGTAAACATTGCAGACACTCCCTTCTTCCTCATTCTCTGCTCACCCCCCTCCCTCTCACCCCTGCAGCCATTCATGACTCAGCATGCTTTGTTTATATTCTCTCCTGAGTAGATAAGAGGTAAGGAACTCACTTTATGGCAAAACCCCTTTAAAGCAGTGCAAACAAGGCCTAGTGGCCAAAGTGAAAACTGCAGGACTTAAGAATTATTAAAAAATATTGAAAGTGATATGAAAAATAAAAAAAAACCACCAAAAATTCCTGAAAAATGTGTTCAACATAAAAATGGGACTTAAACAATGACTCATTTTTTGATGACACATCCCCTATAAGAAATGTGTTGAACATAAAAAAAAGCACGAGTCCTCTTCTGATGATACATTCCCATTAAATCGAGAAATTTTAATTTCAATCAAACCTCAAAAAAATAAAATAAAAGGCACTTCTTAAAATAATAAAAATCCACAAATTAGCAGAACTAAATTCCCAAATAAAAATGTAAATATAAAATTCTTAAAAAATGAAAATTGTGAAAAAAAATGTTTTCAAAGATAAAACATTTAAAAATCTAAAATAAAAACCTTAATACATTTCAAATTTTATCCTAGATTAAGAAATGCCCTTATTATTAACGAGGAAGTGGAAAGGGTCCAAGGGTGCAAGCGGGTGGCAGGCACGGTATGGAGTATGTCCTAGACTCAATATAGAAAGAATGGTGAAATTATGATAATACCTTTCCAGCCGATCTTTCTAATGTAAAAGCTATTCATGATAATCTTTTTTAAGGTCCTATTCACTTAATGGGAACGCTTAACTGCATAATTACCTTAAGACTTTTGCTGTTTCTAAATGGAAAATATAATAATCTAATGCTGTTGTCTCTGTGGACAAATGAGAATTCTGAGAGTGGATACCGGTACCACCTATGTGATCCAGGAGGTTAATGCAGTTAGGATTGTTTCACAGTCCATTAAGGAGCTTAAGTTGACCTCACGACCCAAGAGCCAACAACACAGAATCCATTATCATCACAATAGGGGAGATTTGGGTCCGACTGACTTGACATCGGGCCCAGGAAATCCCAAGTTAGTACTTAGTTTTTAAAAAATGCCCTTTTTCCTGCGCTCGCTATGTCTGCCTTTTAATAAACCAGCTGTAATTTGTGACATTAATATTGCTGAAGGCACAGAAAGAACATTGAAATGAAGATGTCAAAACTGCTGACTGTGGTCGGCGGATGGTAATACCGGCCGTGTTATGAAATAGTAAATGTTGGAAAAAAAATGGAAGCCAAGGAATTGTGAAGAGACGGAAAGAAAGAAATACTGCAGATCGCGCACAGCTGCTAGAAGCCAGAGGCTGTAACAAAGTTGCAGGGCATTGTGGAAAGGCACTGCTGTGAATAGTAGGGGGGACTGCTGTGACTACTAGAGTAGGGGGGATTGCTGTGACTACAAGAAGAGGAGGGACTGCTGTTACTACTTGGGGGCAAACTACTGTCTACATGGTGAGGAAGGAGGGGGCACCTACTGTAACATTACACAGGACCTGCTGAATGGCTGAAGGAGAAACATTTTGTACTTTTTGGGAAGTGGGCAAACACTGTCTTAGGGCGACATGTATGAAGATCGGCGCGTCGGAGCGCCCGTTTTCACGGTATTTTTAGTGAAAGCTGCGCCTCATTTATGTCGGTGCCCGAAGTGCGCTCATACATGCGGTGTAAAGTTCCCTGCGCCTCGCCAGTGTGTGAGGCGCAGTGCGGAACTTAAGCACAGAAGGACTGCGCCTAACATGTATTACAATTCGAGACAGGCTGGAAAACAGCGAAAAAGCATTAAACGTGCTAGTGAATAGCAAAAACAGTTGTCTTTCAAATGAATGAATGAATGAATAAATAAAGTGAAAAATCAAAGTTGAATCAAATACATTGCAATGTATAGAAAAAGTTGATCATTTCAAATAAAAGCAAATATATATAAGCTCTCCAAAGAAAGAAAGAATAGCTAGAACAGGTCTTTAAAAAAGGGAGAGAATTGAACTAATTTTACATTCAATAAGTCAATGCAGATGTGGTACAGATGTGAATTTTGGTCTATTGTTTTATTAAAAAATGAAGATGTATTTGTAGAGTAATTGGGTCTATGTTTTATAAAAATGAAGATGTATTTGTGCTTCATTCACATTTTATTCTATTTTGTATGTCTGGCAAGAGCCAGCACAGCACAGGTCTGGCTGGGACTTGTGGTTCTCCAAACAGGATTTCTATGTTCCCAGGACTTAGTTCTGGACGTATTTACAGACGTATTTACGGACGTAAATACATCACCAACTGAGCCTAAAATAATGTCCAAGTAGCCATAGGTAGCCATTCTAAGCTACTTGGACATTATTTTAGGCTCAGGTAGTGATGTATTTACGGACGTAAATACGTCCAGAACTAAGCCCTGGAAACATAGAAATACTGCTTGGAGAACCACAGGTCCCAGCCAGACCTGGGCTGTGCTGGCTCTTGCTGGACATACAAAATAGAATACAATGTGAATGAAGTACAAATACATCTTCATTTCTTATTTAAACAATAGACCAAAATTAACATCTGTACAAATACATCTTCATTTTTTATTAAAACAATAGACCAAAATTCACATATGTACAAATACATCTTCATTTTTTATTAAAACAATAGACCAAAATTAACATCTGTACAAATACATCTTCATTTTTTAATAAAACAATAGACCAAAATTCACATCTGTACAACATCTGCATTGGCTTATTTGATGTTAAATTAGTGTAATTGTCAGCGACTTTGGAATACTTTTTATAGTGGAGAATGTTTTCTTAGGAGAGAATATATATATATTGTCATTAATGTTATTGGATATTATTTACTAATACATTGATTTAATTGTTATAGTACTTGGATATGTTATTTTATTAAGTACTTCATTTAAATGACCAATAGATTTTATTCTTCATACTGTGTAATGTATTTCCGACGCAAAATCCGTTCCGGAATTACATTGCAAATACGTGCCACACTTTGTGACGCGTATTTGCAACGGATTTATAACAGATTTCGCTTCGGAAATACATTCCCCATAGTAAATAATGGGGAATGTATTTCCGACGGTGAAATCCATTGCAAATACGTTGCAAATACGCGTCACAAAGTGTGGCATGTATTTGCAATGTAATTCTGGAACGGATTTTGCGTCAGAAATACATTACACAGTATGAAGAATAAAATGGATTGGTCATTTAAATGAATTACTTAATTACTTAATAAACATATATATCCAAGTGCTGGAACAATTAAATCAATGTATTAATAAATTTTTTACAAAAACATTAATGACAATATATATATTAGCTTCAAAGAAAAAAATCTCCACTACAAAATATATTCCAAAGTCCGTGGAAATTACACTAATTTAACATCACATAAGCCAATGCAGATGTTGTACAGATGTTTTATTACACATTTTCCATAACAACAATTTTTGATGTATTGAGGCTGCTTAGAAGTTTAATGCAATTCAGCATATCCAACAAAAGGCTTGCTGGGACCTGTGGTCCTCCAAGCAGGATTTCTTGCTTAATTATTTATTCTTCTTGACAATTCATTTATTGTAGTAGTGTACTGCTGTAACTGTAGAACTCGAGCGCATTACAAGAATACTGCATTCCACCTCGACTTGTCCGCTCAGGTACCACATTCAACGAGGTCTGCCTGTCGGAGCTATAGAGCGCTGTAATGCGCCTCACTTTGCCGACCAGCGATCATGCATGCCTCGGAGTTTTCGAATTTGCCGCGTCCCGCCCCAGAACGCCCATGGCGCGCCCATTGCACGCCCCTTCATGTTAGGCGCAGCCGAAAGTGGCGAAGGTTGCGCCTAACATCACATCCCTGCGTCCGACAGGGGATTCGATACGGTGAGGCGCAGTTTTCGACAGAAAACAGGCGCAACTCCCGATCATACATGTCACCGTTAGTGTTTATTTACCAATTGATCTCCTTGATGAATACCTGTGAATCTCCTGTCTGTTTTAGTAAATACTTTTGTTCTTTGTGAAATAACAATTCTAGATAATCTTTACCTCAGTGGGGTTTCTCACCATGCCGTTTCACTGAGTCACAAGGATCTTTACACTGCTCAGGTTGTGTGAGGTTCTATAGCAGTGATTAGCTTATTTAGCTCCGTAACTAGCTAAGACATTACAAAGACAAAAGTACAGGAGATTTAGGGCGACATGTCCCAATATGTAAGTGCCATTTTGTTGATCTATTTTGCACCAAAAATACTCTCGATCCTATATTCATGATATAAATAACTGTAAAATACCAAAACTAAGCGCATTATACATCGGGCATGACACATACGCCTAGAAAGGCATATTAAATATAGTAGCGATGACACGCTGTGCGCCTCCATAACGCAATGCGCCTATTGAGGTGTATTACATACACTAGCACTGATACGCTATGCACTGCGATTGCACAATGCAGATTTTTCGGTGCAATGCATCTTTTTCGGCGCATTAAGTTTACTGTGCACTTTACACTGATTAAATGAGCCTAAAATCTGCCGAGGCGACTTTATTTTCGGATATGTCGCCCTTAATCTTCAGTAAACAAAACTACAAGTGAAAACTATTGCTTATCTGTAAACAAAGCTAATCTTGTTAGAGATAATGAATCTTCTCTGAGAGTGAGCGCCGTCTATGGTGATGTTACTCACTGCTCTCTGTCTAATCAGAAAGGAAGATATGGCTGTAAGCGGAGAAACCTGTGTGCAGTCAGAGCAGATAAAATCTCTCTAATCTGAAGACCACGGTGAAATCAAAAGACTAATGTATTCAGAAAAAGTCTTTAACCTCTTACTGCCGCAGCCAGTTTTGGCCTGACAGAGCCCCATTCTTGAAATCTGGCATGTGTCACTTTATGTGAGAATAACTTTTTCACACTTTTACCTATCCATGTGATTCAGAGATTGTTTTCTCATGACACATTGTGCTTCAAGTAAGTAAGAAATTTTGGTCCATACAACCCTTGTTTATTTGTGAAAAAAAATCAAAATATTGTGAAAGTTTGGAAAAATTTGCCATTTTCAAAGTTCAAAAACTTCTGCATGTAAGACAGATTCCACACAAAATAGTTTATAACTAGCATCTACCATATTTTCACTGTAGGTTGGCATCATTTTTTAAATGTGTTTTTTAATGACATTCGGAAGCTTAGAAATTTAGTAGCAATTTTTCAAATTTTCAAGAAAATTTGCTACATAGATTTTTTTTTAGGGACAAGTTCAGTTCTGAGGGGCCTGTATGTTAGATACCCCCATAAATTACATTATCTCAGAAACTAAACCCCTTAAAGAATTTTAAACAGTGTTTAGGAAGTTTGTAACCCATTAGGTAGTTCACAGAAATTAAAGCAAAATGGAGGTGAAATTTCACTTTTTTGCAGATTTTCAATTTTTATTTATTATTCACTGGAACATGGTAGATGTGACCAGGTAAATGCAACTCAACATCGATTCCCCAGATTCTGTTAATTTTGGACACTTCCCATATGTGGCCCTAGTGCACTATTTGGCTCAACCACAAGTCTCAGAATACCAGACTTTTGGGGTTTCATTTTCAATACAATTTTATTTGGGCACCATTTCAGGTTTGCGGACACTCTAAGGTGCTAAAACGTAATAAACACCCATAAAAGAGACCCCATATTGGGAAAACGCACGCCTCTTACAGGAATCTATACAGGGGGTGCAGTGAGTATATCGACCCCACTGGTGTTTCACAAATATTTTTAGTGTTAGGCTGTGAAAATGAAAAAAAAAATTTTTTTCAGCAATTAGCAATTTTAGCTGAAAATGTTTCATTTTTAAAAGGAAACTTGGAAAAAAGCACCCCAAATTTTGTTGTGCAATTTAGTCCAAGTTTGGCAATACCCTATATGTGGGTGTAAACTGCTGTTTGGGCTTATGGCAGGGCGTACAAATGAGGGGAGCGTATTAGGCTTTTGGAACGCAGATTTTGGTGGGTGCCATTTCGCATTTGCAAGGTCCAAAGGTACCAGAACAGGTGAAACCTTCCGAAGTCGCCCCATTTGATTCAACACCCCTTATGGATCTCATGTAGGGGTGTATTGTGCATTTTGGGCACATAAGTGTACCCTAGTTTTTTTAGCATTGGGACAGGAAATTTTTACAGCATTCGCAGTATGGTATAAATGACATAATAACTTTACTATGTGGTTGGTACAATTACAATGATATAAATATTATGTAGTTTTTATGTTTTATTACTTTTGCACAATAGAAATACATATATAAAAATAGCATTTTTGTTTGATCATATTCTGACAGCCATAACTTTTTATTTTTCTGTACATGGAGCTGATTATGGACTTGTTTTTTGTGGGATGAGTTGATGTTTTTATTTGTACCATTGAGTTCATATAACGCTTTGATCAATTTGATCACTAATGTTTTTGTGATGCGTTTTGAACAAAATACAGCAATCCTAGTAGTGCTTTATATTTTTATTTTTACAGCGGTCACCGTTGCGGTTATAATTGACATGCATGCTAGCTTAACATCAGCAGTTGGTATGATTACAGCAATACCCAATTTGTATATTTTGTTATGTTTTAATGTTTTTATACAATAAAAACACTTTTGTTCAAAAAAGAGAAACATGTTTTTGCATCTCTATAGTCTGAGAGCCATACATTTTTTATTTTTCTGTGTACAGAGCTGTGTAGGGGCATTTTTATGCGGGATGAGTTGATGTTCCTACTGGTAGCATTTTTGGGGGGGACAAAGCTTTTTGATCGGTTTTAAATCCATTTTTTGGAAGGCAGGGTGAAGAAAATACTAAAAATTCTAGTAGTGTTTTTTTATTTTTAATAGTGCTCACCATGCAGTACACGTGACAGGTTAGTTTTACTCTGTGGTTCAATACGATTATGGCGATACCCAATGTATATTGCTTTTTATGCTCATCCCTAACACATTGTGAGTATAGCTTAGAGGCTCTAGCTATAGCTGCCGTTAAGGGCAAATCTTTTATGCTCCTGAAAGGATAGGATTGGTTCTGAGCATGTTCTATTCATGACCTTATAACACTTTCCTCTTACATAAACCCTATCCTCACTAATATATTGGAAGAGTGGTCACTGCCTCCTACAAAATCTACTGTTGTTATCAATCAGGTTGTGATTAACCATAGAGTGTGTTTTCCATTAAATTGTAATGAGTAGATGCAAAATGGTCAGATTTAGTTGTGTTTCAAATACGGGTGAATATAAAATAAGACCTGAATGTAAAATTAGTCACCATGTTGTGGTAACTGGACCGGACTGGAAGTGACACCACACAGAGAGAGTTGCTGTGAAAAAGCTGTGAAAAAACCCTATCCCCAACTGTGATAATGCTTGTGGACTGCAGACTGTAGGCAGAAGTAGGGCAGTCAACAAGCAGTTGTATGCAATAAGTATATGAACCATGTATCAAATAAAAAACTAAATAGATTCACCATTAGATGATTAAATATATGTACAGCATGGCAGATATAGGCAGTAATGTGCTTCATGGTGACACTATAATTAAGTTTAATCTGAAAGCAAGACAACAATAAGTGATAACTAACCCTAAGCTGTCTCTGGATCTTCCTCTAAATCTGTCCCTTGCATCTGACTTTGACATCAAGGCCTCTCTAGCCCCATAGAATTCCTGAAATTAACCCTGAAGATATCCCTAAGCTACAACTAACCTTGACACAAAAAGCAGCTTAAGGACCCAGATTCTTCTTAAAGCACATCAGAAAACCATTCTAGTACCAAAACTCATTTTCAATGACTACAGCAAACTCCACCGAGCAATACTAGGCTGGACAAATTGAAAACTAGAACACTAAAACAGAATGCAAACACTCAGCAGATTACTAGACAGACTCTCAAGACAGAACAATCTCTCAGAACAAGCCCTATAATCTACACCAGGTTAAATAACCCAGTCAGCTTTATAGAGAAGCTAGCATTTATCCAATCTACTCTTTCGAATTCAAAGGTGTGTTACCTGGTCAGCTGACCTGCTTTGAAAGGTTGTTTGTAGGTGGTGGCATAGCAATTGCATCAGAGGAGATCAAATCTCAAGGACAGGATGAAATGGCAGCAGAATTCCTGCCATTTATAACATGAACTTAGAGTTTAGGTTAGGATTTGGGTTAGGTTTAGAAAAAATATTTACGGTACATCCCAGTTTTTCCATCAAACCATCTTCACATCCAACAAGAAACTATTCGAGAAACACTAATAACATTTATTCATATACGAATTCATTCATAAAATTGGTATTATTTTATTATTGGGAAATTGGACTCATCCCCTTTTTTTCTGCCATATTTTCTATCCAATTTCCTGAAATTACAAAACATATCATCAATGTGTGAGTGCTGGGACCCCCAACAACATGTACAACTACTACTACAGCATCCTAAATCTTAGTACATCCCTATTTAAGTGAATGGCCCTGTGTCTCAAATCCGACTCAGCACTGGGTTAAAAGTGGCGCCGTTTCTGGGAAAGCCAAAGCAACCGTAGCCTCATTGTTCTAGACAGGAACCAAAGTGTCATAGAAAAAAAACAATATTGTTTACTGTATATTATCTAATGGCCATTTGCCCTTCACACAAATCTAGTATTGACTGTTCCAGAAACGGCGTGTTTGGGCCATTATTTCTAAATTGTTTCCCAACTTCCTGTGGAATTGAATACTGGACAGCTTTTCAATTGCTCTTGCATTTCGATTGATTATCAATACAGTTTTTGGGAATTAAGAATATTGCTCTATTCTTTGCCTTGGCATGGTGCTGACTTGGTGTTGTTGAACAGTAAATATTGCTGCGCGCTTTGCTTGACTCCTTTGATAAGAGACACAAAAAGGAATCAATGAGGTTTTTCTATCTTTAGAGGATATTACAAAGGTAGAAGGTGATCCGCAAACAATGCCTGCTACTCTCAAGGTCTTGTGCCGGGAGATCCCCACACTGTAATTAAAAAAAGGACATGATATAAGGTAGTCACCAGCACTCACAGCATGGTTATATTCTGGATTAGTTTTGGACAGAATAGACTTTACCCCTCAGGATTTTGGGGATCACAAGAATCATAGTGGGAATTTCAACTCCTCTGTGCAAATGTAATATACAAAATGGCAAGGAATGAAGTTGTGATATAGTATACTGTCATACACAGTCAAGTCACATTATTATGGCCAGCAGATAATATCCAGAGTAACCCCTATGGCTGCAGTGGACAGCGATAGAATGGCTGAGGAGTGATTCAACTAAGGTCTGTAGGTTGTCACAGGTATCTGGAACCATGCTGACTACATCCCACAGACACTCCAGAGCCAACACAGTGATTGAGGTGGTCGCACAGATGGTTAACTGGTATCAAGTCTGGGATATTAGGGGCCAGGTAGTACTTGAAAGTCTTGATCATGCTTTTCCAACCAATGTCAAACATTTAGAGCCATGTGATATGTCGCATTGTCTTGCTGTGAAATCCCATGTGTCCCAGGAAAGACAACCAGCATGTATGGGTATATGCAGGCCCAGACTGGCAATCTGCCCTATCAGGCAGATTCCCAGTGGGCCATCAGGCTCCAGGCCAGATGAAGACCACTGAATAACCAGATGGGCCCAGAGCGCCACTGCATCTACTCAAATGTATGTGCATCCTTGGCATGCGGCATATCTCTCATTGATGTTACTGTGCTTGGGTTGTATCAGCTACTCCGTTTCACTCCATGTTTTTATCAATTAAATCACTTTTTTTTTGTATTTTTATTGATTATTTTTATGGATTCTTTGCTGCTATTTTTTTTACTCTAATATTATACAGGAGAGTTTATCCGATTAATTTTTGACTACTTATGGGGGATAATGACATTTGATGCCCACCATAAAGTATAGATTTATACCCCAATCAGTTGAGAGTACCTTCCCCATGGAAGAGTGGGCCAAGAGAATTCCATATAAAACATCCACCAGATTTGAATGCTGCTACCGCCAGCTTGTGTTCTTCCAGCAATGGTTGCAGGGTGCTTGTTCTCTAATGTTTCTTGGGCATGCCAATGATCATCCTCTGCCAATCAGCAGAGGTCCAATTCCGATACTGCTTGAAAATTGAAGCCTTATCTCACTTTGTTAGCAGAGGTGCAGTGACCATATGAGATAGATAGATAGATAGATAGATAGATAGATATAAAGAAAGATAAAGAAAGATAAATAGATAATAATAGACTAATAATAATATAATTCATTTCCTCTTAAAACAACATATCCCAACATATATCATATATCAGTTCTATGTAGATGACACACAATGACACATTTATGAATGCACTAATAAATTTCCAGACTAAATTATATCAGCAGTAATAAACATAAGTGTAATTTAGTGTGTAAAACTCATTGTGAACAATAAAACACTGTCGGATAATATGTCATATATTACTTACAGTGTGGGTTGTATTACAGGATGATTCACATCGGTAATTTACAGGAAATCATGTCCCTCCCGTTTTCTGCAGGAAGGGTTCTCGGCATTTGGTAGACCTCTGTTTTTGAAAACTTCTAAACTGTTGGACAACCTGTGGGTGGCTGCACTGTCTAAGTGTGGCACTCCCTGACTGCAGAGGTCAAGCACTCCGGGTTTAAGTGCAGGAGAAGTGGGTTGGGTATTGGGTTGGGGGTTAGGGCATTTGGAGTGGTATTGCTAGCTCCACCTGATGTATTTATTGCCAGACTCAGTAAGAAGTCCCACCCGCCCTCTATGTTGCCATGATTAAGGGTGGTTTTCCACCTGAAACGCGTCGGCGTTCTTAGGGTTTTTTTTTCGTGTCTGTATTGCCATCCGGTTGCTTGTTACCTTCATGGACTACAAATAAAGAAGTTTTCGCTACATCTGCTCTGGCACCGCTGTATCATCTCTTCTTGCCACTAAGTGTGGCACTGCCTGACTGCAGAAGTCAAGCACTCCGGGTTTAAGTGCAAGAGAAGTGGGTTGGGTATTGGGTTGGGGGTTAGGGCATTTGGAGTGGTATTGCTAGCTCCACCTGATGTATTTATTGCCAGACTCAGTAAGAAGTCCCACCCGCCCTCTATGTTATTGCTTTGTTATTGTGTCTTATTGTTTTTTATGTCTATAAAGGAACATTGCATGGTACCTGCTGCCAGTCAAAGTGGTATAGAAAACAATATTTGGTCTACACATTCAAAAAAAATTTTTTGAAAAAAATGAGCATAGGTGCACGCTGGGGTGGCAGTAATAAACAAACACAATCCAATATTAGCAGCACATCACGAACACTAAAAAACTATCAAAAAGAACAGGAATTTTTGGAAAAGCATTTCTGCTCCTTAGAATACATGAAAAATGTTTAAGGTTCTTAGTTCACATTGTTGATTAAAACTGTTTCAGCCCACCTGCCAATCGAGAAGGTGACCCCAATACAGGTGGGAACCTACACTAACGTTAGCTCTCTTGGTGTCTGTTCAGACCTCCACATTTCAGGGAGAGAAGATTCGAGCTACAAGCTACTCTGCATTGATTTAAAAGCCTGTGCAGGTGGGCGGAGTGCAAAAAAAAACAAAGACGGGGCAGCCACTCCCCCCATACAAACAGTCCAGAAAACAATATTTGGTCTATATATCTCAAAAACTTTTTTGAATAAAATGAGCATAGGTGCACACTGATGTGGCATCAACATCCAAACACAATCCAATATCAGCAGCATACTACTAGCACTAAAAAACTATCAAAAAGAATTTTTTTAATAGCATTTCTGCTTCTTAGAATACATGAAACATTTTTGAGGTTCTTAGTTCACATTTTTGATTAAAACTGTTTCAGCCCACCTCCCAATCAGAGGACCTCAATACAGGTGGGAACCTACTCTATTGTCTGTAATGGGATACAGACATCCCTCGTCTTTGGAATATTGAAGGAAAAAGATTGATAAAAGTTTTTTATGTTGATCGAGTTTAAATAAAAGCTGTGACCGAACCCTGTTTTGTGTTGTTATTTTTATACATCAGGATTTTTGGTTTGGGAATGCCGTATATAGTGAACTTACACTGCTAGCCATATGAATATGGCCTAATAACAAGTATTTGCAAACATATTTGTATATTATAGCATGGACCCAATTCACACTGCAAATGGGCCAGGATATCGTTGGAAGACTCTGAGGAAGGTAGAGCCATAGTTGTCTCTTTTGCACTAAAGTTGCTCTATTATACATTGGTACAGGCAGTACTCGACTTACACCGTTCCAACTTACATCTGTTCCCTGGTTACAAACGGAGATTTATGAGGAGTGCTGAACTTGTAGTTCCATGTTCCACAGCAGATAGTAGATGTGGAACGGCAAGTTCCAGCATGCCACAGCAGCACATGAGGTGAAATCTTCTTGCCAGGGGCACAGACAGCAAGACAAATGTAAAAACCCTTTTCTGCACTATCCAAAAAGGAAAAAACTTTTGTGCTGGAGTTACATTTAATAAATACACCTGCTCCGACTTACATACAAATTCAACTTAAGAACGAACCTTCAGTCCCTGTCCTGTTCATAACCCGTAATGCTTTATGTGTAGACACAAAAGCTTGGTACACTTTGCTTTGAGGATATAAGAAAAAACTACGAAATCTCTTTTGAAGATAACTAGTGAAGAGTACACCTAAGATATGGAGGCCCGGCGTAGGCAGACTATAAACAGAAAAAACTACGAATATGACAAGAGATACGCCTTCAGGCTAAAATGTAACTTTTATTAAATTTTTAAAAAAAAGGGGAACTAAAGTGTCCCTATAAATCCCTAATAATACTAAGACCTAAGAAAAGTAGAGGTACCGCCCTGAAAAAGGGCGACCCTACTCAGGAACCTAACCTACCTATCCCTAAAGACAATCCCTACTCAATCTAATAAGTATTATTAAGTACTACAAAGACTATAAATAAAGAAATAACTACTTAAGAAATAAAGGTGCAACCCCGTGATAAAGAAAACTAAATAGAAACACCAATGAAAACAAATCAAGAATAAATAAATATAAGATAGATGTTATAATGCTTAAGCACAAAGATATGCGCTGAGCAAAACACAAAAATGTGTGTTGTAGTCTAAGAGTAGGGTTATGATATATTAAACCCACATATAAACAGATAAATATATCCCTTTCTAAATTTCAGCTAATGTATGCAGAAAAAACTAGATGCCATGTATTAAAAGATCACTTTCCCTCCA
>JAODAL010002762.1:0-188126 GCA_025379985.1 Phyllomedusa bahiana
GTGAAGTTTTTATTGGCACTGTTTTGGCATATATGTGACCTTTTGATCACTTCTTATTTCAATTAAATTATATTTTATTGTAATAGATCAGACTTTTACAGACATAGTGATCCCAAATATTTCTTTATTTGCAAAATGGAAAAAGGGTAACTTTTAATATTTATAATTTTTAAAATAAAATTAGTGGTTGATTTTCTTAAAAGGGTTGCCCTTAAAAAAAAAAAATCTAGGAGGCAGGAACAAAGGATGTTCAACAGAGATTGTGCTAAAATAACCAACCCTCCTTTGGTCACCTGATCTGTTTCTTGTGTGTGAAGACAGAGAACAACTGAGCTTTTCATCATAAACAATAGGCGTAGAACTGCAGGAAGCCCACAGAAAAATTAATAAAGTACAGTCACATCAAGAGAGGTTCATTGAGCCCTAAATGGAACCCAGCCCCCTATCCCTGCCTACTTGACATGCTGCCCTTAGAGGCAGACCTCCAACTGGGCGTTGGTCCCTGCACTACTAAAGTGCTGGGGCCGTCAAGTGATAAGACAAGTCTGTCAGTCTAAGGCTATGTTCACACGGCTTAATTGCGGGACGTAATTACGCCCCGCAATTACGCCGTGTGGACGGGGCGGGGCGGGAGCGGGGGAGTAAGCAGGGGGGCCGGCACTTCGCCGGCCCATTGACTATCACTGCTAGCGGGCCCGTATACGCGCTAGAAAGTGACAGGTGAATTATTCCCCGCCCGGCGGATTCGCCGGGCGGGAGAGGAGACGTAATCCATAGTTTCTCTATGAGAACTGTGAATTACCGTAATGAATGGGCCGTTTTCGGCCCGTAATTGGCGCACTTCGGCGCGTAATTACGGACCGAAATACGGCCCATTTTAAGCCGTGTGAACATAGCCTAAGTCAGTAACGGAACGGTAATGTCAGGCCACAAAATCAGAAGACAAAGAGAGACCTTCCCTCATATAATTTAGACTTTTAGACATTGGAATGTTTTTGTGCGTAAATTTTCCCTTGTTTTTTTAAGGCTATGTCTCCACTGCACACCTTTCCTGTTGTTTTTCAGTGTTTTTTGTTTTCTAAACAAAACAGATCCCATAGACTTTAAGGGTATGTTCACATGGCGTGTTCTGTCTGTGTGAACATACGTTATTAGTTGCTGCCATGGCCCGGGCGCTGTCCGCAATCTCTTCAGCTGTTTGCACCTCCTCTGGGAGCACATACAGCTAAAGATACTATTATGCAGCAGAGAGCGAGCGCACCCTGTTCCGCAATAGAACTCCGAAACGCCGCATTGGAACATGCGGCGTGAGTTTCATAACATCATGCCGCATCATGAGATAACATCATGCTGCCTGTGCCGGGAAGAAGACGGATCGCATCGGAGTAGCAGGAAAAGTGAGTACTTGTATTTTTTTTTTTTTTTTACAAACCCTGTGTAGACCTGCTTGTACCTGCCTTTGGGGGGGACATATACCTGCCTATACCTGCCTATGGGGGGACATATACCTTCCTATGGGGGACATTAAACTGCCTACACCTGCCTATGGGGGACATTAAACTGCCTATACCTACTTATTGAGGACATTAAACTGCCTATACCTACCTATGGGGACATATACCTGCCTATGGGGGACATTAAACTGCCTATACCTGCCAATGGGGGACATTAAACTGCTTATACCCACCTATGGGGAAATTAAACTACCTATACCTGCCTATGGGGGACATATACCTGCAGATACCTGTCTATAGGGGACATTAAACTGCCTAGGTAATTTTATTGGTATCCATTCTTATTTTTGAAATTCACCAGTAGCGCTGCATTTTCCACCCTAGGCTTATACTCGAGTCAATAAGTTTTTCCAGTTTTTTATGGCAAAAGTAGGTGCCTCGGCTTAATCTTGGGTCGGCTTATACTCGAGTATATATGGTATGCAGCATTGTATTGAGAATAATGCAGTAAAGTTTCTTATTATTGCTCAAAATTATTTTCTGTTTGCATTAAAAAAATAATGACACAAATCAAACATGGAAAAATGTTCTTATTTATTGTACATTGACTGAATTACACAGTTTGTTTTCCAGCTTTTTACCAGCAGTGTCACTTTTATAAGCAGTCACCAACACATCTAATATTGGATTAAATATTGCAGTAATTTTGCTTTTTTGGAGAAAGAAAACAGTAATCTAACAGTCTTGTAATCTATCAATGCTATGTAAGCAGTTCAGTTCATTGCGAACAAGTCAAGTGTTGTGCTGCTCCAAGTAAGGATACCAATAATCCATACTGAGTCTTGAAGTAAAAAAGCCCCAAACCAAACTTTAAGCTCATCCATTCCTCCCTAGGCCAACCCATGCAATAATTGTATTTGTATCTAACACGGAAAGACAGCAGACATTGACTACACTTCTAAAGATGCGGCTTCAGGATCAAACACGTTCACTCTGATGTCCAGATTCATGCAGTAGAACAGCAGCTGACTGTCTGGACTTGCTCATGCTCTCTCCTGCTTACTTGCTTCCAACTCTCGCAGATAAGAATCGATGACAGACAGAGGCACACCTTGCATTAGAAGGCGGAAAAATGACACTCCACCTGCAAAGCAGAGGGTAGAAATGTTTAGTGTCCTCCTGGTAATCAAAGTACATTCCTATGCTGTCATATGGCCCTGTCCTACCTAAAGGGAACCTGTCAGATGGTCTATGCTACCCTATCTGATCTCAGGTTGTGACAGAGGGAGAGAAGCTGAGCCCTGTGATGTTTGGAGCAGAATTTCTGAGAAAAAAGCAGAGAAAATCCTGACTGGACTTCTTAATATACAATGAGAGTCCTGCTTACCCCACCCACATGCAGTGACTGACACACACTGATACAGGGAAAGCTGTCACTGTATGTGGATGTGGTAAGCAGGACTTTTACTGTCACTTAAGGAGTCCAGTCAGGATTTTCTCAGCTTTTTACTCAGAAATCCATCATATAACCCTATATATCACAGAGCTCAGCTTCTCTCCTCTATCATATAACCCTATATATCACCGAGCTCAGCGTCTCTCCTCTATCATATAACCCTATATATCACAGAGCTCAGCTTCTCTCCTCTATTATATAACCCTATATATCACAGAGCTCAGTTTCTCTCTATCATATAACCCTATATATCACAGAGCTCAGCTTCTCTCCTCTATCATATAACCCTATATATCACAGAGCTCAGCGTCTCTCCTCTATCATATAACTCTATATATCACAGAGCTCAGCTTCTCTCCTCTATCATATAACTCTATATATCACAGCTTAGCTTCTCTCTTCTATCATATAACCTTATATATATCACAGAGCTCAGCTTCTCTCACTCAATCATATAACCCTATATATCACAGAGCTCACGTCTCTCCTCTATCATATAACCCTATATATCACAGAGTTCAGCGTCTCTCCTCTATCATATAACCCTATATATCACAGAGCTCAACTTCTCTCCTCTATAATAGAAACCCTATATATCACAGAGCTCAGCTTCTCTCCTCTATCATATAACCCTATATATCACAGAGCTCAGCTTCTCTCCTCTATCATAATATACCATATATATCACAGAGCTCAGCTTCTCTCCTCTATCATATAACCCTATATATCACAGAGCTCAGCTTCTCTCCTTATATCATATAACCCTATATATCACAGAGCTCAGCTTCTCTCCCTCTGTCATATAACCTTATATATCACAGAGCTCAGCTTCTCTCCTCTATCATATAACCCTATATATCACAGAGCTCAGCTTCTCTCCCTTCTATATTATAACCCTAATATATCACAAAGCTCAGCTTCTCTCCTCTATCATATAACCCTATATATCACAGTGTTCAGCTTCTCTCCTCTATTATATAACCCTATATATCACAGAGCTCAGCTTCTTTCCTCTATCATATAACCCTATATATGACAGAGCTCAGCTTCTCTCCAAAATCATATAACCCTATATATCACAGAGCTCAGCTTCTCTCCTCTATTATATCACCCTATATATCACAGAGTTCAGCTTCTCTCCTCTATCATATAACCGTACATATCAAACAGCTCAGCTTCTCTCCTCTATCATATAACCGTACATATCAAACAGCTCAGCTTTTCTTCCTCTATGACATCCTGCTCTTATATAGGGCAGCATAAACCAGATGAAAGGTTTGCTTTAAGTGCAAGGCATTGAATACTCAAATCTTTCAATACATTATTTTATTGTTAAAATACCTTCTACTCACATTGTGCCTTAAATATCCATGCGGTTAAAAACAACATATTCCCATGCTGAATTAACGAGCTTTTCTTAAAAAATAAAATATAAAATACCTGTTTCATCACCTTCCACGTTTAAAATTGATGAGAAAAGGGGCATTGTCTTGAAGGAAAGTCAGAAAGCCTTAAAAGTCACACATTGTGGAACAAATCTACACCTGCTAATAGCAGATAAAGATTTGCTTTCTTACATGTTAGGCTAGGTCTACACAGCACAGAAATACCTTCAGATTTTCGGCAGATTCAGTATTTTGAATCCAACGGTACACTGCGCTGCATAGATAGCAAAAATTATTTTTTTACTGCGGTGTTTATAATCCGGTGGAATATGCAACATGTTGCAAATTCTGAAGGATCCCACCGGATTGCCAATTGAATGTATGGGAATCCGCAAAGCTGCGCCAAGAAACGAGGTCCAGCAAATATCAAAATGCCATCGGATTTCGGACAGCATTTTGACATTTGCTATGTAGACCCAGCTTTAGACAGTCACTAATGCCCCCAATTTATCAATAGGCACAAATTACTTTAACCACCTTCTTTGCTTAGTACATGTGACTTATATGCTGTACTACACTATGAAACCTTACCTGTACTGTATTACCATTTTATTGTGCATCTTTCCTCAACAGGAGTTAAACCGTTCTTCACTTTATGTGCAGTATAATAAGTTTTTTTCATATTATTGGATTGTTGCATTTACATTGGACAGCTTGGCAACCAAGACATAAATACCAGGTAGATGAGCCATATGCCTTTAAATGTAAAGGGACCAAATACTTACTGGAGAAAAGTTGCCTAGACCTTCAAATTTTAACTAGTCTGGCTGACAGTCTAATGTGTAATTGAGGACCTCTTTAGGGTATGTTCGCACGGCTTAACTGCGGGGCGTACAGTACGCTCCGCAATTAAGCCGGGTGTTCGAGAGTTGGCGCGTACTCCTGCGGCGCGGGGGGGCTGGAGCCCGTCGGCCCCATAGACTGTCATTACTCGTGGCACGTAAGCGCCGTGGATAAATGACATGTCAATTATCTCCCCGGGTGTACAATACGATCATATTGTAAGCACGGGGAAAGGAGGCGTAATCCATAGTTCTCTATGAGAACTGTGGATTACCGTAATGATTGGGGCGCTTTTCACTCGTATTAGAGCGCAGTACGCGCTGAATACGTGGCAAAATGCATCCCAAAATAAGCCGTGTGAACATACCCTTACTCTTCTCTGACAGATGATTTGAAGCCTGAAAAGCATTGAACATGTTAAATTTCAACGCCCAATCTTTTTTTTCCCCCAATAGATAAGCTGCCCCCAAAGGTGTTTGTCAGAGGCTCTTATTTCCACAATAAAAACATGTATGCTCGGCTGAACATAATGTACATCCGTGTGGAGGAATTGGGTGTCATCCAATAGCTGTCATCCAGAGTAGCGAGCATAGCATGTATATGTTTTTAATAGGAAAGCAGAGAAAGCTGCTGGCAGCCATCACACTTGGCCAAGAGTGCATGAACAGTAGGGCATGGAAATTCAACATGCCCAATCCTACTCTTTCCCTATGATCATCTGTCAGGTAGAGTCAGTCCACCCAAGATTAGTGGATTTCTTGGGACTGTTCTGCAATGCTTAGGGAAGCCTTAAAGGAAATCTGTCACATTGAAAAGGCTGTCTGATCTGTAGACAGCACAGTACAAAACAAGAGTGGAGCAGATTGATATATAGCTTAGTGGGAAAATTACTCATTTATTCATTCTGCTAATTCTGGGCTCAGGAGTCCAGTGGACGCTTCAACCCAGTGACTGACAGCTGTCTCTGTAGACTTGCTAATAACAAGGAAGACTGTCAGTAATTGAGTGACACCATCCACTGGAGTCCTGAGAACAGAAGGAACAGAGATATTAAACAATAACTTACAAGTTATACTGAGTCTTTCAGAAATACCATAGAAAAGAACAGGAAGAAGTGGTCTATATATCTGCGAATCACAACAAAATAATAATTTAATTTCCTAAGATTTGTATTACTTCTAAGAAGAAACTTAGTGAGATACAGACATGCAAGTCTAATTGAAACAAAGGTAATAGTCATAGAATATGTGTAGACTTGTTACATTTTCATTACTCAAATAATAAGAGTTAACATATACATGTATACATCAAAAACACACTGGGCCACATCGAAATTGTCTAACAGTAACATTGTCTTTATTGCCATGTAGACCAATCAGAGCTCAGTTTTCATTTTTGAATCTGCTCTGGAGAAATAAAAGCTGCGCTCTGATTGGTTGTTTTCATAAATAAGGCCTATTACAGGTTGTTTTATCCTTATACAGTCATCTTGTCTCCTTGACATGTTCAGAATGGGGTATAGCTAGGTAACGGAGCAGGAGGACTAAGGATTTACCCTCATTGATGCCACTTGACAGATCCATCAAGCAACAGATATTATAAGTGCCCGACGGACCTCATCAACTTATAATGAAGTCCATCAAGTTCCTTTGTAGCTTCTGTTATTTTGAATGGAAGTACAGTGCTGCATACTGTGCTATTTTTTTTAAATCAAATCTGCTAAGACTGTGAATGGAGCCTGTGACAATAAGTCTATGTTCACAGGGGCAAATTTCGGCGTGCATTTCGAGTCGTATTTGCGCCTTAATACAAGAGAGATGAGCGCCGAAATTAAGTTAATCCATAGTTCTCATGGAGAACTATGGATTACGCCTCCTCTCCCCGGGCGTACAATACGATCGTATTGTATGTGCGGGGAGATAAGTGACATGTCACTTATTCGCGGCGTGTAGCCCCATGCTAACTAATATGGCTGAGAATGCTATCTATCCTAGAAACTAATGCAAGGAGAGTCTTCAGCATAAGCAGCTGAGTTCTTGAATTCAGCTACAAGGATGCCCATGTGCCTTAGCTGTATGTTGGAAAAACCCAACAATTTTAGCAGCACACTAGTATCTACTGTGTACATAGAAAGGATCAAGCGTATTGCATTTCCATATACAAAATCCTTTGTTCCCATGGGAGATATGTAGACTTGGCTTTGCCCAGTGCATATCTATTGTTGAGTTAGGAAGACTAAAAGTGGGCTATTGTATGTGTAATGGGGAACTATTAAAGGGATTGTCCACTTTATTATTTTTCTTTATTATGTACAGTTACAGTGACAAGCAAAAGGGGAACAATGTTTTAAACTTTTGACTTTCAGGTTTCATATCTCACCACCCACTACAGCTTTGAATGTGAGACTATCATTTTATAGACAATTATCTTGACTATCTCATACATAAATTGGCTTACAACTATTTAGCATATGCTTAGTTATGCAGATTCTTGTCATGTAACTGCATTGTTACTGTTTTACGCCCAGTGGTGGAACAATCTTCTTCTTCTTGTAACTACAAATTACAACCCATTCTCACATTCCCTAATAGCTCAGTGTGTTATAAGGTTGATTTCCAAGCAAAAGGTCACTGGTTCAAGCAGCTATGAAGAAAATTTCCCAAGAAAAGAGAAGCAGCATCATCCAGCTCATTGATAATGTCTCTGGGCCAAGAAAATTGCCAAACGGCATCATGTGAGGCCCTGACGGTTGGAAGAACATGAAATGAAGTCCATCCATTGCAAAACCAAGAAGTGGACATCCAGGCAAAATATCAGAATCAACAAGTCGTCTCATCACAAGGTCTATCAGTTCTGGTGCGACAAATACAGCAGTGGAGGTGGCACTTATACTTCGTAATATTGAGATCACAGATGTCCATGCAAGCACCGTGTGACACGCATTACACAAGTCTGGAATACTCGAGTACTATGGGTATGAAAAGGACGACATAGTGTTCCTGGGGGTCAACAACCCGAAGCAGACGTCAAGGTTGGAGAAGAAATGGTTCAATGACAATGAAGCAGAGTTGCTGGACTAGTCCCCACAGTCCCCAGACCTCACCCCAATCGAACATATGTTGGTAGAGTTGAAGAAAAAGCGCCATTTGTACCCAAGTGGGTTGGCCAGTATGCACCAACATTGGGAACATGTACAAGAGACCTGGAATCAGATTTCAGTTAAGACATGCTTGAATCTGATTGCGACCCCAAAAGGATTCAGGCAGTGCAGAAAACCAAAGGGGAATTTACAAGGTACTAACAAAATTCTAAAACTTGAGCTTTTTAGGAGCAAAACAGTAACAATGCAGTTACATGACAAGAATCTGCATAACTAAGCAGGTGCTAAATATTTGCATGTCAAATTTATGTATGAGATAGCCAAGATAATTGTCTATAAAATGATGGCCTCATGTACAAAGCTGTAGTGGATGATGAGATATGTAGCCTGGAAGTCAAAAGTTCAAAACATTGCTTGACACAGTGCAAAATAATAGCAGTCTAACATTAATGTGTTTAATTACTGTTTTTGATTGAAAACATAATGCAACACGCTCAAAAAATCTTGAGTAGGTGTAGCCGACTAATGGGCAATCAACAGTCATGACATGCACGCTGCTAACTCATTTAATGAAAGCGGGATGCTCAAATACATAGCAGTGTGGACTTCAACTAGTGAGGTCATTTATTCTGTGTCGCTTGTGGCCCATATTTAATGCAGGAGGGAAACCAATGTTGTACCTGCTGGTTTTAGCCCATTCTCAGTGCGTACAATGGGTAGTTTCAGACATTGTACCAAAGTAGAAAGAACTCTGATAAAGGAGTTGATTGGAGAGGGAACAACATATATAGAATAAATTTTTAGTGGTCATATGAAAAGATCACCAATGCTATAAAGTGGCATCAAAACCAGAAACACGTAGTAGGAAAATGAACACTACCATCAGACTAGACCATAAAATAACAAGAATGGCAAAGAGGCATCCAATGGTGAACTCCAGGGAGATCAAAGAAGAGCTTCAGTTATCTGTGAGTACTGCAACACTCAGAAGGCGCCTACATGAAGCCAAAGTATTGCTAGAAAGCCTCTTCAAGTATCAGGGAACACATTGAATGTCCTAAAGAGAAGTGGTGCAACCTTCTATGGACAAATGAGAGCAAGATTGTTCTTATTGGGTCTAAAGGCTGCGGTTTGTCAGATGACCCTTAAAAACTGAATTGAAGCCAGAGTACACTGTGGTACAAGCATAATGGTTTGGGGATGCTTCTCCTACTCTGGAGTTGTCCCCATTTATCGCATACCAGGGACCATGGAGCAGTTTAAATCTATAAAATTACTGGAAGAGGTCATGTTGCCTTTTGATGAAGAAGACATGCCCTTTAAATGGGTGTTTCAATAGGACAGTGACCCCAAACACACCAGCAAGCAGGCAACATCAACAAGATTGATGTTATGAAGTGACCAGCCCAATCCTCAGACTTCAATCTGATTGCGAGTTTGTGGTATGACATAAAAAATGCAGTTTTTGATGTAGAACCTAAAAATGCAACTGATCTGTGGAATGTAGTACAATCTGCTTGGGCTGGAAGATCTGGTTTCAGGTGTCGGACGTTAGTTGACTCCATGTCACAAAGATGTAAAGCAGTTCTCAGAAATAAAAGTTACACAACTAAGGCCATGTTCACACGGCTTAAATCTGGACATATTTCAGTCCGTAATTACGCGCCGGAGGCTGAAAACGTCCCAGTCATTACGGTAATCCACAGTTCTCATAGAGAACTGTGGATTACCGTCTCTTCTCCCCGCTCGGCGAATACGCCGAGGGGGGAGATAATTGACATGTGAATTACCAGCGGCTTATATGCTGAATTACCAGCGGCGAGGTGTCGCCCCCCGCTCCCTCCCCCGCTCCCACCCCGCCCCCGGCCACACGGCGTAATTGTGGGGTGTAATTACGTCCCACAATTAAGCCGTGTGAACCTAGCCTAAATGTTACTTCAGTGATCTACAGAAAAGCTAAATCTGGGAACAAATTTCAGTTTATACTGTAAATTTCCAGTTGGCTAATGAAAATGCACACACTACTATTTTTTGAACAGTCTATTTCTACATTTACTTCATTTTCAGTTTGTAATTTTATATTTTCGATCATGTTTTCATTTGGATTTGAATGTGCAGAGCTACCAATGCCTTTGTGTACATGGAAATAAATGCTATTATGAGGATTGAGCTTTTTCTCATTTGTTCGAAACACACTGCTATTATTTTACACATACCGTAACTGTACATAATAGGAAATTAAACAATTTTCTGATTTAAATGTACTCAAAATTCTGCTCCTATGCCTCTATTATACCAATGCAGTAGACGCATTGGTATAATAGAGGGGCAGATTGTGCTTGTAATACTTAAAGGGGTTTTGCCAAGAAGTGATTTCCTCACCTAACAGGCTGATACTCTTATCTAAAGTCTTGAGAAAAGGGGCATTGTGTTTCTGTGTTTAAAAAACAATTACCTCTTCTGTGATGTCATCGCTCCACCTCCCATGCACGCACCTGCGGCTGATAGTCTCTGTAGTTGAGTAAACATTATTTTGCTAATCCACAGAGGATAACTGTATTGTGCACAAGCTCTACGGGTTTTGTTTCTCCTTATCTGCTCAGGAGAGAAGATAAGTTCCAAGCAGGCAGCGTTCTATTGTTCGTTCACGGACTGCTGCAGGGGGGAGGAGAGCTGAGCAGGGATCCAGGGAGCGTCTGCATGTTTACTCATATAATTACATTACAACTAGTGGATTCTCTATACAAAAGACACAGGATCTTTTCTCCCACTCCATTCAAAGCTCGTTCATGTGTCCTGCCATCAGATAAGAAGTGCAAACAACGCAAGCGCGTCCAGATCAGCTCCTGCTCGTAGCTAAAGTAAACAGTCAGGAAACTAAGGGCATCTTAGTCAGGCTGTAGCTTTCACATGCTACACTTTTTATAATCACATATATTTAGAATAGTGATTAAATACTAATTTTGGTGGATCCCAAGTTAACATTAGATCGTGTCAAAACCTCTTTAATTATAGTTGGTAGAAACTCTGCTTTGGACCTTCAGCATCATTTCCTTGTCAGAATTCCATGTTTGTAAGTGCACAATTTGCGATGAAGAAACAACTCTTTCTTTGCGCTGATGCGTTCAGCACTGAAAGTCTGTTGTGTGAACGTACTCCTATACAATTATGTGTGTTTTATTTTTCAAACAGTTAACTTTATTATCAATCGGACATATCCCTAGAGAGACAGTAGTTATATAAGTAATTATACACAGTGAAATTACTCCATAGATGAAATATAAACCTGTTGTTAGCAGACTGTCAAGAGGTCACATGACTGACACCATGTTTAGAATGCAATTTTTTCAGTGTGAAGTCATGTGAAATATCGAAGTGACAAAGGCTTTCCACCAGTAAGTCCATAAATCAGAATATAAACATTATTCAGGAGACTCTGCATTAGGGCACTTACCTGCTGACCCTCTGCAATTCCTTCTTTCTCCACCCTCTGGCTGAAATGTATATGATCATTGGGATAATCTCAAATAATGCTTATTCTCTGATTTATGGCCCTACTGGTGATGAGCCATTGTCACTTGGATGTGTCACATGGCTTTACCTTGAGTTTAAAATTAATTTGCACATGAAAATTATGGCGTGCTATGGTTTTCTCTATAACATTTGAACTGTGGGATTGTAAACCACTTCTACTGAGTACCCTAACCTTACCTGCTGAAAAGTGTTTGGTTCCTGCTTCTATGTTTGACACCATGTTTAGTCCATGGAAGCAATTACAGTACTATGGACAGGAATGGGGGCTATAACATTTCTTGTTCTAGATAGTTGTATAGGAGCAGTAGGATTTAGGTGCATGCCCAAGCTTTCAGTCTTGGCTGAAGGCAGGAGTACCATCAAGGCAGTCAGGGAACTTGATCAAATTTCATAAAAAAGCGGCCCACTGCTAAACTGCAAGATAGGAGCTGGTAATGGGCAGGGAGCCCAGAAGCTTCAGTCGTATGGAGCCCTGAAATAACTTATGACAGCCCTGGCTGAAGGCATACTAAAAAGGTCTAGGCACGACAGTATAACACAAAAGTGAGTACAACCCTCACATTTCTGTAAAAATTGTGCAATATCTTTTCATCGAACAGCACTGAAGAGATGTCAGTGTACCGTTTGTGTAACAGTGTAAATTTGGGGTGCACTTGAAATAACTGAACACACAGCCATAAATGTCTAAACCGCTGACAACAAAAGTGAATACACCCCTAAGTGAAAATGGACAAATTATGCCCAATTTGCCATTTTTCCACCAAGGTGTCGTGACTCGTTACGGTTACAAGATCTCAGGTGTGAATGGGGAGCAGGTGAATTAAATTTGGTCTTGTCGCTCTCACACTCTTTCATACTGGTCACTGGAAGCGCAATATGGCACTTCACTTAAAGAACTCTCTGAGGATCTATAAAAGAGAATTGTTGCTCTACATAAAGATGGCCCAGACTATAAGAAGACTGAAACTGAGATGTAGCACAATGGCCAAGACCATACAGCAGCTTAACAAGAAAGGTTCCACTCAAAACAGGCCTCGCCATGGTGGAACAAAGAAGTTGAGTGCACATGCTCAAACCATACTTTACACACTGCATCAAATTGGTCTGCATGGCTGTCATCCCAGAAGGAAACCTCTTCTAAAGATGATGCACTAGAAAGCCCGCAACTAGTTTGCTGAAGACGAGCAGACTAAGGACATAGATTAATGGAACCATGTCCTGTGGTTTAATGAGACCAAGATAAACTTATTCAGATGGTGTCAAACGTGTATGGTGGCAACAAAGTGTGTACAAAGACAAATTTGTCTTGCCTACAGTCAAGCATGGTGATCGAAATGTCATGGTTTGGGGCTGCATGAGTGCTGCCAACTGTGGGGAGTTTCAGCTTATGGAGGGAACCATGAATGCAAACATGTACTGTGATCTATTGAAGGAAAACATGATTCTCTCCCTTTGGAAACTGGACCTTAGGGCAGTATTCCAATATGATAACTACCCCAAACACACCTTCAAGACGACCACTGCCTTGCTAATGAAAATAAGAGTAGAGATGCTGGACTGACCAAGCATGTCTCCAGACCTAAACCCTATTAAGTATCCGTGGGACATTCTCAAATGGAAGGTGGAGGAGCACAAGGTCTCTAACATCCACCAAATCCGTGATGTCGTCATGGAGGAGTGGAAGAGGATTCCAGTGGCAACCTGTGAAGCTTTAGTGAACTCCATGCCCAAGAGAGTTAAGGCAGTGCTGAAAAATAATGGTGTCCACACAAAATATTGACACTTTGACCACAATATGTCCCTTTTTTTACTCACTTTTTTTTTTGTTTAGACATTGATGGCAGCATGTTTAATTATTTTGAGGACACACCAAATTTACACTGTTATACAAGCTGTACACTGACTACTTTACATTGTATCAAATTTTTGTGTTGTTCCATGAAAAGATATAATACAATATTTACAAAAATTTGAGGGGCGTACACACTTTTGTGAGATATTGTTAGTATAATAGCACACCAATCTTTCTTATTCAGTTAGTTAAGAAAGTGGTTCAGTGGCAGTACATTTCTTTTTTTTTAGTGAATCATAAAAATAGAGTGTAAGAGTACTTTAAATCTTCATAATATTTGTAACAGTGAATCAGAAAAAGTGTTCACATGGCGGGTTTGGACGCCGATTCTGGGTGCGAATTTAGGGCCACATTTAAGGACCTGTTTCGGTCAAAAACTCACTTTTTTTGTCCATAGGTTACTATGGGCAAAAGAGTGAGTTTTTGACCGAAACAGTTTTCATACATGTTGCCTTTAAAGTCTAGAATCCGTATCCAAATCGAATGTAGTTACTAACACTGTACACTATGTGAAATCAGTATTACTGTTCAGATGATACTGATTTTACATGAATAGGCTCAATTGAAGTCATAAAGTATAGGAGGCAATCCAGGTAGTTTCCTTGCTGAAACTCCGTACTGTTGAATGCACTCGCCCTAAGAGACTATAAAGTATACTTTAAATCTTCAAAATATGTATAATAATTATTGAATTGGAGGAAGAGAGTATAAATATATTTTAATTTTTCCAAAATATTTGTAACAATGTAGTCAGTATCATCAGATTAGAAGTTGGGGTATGTTCGCACATTTGTGCCGAAGTACGCTCCTCAAACACTGTAAAATTATTTGACAAGTCCAGCACTTATTGAGTTGCTTGAATTTCTCGACGTTTATACAAAGATTAGGAAGCAGAGGGCTGCCTCAGGGCATTTGCATGTTAAAATTCCGCACTGGCAACCGCATACTTAATAAATGGCGCTAAACACAGCGTATTGCGGCATGTACCTGTGTGCACTGCAATATGCCGTTGGAATGTACCCTTAGTTGATTGTGTAGTTTAACATGTATCATTTTCTGGTGTACAGTAATCTCAGTGGACCCAGCAAACTAAAACATGTATATCTATTGTCATGACTTGTGTATCTGCTGTGTGCATAGTTATAGTATTGTATCTTTACATGGGTCTGCATATTAAATACAGATGAATTGATCATCCATTATATGTATTTAATACTGCATGTAGCTTAATCTGCTACAATCATATCATGTAGATGAAGCAGCTATTATATACCTTACATGTCACATGTAGAAGTATCAGCTGTCATGTACACATGATCTGCAGATTAATCTGCTACTGTAGATATGACATGTAGACCAGTTTCTCATCATGTCCATATCCCAACTATAATAGCTGAAAGTCTCATCGTCTACATATGTTAATTAAGATACACATATGAAGATGGAGAATTTTAGTTCACAAATATAGATATTAATTATAGAAGCAGGAATATGTCAATGTAGTGCATAGTATTCTTGGTCCATAGCAGGGAAACCGGTAGAACAGGAATATGACAATTCTAGGATTTTACCTGTATTTGGCCACCATTATGACTCTGAAATGTAGAGACATTGGGGTAATAGATAATTTTATTTATGTTGATTCTAAACATCTTTAAAACATATCCTTATTTATCTTGTAGATCCGGATACCATGTAGGGAAAATGCAGAAGCCAAGTTGTCAAGTCTAAAATAAGTCCAGTGGTTTGAAAAATATAGAACCGTGTGATTGAGGAAACCAGAGTGAAGCAATATTATTAGTAAAAGGTTGGATCATCTTTTTAACAGTGATTCAACAACAACAGTTTGTTAGCTCATGACGCAGACTACGGTTAGATATGGAAGGTCAGCAAAGTTCTGCATGAAACATAAGCTTCATATGACATGACCATATGAAAGCTTACCTTAGGTGACAATACACATTCAATAATCCTTATTGTGCAACTAAGGGAGAGAGAAAGAGAAGTCATGAACAATTAGAAGCTAAGAAAGAACATAGTGATTACTAAATGGAGCAGGCTGTGATATCATGAGAGCTAAGTAAGTGTGGTCAAAGCATATGAAATATGGAATCCAGCAATTTTTCATAAATTAATAACTGAGCATATTAATGCACACAGATTGTTCAAAGGAAAACACTCAACCAGGTTAACCTTTCTGGAAAAGGTGAGGATAATTATATATATAGTGTATATGTATATATACTGTATGTATATATACATTTATATATACAACATTTATATATAGAGTCACACGCATGAAACAATATATTAATGTACACATATAGAATAAAAATGATATATACATATATTTTGAGTATACATGTGTGTGTATATATAGATAGACAGACGGACAGATATAGTCTATCCTCTTCTGAATTAGGGGTTCATTTACAAAGACTCCATTTAAGGCCACGCTTGCATTTAGATAACTAGGGACAGGCTGACAATGTTCAATTTCAATTGGTTGTCAGTCAAAGTTACTAAATGTAGCTAAATAAAAGGTTTGTAAATGGATCCTTTAATCTTCCAAACTTTAGAAACTGTATAATATTTATCAGCTTAAACTGAACAGTAGTTAAAGGGGTTGTCTCACTACATTCATTCTTTTTACCTCAGTCCTGTTTTCTTGGTTTCATTTTGAATACAGGGGCGTGTTTACTGGCTTCTACTACAAAAATGCACTATGTCTTATTTTGGGGGTATCTTATTTTGGGGGAAACAGGGTAGACTGCAGTAAAAGCCAGGTCTGTAGGTCTGTAGCTATAGCAACCAGTGCTGGCAGCCTATCAGGAGAGAGTAAACAGGTCTGTAGCTATTGCGACCAATGAGGCCATACATGAGGGGATAACTAGGAATAGGTAGGAAATCGTTAATGGACACATATTACAAAGTGACTTGTTTTTGCAAGATCTTTAACATAAAAAGCAATCCATGTATTGATACAACCCCTTTAAAGGGGTATTCCCATCTCAGACAATTGTGGATTGGATAAACAGGATATGCCATAAATGTCTGATAGGTGCATGGATCTGCTGCTATCCTGAGACTGGGCAGTGGAAAGTCTCCATGTATAACAGAAAGGGGGTTGCGCTGATCTCTTATCGCTATGCCATAAATGTCTGAGAATGGAAAATCCCTTTGAAATGTTACATTATGGGATTAATGTAACAAAAGCCAGTTAATAAAAGAAGTGGCTTTGGTGCTCATAGTAACCAACCAGAGTTCAGATTGAGGATTAAATTTGGGCTCTGTTTGGTTGCTGTTGGCAACTGTCGGTCTTTTAAGCAATACAGTTTGCACTTATATTTGCTATTAAGAATTATACAGATTGTTATTTAAATTGTTCATGGTAAAATGATATGTGGCCTTGTTTTACCATGAAACAGGATTTGCAATCTAGCCTCAGATTACAAATACCAGTGTTACATGCAAGGTATGGCTTCACGTGAGCAGAGATTATTTCAGTGTAAGGTATCGCTGAATGTAATATTTGTGTGGTAAACCTGCTTCTGTTTCCACAAGCCGAATGGTTCTCCGCCTATTGACCCTGTAGAATTAGAACATTTCAAATGATATACATGGAATTTTTTCTGTAGTTTCCGGCTAACATGTCATTTTCTATAAGGTTATTTTTTATATTCTGGTACACTCCATTTCAGTCTTCCAATAGAAATATTACCAATGCATTGTCCAAATAATTTGCAGAAATCTGTGAAATGAATGTTGAATTCTTGTCTAGATGAGGTGGTTGATTTCTAAAACAGAGGTTCTAGTTTTTCTTTTTAGAAAACCTTACCACTCATTAGTAAAGTTCAGTCAAAATTACTGTATAACAGATTTGTTATATCCATTATGGATCCTATAAAGAGTGAAAGTATAAACACAGTATAAATATATACACAGTCAAGTCACATTATTATGACCACTTTCTACTTTCGATGTTGGCAGCGTGTAGATCATGAAGGAAGTCTCGTGTGGTAAGCTGGCTTGATGGGTATATAAGATGTCTGCACAGATATCCCTTGTTGCATAATTACATAGTTTGTAAGACTGAAAAAGACAGGCGTCCATTCAATTTAGCCTATTGTCCTATAGAGTTGTTTTATATATAACTCTTTCCGGACTCCAATCTGGCAGTCAGAATAAATCCCTGGATCAACAACCCCTCTCCAGAATCCTAGTTACTATAACTTGTTATATTATTGAACTCTACAAATGCATCCAGGCACCTCCTGAACTCATTTAGTAAGTTCAACATGACAAGTTCCTCTGGCAGAGAGTTCCACAGTCTCACTGCTCTTTCAGTAAAGAATCCCTTTCTATGTCTATGCAGAAACCTTAGGCATAGAGGAATGCCCTTTGTTCTCAATGCAGTCCTGGGTATAACTAGATCTTGGGAGAGATCTCTATATTGACCTTTGATATAGCTGAACATATTTATTTTTTTCTCTAAACTAAATAACCCTAATCTTGCTAATCTTTCTGGGTACTGTAGTCCACCCAGTCCTTTTATTATTTTTGTTGCCCGCCTTTGTACCTGTTCAAGCTCTACAATGTCTTTTCTGTGCACTGGTGCCCAAAACTGTGCACCATATTCCACGTGCGGTCTGACCGGGGATTTGCATAGTGCTAAAACTATGTTTTTGTTATCATAGGCAAAAGGGTTGCAAAAAGGGATGATTATGTGCTTTCGGGCCAGTGGTAGTAGAATGTTTGAAAATGTGTAGCCTGTGAACTGTTTGCATGCTGCTGAGTGTATAGGTTTGTTCACAAGGCATATTTGCAGTTTGTATTTTGGAGAGTAATTGCGCTGTAATACGGCCAAAGAACGGACTGCGAATATGGAAATTCATATCTCTCTTATTGCGAACTATAATTACCGGTGTTTTCCCCGGTGCGTAGAGGAAAAAGTGACATGTCTATGGGAGCTGACACAGTGCCTTTTATAAGTACACGCTGGCAAGCCTGTACTTCTAAAACTCACGGTGTATTGTACGCTGTGTGAACATACCCTATTGTGAGAGGACAAAAGGCACCACTGCAAATAATGAACATGAAAACTGCAGTGTCACATGTGCCATTGATGTGAGAGGTGAGTGTTAGCTACAAAGGTGTGTGAGGGTGGACCAACACTCTGAAGTGGAGCGACTCAAGACCAAAATGAACCAGGGGGCTACCAGGTGTGTCTAACACAACAGTTTAGCGAGCCCTAGTGTGTATGGTGCTCTGAAGCAGCCTGATAGTCACTACACTTCTGCTAACAAAGTTGTATCAGCCAAAAATGCATAAATTTTCAGAGCTGTAATAGAATTCGCTTTGCAGCTCATGTACACACATACATGCTTGTCTTCCCTGTGGGGATAAAGAATTCCAGCATGACAATGCAATGGGTCACACAGCTAGAAATATGCGACAGAGCATGACCAAGGCTTCCAAATACTATCCTGGCCCCTAATTCCCCAGTCTTAAACCCATTTGAGTAACTATAGAACCTTTTAGAGTGTTGTGTTCACTTTATAGATCCTGCCCACGCACCCTCCAGAAACTGTAGGATGCACTGCACATAGCATGGTTTAAGATATCTGCGATAACCGTCCAAGACATTATTGAAAAGCAGATCACCCCCAGCCCGTCTGCACACAGTGGTCATTTTGGATATCAGCTGGTGGTCCTAATAACATGACTCAACTGTGTATGACATAGTAGTTGGATTTAGAGGTCAGGCTAAAATGTAGCATTATGCAGCATTACATCTACTAAGGGAAGAGGGCACCTATATATATATATATATATATATATATATATATATATATATATATATATATATACAGCATATACAGGTAGTCCCCGACTTACACCGTTCCGACTTACATCTGTCCCCTAGTTACAAACGGAGACTTATGTGGCATGCTGGCACTTCTAGTTTCATGTTCCACAGCAGATGCTAGCTGTAGAACAAAAAGTTCCAGCATGCCACAGCAGCACATGAGGTGAACATAGGTGAAATCTTCTTAACAGGGGCACAGACAGCAAAACAAATGTAAAAACCCTTTCTTGAGCTATACAAATCTAAACAAAAAATGTTTTGTGCTAGAGTTACATTTAATAATTATACCTGTTCCGACTTAAATACAAATTCAACTTAAGAACAAACCAACAGTCCCTATCCTGTTCGCAACCTGGGGACTGCCTGTATATGTGTAAATAATGTTCATGAAGTCTAATAGTTTGGCCTTTTTATATGCAGATATTCCAATTTTTAGCAAGCCAAACTTAAAAGTGAATAGTGCTTTTTCTGTAATCGAATTCCACCAAAAGTTTTCTATTGTTTAATCTTGCAGTTAATGTTTATTTCTTTCTGTTGATGACAAGGATATCTCATCAACTGTTCTTTGCACCATGGGACTTAAGCAAGTTTTAGTTTTGTTTTTTTAAATTAATTTTACAATACTTTGGTGAATGGATTAAGATTAAAGAGGTATGAGGATAAGGACATATTTCTATAATTTAATTGACTTGTAAATTGACTTTAAGATTCCAAACCAAGTGGAGTTAGTTTTGAGTTATCACTAGATCTTCCAGATAAACATCCACAGTCTTACCTGATAATGGAATCTTAATTCATACATGTCACTTAACTGTATATCCATTAAACATTCTCACAGAACCTTGTTCAGTTTTCTATCATATAAGGAGTAAAATCTATACAAAATCCTTTTTTAATTAGTAGGAAAAATGTAAATGTTACATACATCTAAGTATCTACATATGAAGCAAAAATAATCCATACATACAAAAAATATACATTAAATTAACATTTAACAATCCACAACATAATGTACCATGTGATGTGCTGAAGGTAGCTATGAAATTACATGGCTTGGGTTTATTTCTGGGGAGCTCTAAGAGCTCTGAGAAAGCTTCTTCTACTTTATTTTTATAATTTGTAGTTCAATAGTGGCTTTTGGTGGGTGCAAGTGTATCTACTAGTTAGATCAAGTAGCACCTTTTTTATCGAACAAACTGTAATATATCTTATCTAAACAGGCAACTATAAATAGTAATTTATGTAAATAAGTGTTAAGATGGCTAGTTGCACGTTAAGAGATGAGTGATGGTATTGTGTTTTTTTAGGATCAGGTTACGTTTAGAGCCTTACTTCATGTATAAATAAATTACATTTTGTTAACTTTTCTTCTTAGCCATTTGCATTGGGTTAAGATTTTTCTTAATTGAATTACCCAATTGAGAAAAAATTGAAATGGTACACCCATGTTTGTATATGCCTAAGATAAGTAGAAAACATTTTGAGCTAAAGAATATGTCTTACCTTTCACCTCAAGTTTGCAATCAACCTCAGCTTCACCAAGATCATTGACTGCCCTGCAGGTGTATGTCCCACCATCATATGGGCATGGCTTACGTATTTCCAATGTGCACACACTTTGGTTGCTAAACATTCTGTATCGGGGGTCATTCATTATGACCACATTATTTTTCATCCAGGTAATTTTAGGCTGCAAGTAATGGAAGAGATGAATTTAAAGAATATTACATGTTTCATTTGTGTATTTACACATAATCCATTCCTGCTTCCATCCTATTAACCTTGGAAGAATTGCTATGTCAAAAACATGCCCCAAACATAATGTGGAAAAGGCTTAAGGGTATGGGCACAGGGCAGTGGTAGAATTCCTGACAGATTCTGTTTAAAGAAACTGGACGGTATTTTATTGTCTTTTTGATGGTTTAGGGGGACGATTCTGTCTGCAGTTTGCGGATTCAGTTTACAATCCGACTGTCAGAAAATCTGAGCTGTGTAGACTACAACTTGGATTTTCTATTATATCTTCTGTGTGGGACCTCTGCTTTATACAGCTGTTATACATCACACTGCCCCTCGCACACATAACTCAGAGATGCAAGGATGTTTTTCCTTTTTTCTCCCCGTTTCCCTTTTTCTACCCTCCCTTTCCTCTCTCATATTAATTTTCATGTTCTTGTTGGAGAACTTAAATATGTCAGGAAAACACGGAATATTCTGCAGATAAAGGATCCTTTTGTAACAGTTGCGTAAAGTAATAAAACTTTGGTGGGGTTGGGTTTTTGACACCAATTTACAGATATGGATCCTATTTGCTTCCATTTTGTGCATTTTACATTTCATGACATATAACTTATTTCCTAGATAATCTGCACACATACCCATTAATGCAAATATCTAAACAATTACAATTTTGTTAGTTGGATATGAGAAATGTCAATTGTGTAACTAATAGTTAATTGTTGGTACAAGATGGGGGGCTGATCTCTCATTTTCCTGCAAAATAGTCTATGGAAACCACAGATAATGCTGTGGTAATAGTACCTTTGAGCCTTCAGTTAGTGACAATGATCTGACATCTGTCAATGTGGTCCATAGGCTTTCATGTATAAGCAGAATAGACATTTTGTAAAGTTTAATACTTTCTGACAGATTCCAAAGGGCATTTTTAGCATCCTTCTAGTAAGTGGGGCTCTTTAAATAAGTTTGCATGTGTATCAGGAGCTTACCTGGCTATATACCACACATGGAGAAACATAATGTGAACAAGCCATGATGTATGGGAAAAAAGAGACACCTATTGAATGTTAGTTTTGTGTGCTCCAATGAAAATGCACAGATTGCTTTGCTCAGGTTGTTGACAGTTTCTCAGATATCTATCTTTCTTGTGTGTAAGTAAAAGGACATGATAGAGAAATCTGATCTAGTCACCGCTCCATTCAGACATTTATAGTATATCCTTGTCTTTAATAGGAGTTAAAGTTACTCCTAGGGCAAATGGGGTTCAACATAAAAATAAGTAAATTAAATTTCTGAAAATAATTTTGAAACTTACTTTTGGATTTCCACGGACACTGCAGTTCAATGTAGCATTGTATCCAGCAATGGCTACTGTGGTGACTAAGGGGTGAGTAAATTGTGGGGCTTCTGTAAAGTCAAAATCTGAGTACTCTGGACGCTTATAAAGTTTCCCTAGTAGAAAAAGCAAAATATATTCATGAAAATCAATGTACTGTTTAAAGGTGAATTCCAGCCATGAAAAGTTATGTCTAAACAGAGTCAGGTTGGGGTAGAAAAATTCTTGGGTCCTCTGCCACTGATCGGGCTCCGAAGCAGCCTGGGACCTTTTTCGTGCATTTCTGCTGTTTCATGTCAACATACAAGGTTGTTTGCTCTCCATTCACTCACTGGAGTGGTAGAGAGTATCCTCTATGTATTAGGATGAGACACTAGAAGCTCAGAGGAGATGGCCTTAGGGCACTTATAACAACAGCAAATGATGACTATCATAACATCATCTGAACAGAAGCTCTTATGACATATTTAGAATTTTGCTACTATACCAAGAGTAATTACATACAGAATAAACAAATGTCAGACCTTCCTTCTCAATAAGTGCGCTATTTGGTGTCTTTGTTGCTTTCTCGCTGAGGCCACACATATTTTCAGAGAAAACTCGGAAGTAGTATTCATTTCCTATCACAAGATCTGAAATGGTTGCACTCGTTCTGTGATAATGCTCTATAACTGTAAACCATTCCTAAACAAAATAGACAACAGTATAGTCAAACAGGATAAATAATCATTAAGGAAGACATGATTATAACATTTTGAAGGATATAAGCATTTTAACCCATTACAGCTGCAGCTAGTTTTGGCCTCTCTGACAGAGCCCCATTTTTGAATTCTGACAAGTGTCACTTTATGTAAGAATAACTTTTTGACACTTTTACCTATCCATGTGATTCATAGAATGTTTTCTTATGATGCATTGTGCTTTAAGTTAATAAGAAATTTTGGTCTATACAATCCTTGTTTATTTGTGACAAATATCAAAATATCGTAAAAATTTGCCATTTTAGAACTTCAAAGATTTCTGCATGTAAGACAGATAGTTATTTCACTCAAAATAGTTTATAACTAGCATCTACCATATGTCTATTATAGGTTGGCATAATTTTTTTTAAATTTATTTTTTTATGACATAAAGGGGCTTAGAAATTTATTAGTGTGGCTTTGAGGGGCCTGTATGTTAGACACCCTCATAAATGACCCCTGTATAAGAAACTAGATCCCTTAAAATATTTAAAAAAGCATTTAGGAAGCTTGTTAACCCATTAAGTATGTCACAGAAATTAAAGCAAAGTGGAGGAGAAATTTCAAAATTTCACTTATTTTTGCAGATATTCAATTTTTATCCATTACTCACTGGAACACGGTCGATGTGACCAGGTAAATGCAACTCAACATCAATTCCCCAGATTCTGCCATTTATAGAGATATCCCATATGTAGCCATGGTGCGCTATATGGCTCAACCACAAGCCTCAGAATAGGAAAAAGCTCCTAATGGACTCTGGGATCGCATTTTCAATACAATTTTTTTTAGGCATCATTATAGATTTGTGGACATCCTAGGGTGATGAAATTTAATAAACACCCATAGAAAGACCCCATATTGGAAACTACACCCCTTAAGGAATATATTCAGGGGTGTAGTGAGTATATCAACCCCACAGGTGTTTCACAAATTTTTTTAGCATTAGGCACTGAAAATGAAAAAATATATTTCTTTCCAATAATCTGCAAATGTATCTGAAAATGTTTAATTTTTACAAGGAATCCTGGAAAAAAGCACCCCAAAGTTTGTTACGCAATTTCTACCAAGTCTACCAAGGGTATGAACTGCTGTTTGGGCGCATGGCAGGGCGTGCAAGGGAGGAAGTGCTATTTGGCTTTGGAACGCAGATTTTGGTGGGCCCATGTCACATTTGCACAGCCCCGAAAGTAACAGAACAGGTGAAACTTTTTAGAAGTTGCCCCATTTTGGATTCAACACCCCTCAGGGAACTCATCTAAGGGTGTATTGTGCATTTTGGGCACACTGGTGTGCCATGGGTTTTTTTCGCATTGGGCTATGAAGATGAGGGGATAAAAACGCAGTTCTTCCATTGTTTTTTGGGCTTCATTTTTACAGCGTTCACTGTGCGGTATAAAAGACATGATATCTTTACTATGCGGGTTGGTACAATTACAATTATATAAATTTTATATAGTTTTTTTATGTTTTATTATTTTTACACACTAGAAATGTGTTTATAAAAAATAGCGTTTTTAAGTCGTCATAGTCTGCCATATTTTTTTTTTTTTCTGTATATGGGCTTGTTTTTTATGGGTTGAGTTGATGTTTTTATTGGTACAATTATGGGGGGCATATGACACTTTGACCACTTTGTATTAAGGTTTTTGTGAGGTGTTTTGAACAAAATACAGCAATCCTGGAAGTGTTTTTTATTTTTTACAGCGGTCATCGTGCGGAATAAACAACATGCTAGCTTTACTCAGCAGGTCGATACAATTACAGCAATACCAAATTTGTATGTTTTATCAGTTTTTCTGCTTTTACACAATAAAAACACTTTTTTTTTCAAAAAGGAAAACACGTTTCTGCATCACCATAGTCTGAGAGCGAGAACTCTTTTATTTTTTGTGTACGGAGATGAGTAGGGGGTTGTTTTTTGTGGGATGACGTTTTTAATGGTATCATTTTGGGGGACAAGGCTTTTTGATCGCTTTTAATTCCATTTTTTGGAAGGCAGGGTGGAGAAAATACTGCAATCCTAGTAGTATTTTTTTATTTTTAATAGCACTCGCCATGCAGTATCCATGACAAATTAGTTTTACTCTGTGGGTCAATATGATTATGACTATACCCAATTTATATGTTTTTTTATGTTGAAGCGCTTTAAAAAAAGTGTTTTTTATTGTGTAAAACAATATTTATTCATCGCTGTCTTCAGATAGCCATAACTTTTTTATTTTTCCGTAAAGAGCGCTGTGTAGGGGCCAGGGGCGTCGCTAGGCTGTTTTATTCGGGGCTCGGGCCCCGAATAAAACCCCCTGTGCCCCGAGTCTCCCGGGCTCCAGGCCTCTGCGCTGGGCCTGGAGCACCGACTGGCTCTTCAGCTGCATGTGCGTCCGCTGGACGCACACACAGCTGAGGGCTTCTGCGGGGCAGAGAGCGAGCGCTCCCTGCCCCGCAGACAGTGTTGGACCCGCAGGTCCTACACCGCGAGGCTGCCGGGTCCTCACAGCGCTGAGGACCCGCCGCGGCCCCGTGCGCCTCAGCCGGCAGCGTCGCGATGACATCACGTCATCGCGACGCTGCCTGTCCTCGGGCGCACAGCGTGTCATAGGCCGTGCGCCCGAGGAGCTGCCGGAGGAGCGCGGGCTGAAGAGGACGGAGCGCGCTCGCCGGGGGAGTTAAGGTGAGTATTAATGTTGTTATTTTTATAGCGTTTACCTGCCTCAGTGCCCCTATATACTGCCTGTGCCCCTATAATGCCTGCCTGTGGCCCCCATATCCCTGCCTGTGCCCCTATAATGCCTGCCTGTGGCCCCCATATGCTGCCTGTGGCCCCCATATCCCTGTCTGTGGCCCCTATATACTGCCTGTGCCCCTATAATGCCTGCCTGTGACCCCCCATATTGTGCATGTGCCCTTTTATACCTGCCTGTGGCCCCCATATACTGCCTGTGACACCAATATACTGCCTGAGCCCCCATTTACTGCCTGTGCCCCCATATCCCTGCCTGTGGCCCCATATCCCTGCCGGTGGCCCCCATATGATGCCTGTGCCCCTATATACCTGCCTGTTGCCCCTATATACCTGCCTGTGCCCCTATATACCTGCCTGTGGCCCCCATATACTGCCTCATTTCCCCCATATACTGCCTCAGTGCCCTTATATACCTGCTTGTGGCCCCCATATACTGCCTCAGTGCACCCATATACTGCCTCAATGACCCTATATACCTGCCTGTGGCCCCATATACTGCCTGTGCCCCCTATATACTGCCTTTGGCCCCATATACCTGCCTGTGGCCCCTATATACTGCCTCAGTGCCCCCATATACTGCCTGTGGCCCCATATACTGCCTCAATGACCCTATATACCTGCCTGTGGCCCCATATACTGCCTGTGCCCCCATATACCTGCCTGTGGCCCCATATACCTGCCTGTGCCCCCCTATATACTGCCTCAGTGCCCCTATATACCTGCCTCAGTGCTCTTATATACCTGCCTCAGTGCTCCTATATACTGCCTCAGTGCCCCTATATTCTGCCTCAGTGCCCCCATATACTGCCTGTGGCCCCATATACCTGCCTGTGGCCCCCATATACCTGCCTGTGGCCCCATATACCTGCCTGTGGCCCCATATACTGCTTTAGTGCCCCTATATACCTAACTGAGGGACTGCTATACCTAAAATTAAGGAGTTGCTGGAAATGTGAGGATTCTAAGATATTTGTGTCCAAATCCTCAGGGACGAGTATTGGCCGGGAGCAATCAGCATGAAGGTGTGAACCGGATGGAGAAGAAAAGGGAAAGTGAACGACGCTGATCAGAAAAGACGTCTCCGGTGAGTTACTAAATGTAACTGCAGTGTAATCACTTATATGTCTGCAGAGTCTACATACAACTAGTATCTACCACTATCTGGTCACTGTATGGCGGTGGTATATGTAATCAGAGCCTGTGTACAGCTGGTAGTCACATGTGGGGGTCGCGTTCGGTCAGGGTCTGGCAGGATTATTTGAGCCTTAAGTAGTAATAGTTTTGGGTCTTGGTTTTGTAGGAGGGTTTTTAGTCACAATCACTTGTCTGGTAGATTTGCTCCATGTATCGGTGGATTATTTGGTGACTGTTTAGGGGTATTGTCATATGAAGGTGAGAAGTTCTGAAAAAGTAAATTTGTCATTGGTGATTTTTACTGTACAGTGACTGCTGAGGAGATGGACGGGATCTGTGTGGGATGTGCAGAAAATTAGTGACAGGAACAGAAGGTTTTTCTCTGTAAAAAAACATCCGCAGTTCACAATGAGGCAGGAAAAACACAAAGGGCCCGAGCCCCGGATGTTTTAGGACCCTAGCAACGCCCCTGGTAGGGGCTCTATTTTCGTGATGAACTGACATTATATTTGGTACGGTGTTCATCATGCAGATTAATTAACATGACAGATTTATATGGTAGGTCGTTACGTACGTGGTGATACCAAATATGTGTACTTTATTTTTGATCTTTTTTGGGGCGTTTGTAAAGGAGAAAAAGGCGGTGTACGTGTTTTTGTTTTATTTTTCGTGTTTGTGTTTTACTCTTTTTTAACTTTTTCACACTTTTCCCCATAGGAGATTTGTATCAGTGATTTTCAGATCACTGATACAATAAAGATCAGTACACAGCATTGCTGCTGTATACTGGTCTCCATGGCAACAATGTATTGCAGCGCATGGTGATGTCCCAGACAGCCCGGAAATGTTTCTTAGACTCCTGGGCTGTCCATAGAGGAGACAGCAGCAGCACGATCACTGCTCCTGCTCTGACAGAAGGCAGAAGAAGCTCCTTGCCTTTGTCTTAGCTGTGGCGATGTAATACATCGTGAGGGCTATGGGGTTAATCACTCATGGCCGGAACACACTCCGGCTGTGGGTGACGAAGCGTGAGGCCAGCGGTAATATACCGCTGTTCCCATGCCGCAATCTTGCGAGCTAACAAGTGGAGCTCCATGACGTACCCATAAGTCAAGTTACGGGAACCCCTTCCTGACCATGACGTATGGGTACATCAAATGTCGTTAAGGGATTCACTAAAAAAAATTGTTATACACCATGTGAACAGCAATAGCACTAATTTGCTTGACTGAAGCAAAGTATTTTTATAGCCCGTACAATCTGGCAGCCTATAGTGAATAAGTAATGGCCGATTCTCTGTCAAGGCAGTGACATTTCATACTACATCCAATGTTACTAAAGCTATGATTTTCAGTTGGGGTATTAGCAAACAGTGTCAATATACTCCTAATCTTATCATTAAATACTGTTTCTTTTCTGTGTCTGAACTGAAGCTAGAAATTGGATCCAGAATCTGTAGTATTTTTTGTTATATTGTCTACTCTTTGAAAACTCTTACCTTATCTTACTGTTGTTGGAACTCACATGTTCTTTATTTCTATTTTACCTAGGGATTTTGGGGGCTTTCACGCAACGCAGTTTTGGTGCAGTTTTAACTGTGCTCCAATTAAACTGCCTTTATTACCAGCAAGCTTTTTACACTTATCTAAACTGTATGGAAAGTCAGTAATCAATTAATGTGTTTGTAATCCACAAGACTTCAAACAGTTTAGACAACTGAAAAAAGCTTGCTGGTAATAAAGGCAGTTTAATTGGAGTGCAGTTAAAACTGCACGAAAACTGCACAGTGTGAAAGCACCCTTACTGTATTTTATTATTATATTCAGGCTCAGACTGGTCCACAGGGGAACAGGGAAAACCTCTGATGGGCCTCTTAGTATGGCAGACATGGGTTTTCTTTTAAACTGTATATAGTTCCTGGGGAGAGGCAGAAAGACAGAGAGGAAGAGGCAAAAAGCAAGAGGCAGAGTATAGGAGGCATATACAGTAGCTGCATGGTGTGCCCCCAGAATCAACTTCACTGGCGGGCCCCAGAATTAGCTCCATAGGTGGGCCCCCAAAATGAAATTCTGGTTGGTCCTAGGCACCCGTCCAACACTCATTGTATTTATTTCTCTATTTAGTACTCTAGGTATAGTATTCTCTCACTATGATGTTTCACTAGCTACCACATCGATGTGTAGAGCAGCTGTAAAATTCTTACATTGATTACCTATCCATCATACAGCTAGATTAACATATTGGGAAAACTATGGTATTTACTGTGATCAAATTTACTGTGTGTTCAAATAGTCAATGTCAAAAGTAAAAAATTGCTCCTATAATGCTCTTGTGAATTTAGATACTGGTCTGGTCTTTAGGCTCACCAAACAGAAGCAGGCTTCTCACCAACAGGAGATACCTGCATATCCTCAAACATCATTTGATTCAACAAAATTATAATACTTAGAAATTAGAAGTATGTATAGAACTATAAGATTGTAAAATAGTGAATCAGTTCAATGAAATAGAAATATTCCAATAAAAAGCCTCAAAGTAACAAGAGCCAGCACGTTACAAACATTTTGCACTACATCATAAGATTCTATTACAGAATATCCTAAAAATATATTAAAACTGCAAACCATTGTTTTCTTGTCAGCTTTCTGAATGGTGTATCCGGTGATAGCAGCATTTCCATTGTCTGCTGGTGGTTTCCATTCTAGTGCCACATTCTCTCCCCAAACTTCTTCAATTAATACTGATGCTGGAGGACCAGGTTTATCTAAATAAATCAGTAAATACATGTTTATTCTATAAGGGCAATCAACACTTTAAGTCCTTTAAAAATAAATGTATACAGCTAAACAATAAAAAAAAGAATAAAAAAGCAAAAAAAAAAAAGATTTGAATCATTTTCTTTCACTTCCATTAGAACGAGATCTAGAATATGTACAAGGGTTAAAGAACTGTTTATATTACCATATTACGGCTTCCTACAGTCATTTAGAGTCGTAATACAGCAGTCTGTTATGCCCTACTTTACCTCTTTATGCCTATGATATCATATACAGACGTGCAAAGGTTTTTTCTTATTAAGTATAAGAGAAAATAAATTGATCAGATGCCATAATATGTAGGTGTTCATAGCATTTCTTCTATTGTTTCATATCTCTAATACTGAGCTATACAGAGGCACCACATGGCAAACGGAGTGCCTTTGGCATTGTATGATGGAGCCTTAAGGACCCCATGCACCCCGACACAAGCTCCATGTATATGGCTCTGCAATATAAATGAGGTCTGAGGGCCACAATTGTGATGACAAAATAAGTAATAACCCCACAAAAACTAGGAGAAAATTGCATATGCAAGAGAAACATCATATATATATATATATATATATATATATATATATATATATATATATATATATATATATATATGTACATATATATATACATACATATATTTACATGCACACACGTGAATGTGTGTGTGTGTATATATATATATATATATATATAATATATATTATATATATATATATATTTAACTGATATCTGCATTCTTTGAGATATATATATATATGTATGTATGTGTGTGTATGTGTATATATATATATATATATATATATATATATATATTTATCATAACTGTTAGGGTAAGAATAATACATACCTACAATCTGAATGTGAATCGATGCCTTATCTTGGAGATTCTCAACTTTAACCTTCAAGTCATACTTTCCGGAATGGCTTCTCTCTGCTTTCCGGATGAAGAGGATGGTATCACATTCACTGTTGCGAATACTTATTTGTGTCTTGTCTACATGTGATCCATTTTTTTTCCAAGATACCTTAGGTCTTGGTTTACCCTGGTAATGAAGTTATAAATACCAGATGTTACCACCATTCATTTTTGATGTATCCAGTGAACTTGAATTAGAGTGAAACATTAACATACATTCGACTAAATGCAGAAGCCCACCAGTTTTCAGAAAAGTTAGACAGGGCACCCGCTTTGACTTAGCTGCCTAACGGTCCTTATAAACCTAAAGTTGGCACTAGTGGAGAGTATTTTTTACCTTAAAACGTGTTGTCACAAACACGTTTGAGTAATGTTTTAGCATAAAAGCATTGTTTAGAGAACATTTCCATCTGGAGTAATAAAATATCACCAGTTAACACACATAACAATAATATAGACTATAAACCATTGTTTATAATTATATCGTCCTCTTTAGCTGCTTCTTAGTTTGAATTTGAATTGAATTTCCTTCAAAATAGATAATAGGATATCACCTTAAAGGGGTTTTGCCACGATCTCATTTCATACCTCCTGTATCCAGCTCTGGGTGCTCAGAAGGGGGCGTGTGTGATTTGTTTGAATTGCATATCATGTGACCCAGCAGGATGACATTACCAGGCCTTTCCTCTCTGTAGTCAAAGAAAGGTCTGTTTATGTACAAAGCTGTGAGTAGCTCAGAGGTAAAGCTTTACCTCACAGCACAAGGGTCCTAGGTTCAAATCCTTGCAGGAACCAAACCTGTGTTTTTTTTTTCCTTATCAATGCACCTACCTGATTGAGATTTCTTTTTTATTTATTTGCGCTGTTTGACTAATTTCTAAGGAGAACAGAGGACGGGAGTAGAGTGACAGCACCTGGGGTTTGAACACTCAGTAGCTGCCTGAGAGGTGATGTTTGGCCAGGACTGAGGAGCTCTCAGCCCTGGTTGTTTCCCCTGGAGACGAGCTGTAAACAATGGATCACTAAAGGAGCAGCTAAAACAAAAACGGTCCAGAATTTTTAATAGTGATGAATGGTGAAAATGTTTATTATTTCGTTTGCAAGTTTCCCACATTAATTTTACTTCGTGACAAAACCCCTTTAACTCCTAAATTACTAATCTGGCAAGCGTTGCTGCAATAAGGGCAAAGCATTAATATCAATACATAATAGCATAGATCTATTGAAGATAGAAATCTACTGATCACCATGTCATTCTTTATCAATATGACAAACATCATTGGTCTACAATCTATAGAAGGAGCTGTTTTTAACAAGAACTAGAGAATGGCTAGTTGTAGCCCACTGAGACATAAAATAGATCTCATGTTTTTAGATCCTTATAAGACTGAGGTTCTTTCAAGTCAAACCTTAATTCTAGGTTCTAGTTAAATTCTTCTGTAAGTAAAAAAAAAGTTACATGCAATTTTTTTTCTTAATGTTTGAATTTGATAATTATTATGATATAAAAAGGATAACACATGTGAGCATTATCTAAACTTACCTGGAAAGGAATTACAAGGTTTACAGTCTCTCCTACTTTTCGGATGTAGGTTTGTTTTAGGTGCCGTGGAAGGCGAATCTTTGGAGGCACTAAGACAGAAGGATGAATATGCTATTGTGATATAGAAAGTTAAAAATTAACAATTTTATGTATTTACTCCGAACCCTATTTCAGGGGTCCTCACTAACCTAAATTCTGTTATATTTTCTAGTCCTCACTAAAAAAGGCCTAGAATGCACAGCATTAAAGCCATATCCTGTTATTCCTTTATATATAAATGCTTTTTAGAAACTACAAACTTTCTAACTAAAAATGTACAATTGCAGATATATTTAGTATATTCTAATAAATGTAAAATAATATACACCTGTCCAAGGGAAGATCTGCTTTCTATTTTTTACATAGGTTGTATAACATCTTCTTTACATCTTTCAGTGGACTTTACATTTATAGAGACTGTCCCTTTTAGGACTTATGGATGTCCCAGAGGGAACCCCCAGGACCCTTCCTCAAAGAAAAGAGCTACTCCCACTCTAGAGAACTCAGCGTGACTAAGTATTACATGATATTGCTTTCATATGAAAGGGCAACGTATAATACTGTATTTCTCTTATAGTGGCCACTTAAAGTTTTAGCTACCAGATTGGTGGTGCTCCACTCATCAATCAGTTCATAAGCTCACTGTTATTAAAGAAGACCTATGGTTGTTCCTGATGTGTATGTTTTAGTAAATAAATGTGTTCCCTGTTAAATAACAATACTGGGGCATCTTCTCCTATGTATTAATCAATCTGCCAACTGCGTTTTGCCAATTTTGGGGAATTGTAACTGGAATGGTAACAGCCATTTGACTAATTCTGTAATTACTGTCTAGGAAGAACAACAGAGAAACAGCTCAACACAGAGTTGATGAGAAGATGCTCCAGAATTGTTATGTTATGGGGAACACACATATTTTCTAAAACAGACTGGTCAGGGATGGTCACAGGTCCCCTTTAACCACTGGGAAGGGGGACATTAAAGAGCAATACCAAACTAGTCATGGAAAAGGTGTGTGGTGCATGAATAACCGGTACCTCCTCTTCCCTGATAAGGGACTTGTGCTCCATTTCACTTTTTTCTAATGGGACAACTCTGTATTCCCACCCATCGCATCACACACCCACTACTTGGAACATAATACTATTATGTGCAGCCTAGTTTAATATGCATTAGGGTATTTAAAGATGGTGCTAACATAGAGCCTGTGTCATGACTAAGGGCCCATGGCCTGAAACGCATAAACCCTGACTCCTTTCTGGATTTTCCTACTTCGTTTTTAAACGGATTTAATAAATACGGACTGTTTTATTTTATATCTACAGTTTGCTAGATAAATTCCTTTTTTTGTATAGTTTAATATGCTATCGGTTTAGAAACTTTATTCATCATAGTCTCTGGTATCTGAAATACTTGACTATGCCATAGAAAACATGTTCTAACTGTCCTAATTAACAATTGTAACATTGGGTCACATTTATGAACCTGTTTAGATCTAAAACTCACTTTTTTGCCCATAGGTTACAATGGGCAAAAGAGTGAGTTTTAGACCTAAACAGTTTCATACATGTGGCCCATTGTGTCCAACAATAAACTAAATATGTACTTTTATTTAAATTAACGTCATGAAATCTGGTCATTACCTATAACTTCCTTTACCAAGATTGCATTTGGATGTAATCTAGCCTCACTTGGACCGGCAGCGTTTATGGTTTTCACTCTCACAAAGATCTTAGCTCCAGTAGGCAGCCCAACAATGGTAAACCTTGTTTTGTCAGTAGGGTCCGGATTGGCAACGATCCACTCTTCCGCTAATAAAAAGTTGTATAAAATAGGTCAGGTAGCCAGACAAATTCAAAAAGTTGCCCTTGACAACAAATCTCAGTTCCATATTTAAATTCTGTATTTTCAGTTTTACATGCTGATAACTTTAAAATAGAACCGAATGGGGTTGTCTGAGATTTAAGAAAACTCATTTGCAGGTCGGAAATGTTATTTAAAACACCCCTATCTTGCCCATGAAACTGTCAATTCTGCTTTGAAGTCCAGTCCACCAAGATGACGTCACATCCATGATTGATTTGGCACTGCAGCCAAACACTGGCCGTATGGGGTCTGCTTACATGTACAGAATGGGGATACTGTGGCTAATGAATGGTGCTAGTGTTACATGAGTTATGGATGTGACATAATTGATGGGGGACCTGCTGGAAACACCAGAGCAGAACTACACCCATGTGGCGACATCAGGGGTTACTGAAGATTTTGTTCATAACTGTCCTACCCTAAAGACGACTTTTCTAAAAACTCGGGCCACCCCTCAAAACAATGCATATTTGCCACTGTTTATATGTAGCTAATATGGTATTTTGCATGAACCATAAGTTGTATGAAGTTCATGCATCGATTCCTATCCTTTAGGACCTAGAAAGCCATTCTCAAAGCCCTTTTTTAATGCAAGGCTTTTCAGGTCTCCTAAAAAAAAAAAGTATTCAGTCCCATCTCTGGCACTAAATATTCAACTGGATCTGTAATAAAGTGTTGTGCATAAGTTATGAAAATAAATTATAAAATAAAACACAAACGACTATGTATAAAAGCTAGTTCAGGCATGTAAATGATTGTTCATAGTAACCAACAATTTAATTTTCTAATAAAAATTCACTGGAAAAATGAAACCTATAATCTAATTGGCAACTAGGTTTTTTATGGGGAAAGAAATTTTTAGAAATAAGCAATTTTTTTACCACCAATTTACAGCTTATATATTGAATTCATCTTCAAGTTGAGTAACTTTGTAGATACTTTTGCATTACATACATTGTAATGATCCTAACGTATGCCCTGTATTATTGTAAGTTTACATGTGGTGTCATTTTATGCAACGGATGAATCTGCCCAAAATTTTAATGTGGATTTGAATGGGGATTTTCAGTGAGCCCATTGCAAATCCACATCCAAATTCAAATGGAAAACATATTGATTTTGCAGCAGATTTGTCCATGCCACAAAAAATTACACCACATTTGGATCTACCCGTACAGTCCAGAAGTGTATTCACAGTTTTGCTGGTTGCTAGTAGAGACAGTCAACAATCTCGTTGTCAGCCATTATCCTGACAGTTTAGCTGAGTTCTTTAGGGTGCTTTCACACGGTGCGGTTTTGGTGCGGTTTTGATGCGGTTTTTTGGATGTGGTTTTTGTGCAACAATGTATAGCATTAATTGCTGTGCCTTCCTGCACAAAAAACGCATCCACAAAAACGCATCAAAAACACACTAAAAACCGCACTGTGTGAAAGCACCCTTACTGCAGTGGGAGCGTTAGGCTGGCCATACATGTCAGATCACTGTCAATTGAATGTTCATTCTTGTGACATCTATCTCTCCTAACCCTCTTATTCACTTGCATACTCAGCTTGGCCTAACTGAAATGCGTTCAGGGTTGTAAGCCTTTTCTAGACACATGTGGCTGTTGCTTATCTTCCTCAGGAACAAAAAGATCAAGAAAATCCAAAAGGTGGATCTTTTGTTCCCTCACATCTACCATCAGTGAAGAATTGTAAGTCCTGGCCCAATAGCAGGTCTAATGTGCCAAAGAAACAACATTGATGTTGTCAGTTCAGGTCATTAGACCCGCAATCAAGCCAGTAATATTACTGCAAAAATGTGGTTGTGTTACACAACATGATAATGGTGCTGTGTCATGGCAGTGTGAGCATAGAAATCAAATCGCATACGCTTTATATGCAGGATGCAAAAGCTCTGCACATTTGGTAAGTAGAGAAAATATACTTCAAATAGGACTACGTTTGCAGTCTTGATTTCTATGGGGATGTCGTGGTATCTGTTGAGGCACCTTTTTCACAGTACCCCAATGGATACCACTAAAGGCGGCATAACGTTGGGTGAATGTGTCCTTACAGAACAAGACAACATCTAAATACAATTCAGTAAGAAAGTTCTGAATGAACTATGAAAACTGATGAAACTCGAGTCTGAACTCGGTGCTTTTAAAATATACAGAGTTCAGCTATAAATAAGAATGGGGTATATGGGAGATTAACCTGTGGCTTCTTTTTATGCCATGCAAAGTGTAAAATCCACAGAAAATCTGCATCTATATTTGCATCAGAATGGACAGATTCACTGTGACCAAATCTGTAGCAGAAAAATATGACACGTTAATTTCCCATAATACACATTGAAAGTTGACAAATACTTCTGCTTTAAATTGTTTTTGACTGAAGGAGTTTTACCACAAAGTAAAAACCCTTGCCCTGGCTAGCTAGCTAGCTGTGAGCCGACTGTACATGTGAATGAGGAGAGTGGCGCTTGCGGCTGCCCTCTTCATTCACTTCTATTGGAGCTTCCGAACATAGCTGAGTGCACAGGCTCGGCGATCTTTGGAAGCTCCCATAGAAGTGAATGAAGAGGGCAGCCGCAAGCCCACACCTCCCCATTCACATGCAGCTAGTTGCTAGAGGCCAACACTGGAGCTTTTACTTCGTGGTCGAACACCTTTAATTTAACACTAATATTGTGTCTAGTTAGCTAACTACATGGATGTATAGAAAAAAGATGATATTCTGCAACATTAAGGGCCACATGTATGAAAACTGTTTAGGTCTAAAATTCACTTTTTTGCCTCCATAGGTTTCTATGGGGGAAAAAAAGTGAGTTTTAGACCTAAACTGTTTCATACATGTGGCCCTAAGTCTTGACCACTTTTTAGTAATAGTGATTTATTTCATCCCACCCCTATCACTCACCACTGTGTATAAATGCTATTTACGATATAAAATGCATTGTGAGAATTTGCTTATTACCAAAGCGCGGTAAGTATTTAGTCATTACAAAGTTAATGCTAATATTGCTTGTAAATTAAATTTCTATTATTTGTTTTATAAGTTTTGAAGCGACTAAGCCTGTCTATTGGCCCAAGAAGAGACCAGTATTATAAATGACACACAGAAGGTTGGGGCCTGTTACATTAGGGCCTAGGAGATACACCTGCAGTTATTTCTATTTCACAGTCATTTAAGGATTGTAACAAGCAGCAGTTGGTCAGAGAGCCACCTGCACTGCCTATTGGAATATATGAATTTAGTTCATTAGTCATTCACCACTACATGATGAGGGTGTAAATATTTCTGTATAGTCTTGATCCGATTATCTAAATGTAACCATATAGCATACGTTTTTCTGTTTCAGTTTTGCAAAACTGAAGAAGATATGTTGTCTGTGATAAATTTTCCTTTTCATAGTCTTCTACCAAAATTTCATGATGCTTTTCTCATCAGCTTCCCAGTCAGCAGGGTAACTTCCAGATCTTTAGTCTTAATGGATTGGAGGGAACAGAAGCATAACAGAGCAGGAGCATTGCAACTAGGATCATGTAATTGTAAGTAATTGCACATATCACATGGCTAATGTACGGGTCTTCTTGGATAATGTCTTCAATAATGTCTTCCAGTATCTTGCAGATTAAGATGCATCTTCATGTTGTATTATCCAGTGCATAAGAATGAATTTCTCAAGTGAGTGAAAGACACAGAAGAGCAAGCAAAAGCATATGATGATGTGAAGCAATGACAAAAAAGTATTGTATATGGGCTATTATGTGAGATGGTGAAGCAATTTCTAGGAGAATTTAGCCATCTTACAGAAAACCTTAAAGTAGTTTCTTGGTGATGTCTTCTGTTTTTCTGTGTTATACATCACTTTCTATAAGCTTAAATCACTTTGAATCTTTGTGATCATGTTACGTTAAGGGTATGTTCACATGGCGTAAAATCGGCGCGCATTTTACCGCGTATTTGCACTATGAGAACTATGGATTACGCCTCCTCTCCCCGCTCATACAATATGATCGTATTGTATGCGCGGGGAGATAAGTGACATGCCAATTACTTGCGGCGAATAGGCGCTGCGAATAATGAATGTCAATGAGGCCGGTGGGTTGCTGGTCCCCTCTGCACGGCGGGAGTACGCGCGTATTAGCGTGAACTCCCAAGACACACGATGTACTGCGGCCCATACAGGACGGGGCTGGACATGGGGGCGCAGCCCATAATGGGAGGCCCCACATGACCCGGCGCGCCGTCCAGAGCGTGGGGTGAGGGGGCGGAGCTAGACGCGCGTCGCTAAAGGGAGGGGCCGGCATATAAAAGTCGAGCCCCGGGCGACGTGCGCATCACACAGGAGTGACAGGAAATCAGTCCCACCCTCCCGCCCTGGAGACAGGGGTTGGGGGGGGGGGGGGTTATTTTTAGAGTTATGGTTGGAATATTTTGGAGTGAAGTTGGTTGGTAGGTGAGCTGTCATTGACATATAGGGCGGTTTGTCTCAGCAGCTGGCGGGTTGGGGTCCTTGGGGTCGGTAAGATTAACGGGGGAGTCAGGCTCGGCTTGGCTCCCAATTTCTTGGATGGACCGGTCTGGCGAAGGTTGGGGCTCCACAGGGCGGCGTCCTTGGGAGCAGGTGATGGAATGGTGAGCCACCAGAGGTGGCTTTTGGTGCCCTGAAGCCGGGGGTGATGGCTGGGGGTAAAATTGCGTCTCGCCAGACCCGGATGGTTGGATCATTGTTTTGGCTCCAAGGACCTCAGCCCCAAGTTGGTTCTTTTAGGGTTGCGGAAGGTTTTGGAAAGTTGTTAGGGTGTATTGGGTTGGAGCAAATGAGTGGGTTGGGATTGATACTCATTTGCGGATTGATCATCTGTTATTTATTGTTAATTATATGTATGTTAATAAAATGGCTGCTGTGGCCAATTTATCCAATGCAGGTGTCATGTCATTATTGGTAAGGTGACAGTGGGAGGGGGTGGTATTGACTACAGCAGCAAAAGGATAGGCGTTGCTCAGGGTCATGTACGTGCCGCAGTACATCGTGTGAACATACCCTAACAAATAAACTTAAAGGCGTATTCCTATCACATTGATGCACTTTGAACATATAGGAAAAGGTAAAAAAAAACTACTACTAAATACATTGCTGTTCTGTTTTCACTTTGTTTAGGATATAGGGATTTTATCTCCTGCTTGTGTACATAAGCTTCCATAGGTTAACGACCATCTCTTTCTACTCTCATTGCTCCAGCTGTCCTGTCTGACCATGGCGACAGTCACTCCATCCTGAGTCTGATCAGTTACTGTTACTGACAAACTTGAATCCTGCTCTGTAGCCTTGTGCATTACCGTTTACAAACCTCCTGCACTCATGTCACTGTAAGGGCCAGTTCACACGGCTTATTGCCATCGTAATTGCGGGACGGATTTCGCCCCGCAATTACGCCGGCTGCCGTGAAGCGGGGGCGGGGCGGGGGATCGGCAGCTCGCCGGCCCCATAGACATTCATTATTCACGGCGCGTACACGCCGTAAATAATTGTCATGTGACTTTCTCCCCGCTCGGCGTACTCGCCGAGCGGAGAGAGGAGACGGAATCCATAGTTCTCTATGAGAACTGTGGATTACTGTAATCACTGGGACGGATTTCAGGCATATTGCAGCGCAAATACGGCGCGCAATACGGCTGAAATCCGTGCCCAAATCAGCCGTGTGAACAAGCCCTAACTAGGAATAGCAGAGCTGATATGCCAGTCACTTATATAGAACCTCCCATAGCCTAACCAGGAAGTGTGAGGTTACAGCTCTGTAAAGCAGCATGGTGAGAATACTCATTTAAGTCTATTTGTGCTTTAAGTTACAATTTTAATTATATGCCCACAGTATGTCATATATATATATATATACATACAATGACAAAAAGTAACACATTCAGATAGAATTGATTGCTGCAAAACACAGCAAGCATTTAAGTCTCAGGCAGATATGTAAATGATTACAGGTTTGCTCTTACTAGACACTAGGGGCCACATGTATGGAAACTGTCTAGGTCTTAAATCAATCGGAGTGCCCCTTTCATTTCATATAGTTCTCTGGAAAAAATAAAAGGGGCGCGCTGATTAGTTGCTATGGGCAACAAAGCGAGTTTTAGACCTAGACAGTTTTCATACATGTGGACATAGATCTTGCCACAAGAATGTGTAAATGTGCTCCCTCGTGCCTTGTAAAAAGCCCCCCATCGGCTGCTTCTGGATAGTGTACCTCTCAGGGAGAGATTATTGACTCCTAGACTTACTCTACGATGTACCCAAAGACATTTTGCTAAGTTAACAAACTTTGAGATGGGACATACCATTGGAGCTAGAGAAGTAGGATGGATGATTGGACGCATGGCCACCATCTAGGCCATTCTGACGAAGCTGACGAATTCTGACAAGGTGTTGAGAAGTGGTTACATGAGCGCATTCAATCAGGGCAAACAGGCTCCAGACCTCTACGAGTAGAGAGGATTGTTTGATCTGCTGACAAGCACGAGTAGCATAGGTGTAACTTTAGGGGGGTACGGAGGGGATTGGTCCCCCCCACTTTTTTTGGGGTGGGGGACGGTCCCCCCCACTTTTAGCCACTTCAATAAAAAATAATTCATATGAAAGCATGAGAATATGGTAAGTGGGGAGAGCAGAGCACAGAGGAGGAAGAAGTTAACCCTTTGCCTCCTATATTTCTGTGTATCTTTGGTGGACAGAGTAGGTAGCAGCCTCAAGTGTCAGTGCAGAATGAGAGCAGCGCTGATTGGTAGCGCAGGAGTCAGCAGGGGCTGCTTCACCAATCAGTCCAGTCACAGTCCAGCACACTCTGTATCTGGGGCTGTATCTTTCCCTTCCATTACATACCACTTCCCCAATGCTCAGCCCTCATCAGAGAAGAGGAGAAGCTTCTGCAGGATGCCATCTGCACCAGACTACAGGAGACAGGTAAGGAGGGGACAAGGGTGCCAGGTGTTGTGTTTGCATGTGAGTAGGGTATGTACTGTATATGTGAGATGTGTATATACTGTACAGCCATGTGTCTAGCCATGTCACGTCTTCCCTGTACTTATGCACCGGGGAAAATGAAATTGAATGGGGCGGCCCCCCCAAGTGCGGACTGGCCAGCGCATATTTCTAAAACATCTGGCATATAGCAGAGCACACAGTATCTACAGTTATACGCCGTGTGAACATACCTTAAGGGTACATTCATGCAGAAGATATGAATGCTGATTCTGGGGCAGATTCAGTGCTGGATCTGCCCCAGAACCGCCATCCAATCCGGCAGGAAACTAATTTACATTATGCCCTATGTAAAAATCAGTGACGTCGTTTAGATGACACTGATTTTACTTGAGTATTTTCAGTGCCTACTGTCATCGCCTACACGAAATTCTTCGAGGTGTTTTACGCACTAATGCCATAAGGTTAGAGGGAGAAATGGGCCGTATTCGGGTCCATAATTTGCAAGCGCAGAGTTAAGCAGCAAATACTGTCGGCTGAAAACGGCCCATTCATTACGGTAATCCACAGTTCTCCCTGCTCGCACAATACAGTGATTGTCTATGGGCCGGCGAGGTGCCGGCCCCCCGCTCACTCCCCCTCTCCTGCCCCGCCCCCGGCCACACACCGTAACCCGTGTGAACATAGCCTAACAGCACTGATGGATAGGAGGGAGAAATCTGCCTTGGGAAGTCTGGGTCGCTTGCTCGTCGGAATTCTGCAAGCGCAGATTTCAAGCAAGCAAATGACACTTTCAGTGATGAAAAAGCATCGTGTGAACCCACCCTAAGTGTGTAGTGTGTCTGTGTTCAATATATGTATATACACACACAATTTCCGGGGTACGTTGTCTAATGTAGTCTCTGGGGTACAGTGTGTAATGTAATAATCTCTGGGATATGGAGTAATCTAATCTCTGTTGTACAGTGTGTAATGTAATCTCTGGGGTACGGTGAATAATACAGTAATATCTGGGGTATGGTATGTAAACTAATCTCTGGGGTACAGTGGGTAATGAGTAATCTCTGGGGTATGGTGTTATGTAATCTCTGGGGTACAGTAAGTAATGTAATATCTGGTGTATGGTGTGTAATGTAGTAATCTCTGGGGTAAAGTGTGTAATGTAGTAATCTCTGGGATACAGTGAGTAATGTAATCTCTTGTGTATGGAGTGTAATGGAGTGTAATGTAATCTCTGGGATACAGTGTAATGTAATCTCTGGAGTACAATGAGAAATGTAATCTCTAGGGTACTGTGTGAAATGTAATATTTGGGGTATGGTGTGTAATGTAATCTCTGGGTTACAGTGTGTAATTTAATCTGTCGTGTATGGTGTGTAGTTTAATCTCTGGGGTACAGTGTAATCTCTGGGATATAGTGTATTGTAATTTCTAGAGTACAATGAGTAATGTTATCTCTGGGGTACGGTGTGTGATGTAATCTCTGGGGTACAGTGTGTGATGTAATAATCTCTGGGGTACAGTGTGTAATGTATTATCTGGCGTATAGTGTGTAATGTAATAATCTCTGGGGTACAGTGTGTAATGTAATCTCTGTGGTACGGTGTCTGATGTAATCTCTGGGGTACAATAAGCAATGTAATCTCTATGGTACGGTGTGTAATGTAATATTTTCTGGGGTACAGGGTAAAATGTAATCTCTGGGGTATGGTGTGATGTATTCTCTGGAGTACAATGAGTAATGTAATCTCTAGGGTACTGTGTGTAATGTAGTAATCTCAGGTGTACTGTGTGTAATGTAATCTCTGTTGAATAGTGAGTCATGTAATCTCTGGGGTACAGTGTGATGTAATCTCTGGAGTGCACTGAGTAATGTAATCTCTGGGGTATGGTGTAATGGAATTTCTGGGGTACTGTGAGTAATGGAATCTCTGGGGTAAAGTGTGTAATATAATCTCTGGGGTACAGTGAGTAATGTAATTCATTTGTAGGGTGCAGTGTAATATAATACATTTTTGGGGTATAATGAATCATATCATTTCTTGAGTACAATGTGCAATTCATTTCTAAGGTGCAGTTAGTAATGTAATTTCTGTGGCTACCATGTGTAATATAATTAATTTCTGGGTTCAGTGAGTGATGTCATTTTTGGTGTATGGTATGCAATAAAATACATTTTGGGGTAAAGTGATTCCTAGGGGTACAGTGAGATTGGGTTCTTTTATTTTCCTCATTCTCTTGAGTGCATTACAAATTTAATGGAGTAGTGATGGGTGATGGGAGGGGTTAAGTGAAATTTTCTGCATTGCACAACATTTTTTATTTCCATCTAGAGGGGGTAATATTATAGGTGAGCTGGTTCAGTTTCATTGCCAGGGCTGCTTTTTAGTCCCAGTCCGACTCTAAAACTCAGTAATTAGAGAGTCGCTCATAACCTTATGGATTGCACCAAAAGTGTTTGCCATAAGGACCTGCTGGGGGAGCTCACAGCACTCCCTCAGACCTCCTAGCTGGGTTAGAGGGGCCGCTTCACTGCAGGGAGAGGCGGGGAGAGAAGGGACGAAGGGGAAGGGAAAGGGAAGGCGAGTGACGGAGGGAGGGATAGGAAGATAGCGGATGAGAGGGAAAATTGGTCCCCCCCACTATTTGAACCAAAGTTACGCCCCTGACGAGTAGCTCCCCCAGTTTCCTTCCCAGCATCCACAAACAGGTGGCACCTTCATTACCCACTGCTGTCTCTGCCTGCACCATTACAGGCACTTTGCAGAAGGAAATTGGTGTCATGGCACCCATTACATGCCCTGCCATCTACAGACAACCACCGTCATGTTCTTTTGTAGTGGTGTTGTGAGTGAAAAACCTGGACTGCTATGGACTGGAACTGTATTGCCTTTATCAATAAATCCAGGTTATGTTAGGGATCCATCGATAGTTAGATTCGAGTATGGAGGCCTCACAGTGAGCGCCTCAATCCCGACTCTACTTTGAAGCAACACACTGCACCATCTGCTGGTGCAATGGTCTAGGGCAGGGGTCTCAAACTGCGGCCCTCCAGCTGTTGGGAAACTACAACTCCCATCATGCCCACTGTTATAGATTATATAAATGCATGATTGTAGTTGTAGTTTCCCAACAGCTGAAGGGCTGCAGTTTGAGACCCCCCTGGTCTAGGGAGTTATCACATACAACAGAGTGTTGCCTCTCATGGGAGGGCTTCTACTGGCCATATTTATCCACACATAACAGGGCTTCTCAGGAATATCTCCGAAAGACTCCAACACTTCCTTGGCCTGCCTGGATTTGGCCAGATTTGACACCAGTTGAGCTTTTATAAGACCACTTGTGATGCCAGCTTAGTCAACCTTCGAGTGTACAGGATCTATAGATCAAGCTACAACATCTGCAGGCAAATAAACTGGAGGATGCCACATAGAACCTTTTTGTCTCCATGCTCAACCATATCTCATCTTGTATCCATGCTAGAGGCAGCCAACAGGGTAACAGAGCCTCCTTTCAATTATTCAGTTTTCCATATTAAGTGTATCCCTTTGCTTTAATATTGTAATCACTTACATATGTCATCATTACATTCACGCATATAGGGTCACATGTATGAAAACTGTCTAGGTCTAAGACTTTCTTTGTTGCCCATAGTAACCATTCAGGGTTCCCCTTTCATTTCATATAGTGTTCTGAAAAAAGGAGAGGGTCACTCTGATTGGTTGCTATGGGCAACAAGGAAAGTCTTAGACCAAGACAGTTTTCATGCATGTCTCCCATAAAGTTTAAATCAGTTCCAACAAGTCCTTGGTGAGTTATTTTTTGAGGGCAAAGAGTGTACTTTATAAATTAACCTCCCCCCATATGTTAATTGTATGGTCCAATAGGGGTTGCACAGTTTTCTGTAAAATGTGTTGGGCTTTTTGAGAAAAATGATTAATTGGTTCTCAAGTCCCAGGAACTTTACTTTCTTTGTGCTGTTTCTTCTGTATCTTCTGATGTCTTGAAACAAGCTTTTTGTATTTGAGTCATTCCCCCTTCCTCTATTTAGCAATCATTAAAGTGTAAACTGACTGGCTTTCTGGATGGACAGTAATTATAGCTAAGAATATTTGATGGCTTTTCTCCATTATGAAGGAAATCTGTTTTATTGCATGGTCATTATTAGCGAATATCATGTCATTATTAACGAATAATAACTACAAATTAAAGGGAATGCGCAGCGGATGTTAAATTCAGGGTGAATAAAACAGAAAAAAAAGTTATATGTACCTATCTGTCCTTTGCCTCTGCTACTGCTGAGCTTCCGGGATACCCATACCTCTTTACTTCTGGGTTCTCATCCTGACACACAGAGGCTCATGCTCCATTCTTTTACTATTGAGCGTTAACATCTCCTGTGTGTTGGGATGAGAACATGGAAATGGAGAGAAGCGGAACCCTAGGGAGTTCTTGAGCAGCAGCGGTGAGGGACTAGGAGGTAAGTATGACTTTCTTTGCTGGAAAACCCCTTTAGTTTTTACTAGATCAGTATGTCAGATTACTTGCTATGTCCTAGCCTGCCCTTTAGAAAAGATTATGAATCATTAAATATGAAGTGTAAGCAGGATGATGTTAACACATTGCAGAGAGCACTTTTTAGAAAATACTGAAAGGTGATACACCATTTCTGTAAGTGTGAAATCAAGGCAGTACAGCAGGAATGGGAATAACCAGTGAATATTAATAGCAATTTACTTTTTTGTGATCATTGCCAATTTTGGTAAGTCAAAGGTTTTTGAATTAGAAGCTTGCACATAGTTGGGCAACATAAGGTTTCACATCACTGGGCATTCACATTCAAGTTTAGATCCAATTTATTATTAGTAATAAAAATATTTTTAAGTATATTTCTGGTTAATCAGTTACTAAAAGCATATTTACACCATTGAGCACCATTATTAAAAACACATGCATAATCTATATAAAACTTGAGTAACTTTGTAAATACATTGCAATACTTATTTTGCACCGATCTTAAATTATAACCTTTATTATATCTCAGAGCTCTATTCACAGTTTTTCTGGTTATTATTAGAAACAATGACATATTCGTTGTCTAACTTAACCCTAACCACTTAGCTAAATGTAAGAGTCTGTAGCCTTCATCCAATAAGATACCGTGAGGAATGGTATACCGGTGTATACTGTGGTGGAGCCATAGAAAACAATACCGCTAACATAATCTTATTTGTACTACATTTGTTTTATTTCCCACACATATACATTTTATGTCATGGTTTTGTGTTGTAAAAACACATACAAAAAATGGGACATTACTTACTCAAAAAACACAACAATTTTTTGGGGGCATGTTCACAGTTCAATGGCTGGACTAGACTGAACCCAGTAGCAGGCAGCTCTAGCCTATATGCTACGTGGGAAAAATTAACAGGTGCAGCTAATTGCTGAGCAGCAGCTCACATATCCCGCTGCTAGGGGAACAATTAGAGGCTAAAAAACTGCACATTAGTTTAATACCTGTTCACACCAGCAGTGGTTTTGTGTTGGGCACATAAAGCATGTACAAACCGGAAGTAATGCAAATGTAGTCCAAATAAGACTATGTTTGCTCTATTGTTTTCTGTGACTCTGCTGCGGCATTTCTCAGGGTATCCTAAAAGACACCTGTGGCGGAGATCACAAGCAAGGTGTAAACGGGCCCTAATATTGCAGGTGAACAGTTACTTCAACCTACTTTCAATTACTGCACAGTGCCTTGCATACAGATAGACTTTCCAAAATACAAATCAACAAGAGCCACCAATAAACGTGCAGGATTTCAGCTCTGGAGACTGCAAACTTGTGAATACAACTCTTAGCTATAATATAGGGTCTAGCTCAGGCTCAGTACAAGATAACTAGCTGTTACTCAATTTTTTATGTAGATCAATTATGTATGTAAACGGTGAACTGTTGTTCAAAGGTAAAATATGCTTTAAGGTGTAACTTTAATTTTTTAAAACGCCTGGGCTCACAGAAAGTCTATAGCGTTTGTATACTGCCAAGGGGCCCAGTGCTCAGCTGATTGCTTCTGCCCCTTTGTTTTAGCAATTAATGGATGTTTCCACACCCAGACCCCTCAAAACTTCTGACATAGTATGATATATGAAACATTTTAAAAAATTACAGTTACACTTGCAATTTGTGGAGGTTTGAGGATCATCTATTTAAAAGCTTCTATCCACTTGTGTAAAGTCAAACTGCCTGATCTCATGAGACCAAAAGCACATACATGTAGGGATATAGCAGTAAAACATTCAGCATTATTATATTACAGCAGACATTTCTATAGGAGACCAGGTAGTTTGCCTTTAGCCAAAGGTGAAGAACCCTATTTCACTGCCTGGAGGGGCATGCCATTTAGTAACAGTAGAAAATATATGACAGCATGACAATGACAAAAGTATTTCTCTAAAGCAAAAGTGCAAGATATAATAGAATGTCATCAAAAATATAACATTTTGCTTTAGAGATAAGCACCTGCATGGCCGGCTACATGTGCATATAGATTTAAGGAATGAAATATGAATGATAAAGCACATGAATGCAGCACAAGAAGAAGTTTGTGAAAATGAGTTTTACCTTCATCAGGCTCCTCCTGGAAGTCTTCAGAAAAGATTTGTCTGTTTTGCAACACAACTTCCACCCGCTTCTCTATGGGTGTTAGCTCCTTGAAGTCGGCTTTTCCCCCTTTGCTTTCCACTAACTTCTGAGTCTTGTTATGGTCCATTTTTTTCTTTGTCTGCCTTCTGAGGTTTTTCCAAGCTTTTTTAACATCATCAATTGACCTGTTATTGCCCCCCACAGCATTTATCTGCTTTTGGATTTCCTCCCATATTTTATCTTTATCTGCTGGGCTTGTTTGGGCTCCAAAGAGCTGGGCCCTAGTTTGCCAATGTTATCCACTAAAATGTTCAGCTCCTCATCAGTAAATTTCGTCTTGTCTGCAGTTCCTGGTAAAGATGGGGCAACCTCAGACATATTCATTAATATACATATTCTCCAGGCTATAAAACCCTGCTTTACTTTAACAAGGGCTACTTGTTGGCCACTGACAAAATAACTTTATGGGCCACATGTATGAAACTGTTTAGGTCTAAAACTCACTCTTTTGCCCATAGTAACATATAGGCAAAAAAGTGAGTTTTAAACCTAAACAGGTTCATACATGTGGCCCTATGTGTCATGATGTACATTAAACAATGTATTAACTTTCTCATTGCTGCCAGAACAATTGTTAAACTGCATGTATCACCATTTTAAATTCATGTTACTTTATAATATACTTTCTTGTGAGTACCCCAATTAAGGGCAGTCACAAAAAATTAAGGGGCCATCTAAGATTTTAAAAATTAGCCAGGCAGTAGGAAATATTGTGATATAAAAAATCATACATTCCTAACCTGTTAAATCCCCGGTAGTTTCCACATTAAGGCTCCAATAGTCTCTGGTGGTAATTGTTTATTGTCCTGGCATGATGATGTGTGTCTCCTGAAGCCAGTCAGTGACCTTAGTGGTGATGTATGCACATTTGTCTCCTGACTACTGAGGCCTATAATTGGCTGCAACAGTCACATGGTTGTCTAGAACCTCGTTACTCCAGGAAAATGATCAAAAACCATCAGTTCTAGAGCGGCAGAGGATTTAACACGTGAGTAATATTTAATTTTCTAGTTTATAACTTTTCCTGCTGCCAATTTTTTTTTAAACCGTTGGACAACCCTTTTTTTAAATAAGATGTAATTTTGTCATTATTCAGGAAATTTGAATAAAGATAAATTCATCTTAGGGCCAACTAGACAGTTAAAATATCCTGATGACTCCTAAATGTCTCATGTTTCGTCCACATTAACTAAAAGTTAAAACAATTGCCGATAACTCAATAAAACACAATCTAAAAAGACTATTCCAAACTGTCTCATAGTTAGTAGCCTTGGAGAACAGAGTATCTTCCATATAAACCAAACTTCACTGCACTGGTTGGATATTTTATAGCCATCATCAGCACAATTAATAATATGTTTACATTGTAAAAATTAGGTCTCTTTTACCTCCATTGATTTCATCTTGTAGATCCTCATCAATGTCAGGGGTTCCTTCCAGGTTCTCAAGCTCCAGTAGAGCCTCCACGCGCGTCTCCAGGGAAGACAGATCCTTTGCAGAGTCAGGCTCTACTGTACCTTCCACGTTACTTTCTTTTTTGCTCTCCACAATTTTATCCTTGGTGTGCTGTTTGAGACCGTTCCACCGCTTTTTTAAGTCTGCTATGGACCTGTTATTGCCACCAGTGGCATTGACCTTGGTTTGTATGTCTGCCCATATTTTACTCTTCTCGGCTTTGGTGGTTTTTGCAGACAAAGCGCCACATAACTGTGGCCCATTCTTAGACACACCATCCACTAATAAATCCAACTCCTGGTCTGTAAATTCAGGCTTCTCCTGCTTCCCATCTCCTCCTGGTAAAGAGGCACCAACCTCAGAAAGACTGTTTTCAGAATTAAGGGTTGGGCCTGTAGTTGGGTCTGACTGGTGCATTAGTTTTTTTTACTTTGGCGTTACACACAAAACAATTAATCAATGCTAACATAAAACCAGGCATTCACACCAGGGTCAACTTTCTGATACTGTTGATCAATTGGTTCAGTGTGTAGTTTAGTAAATCTTGTAAGTGAAGTCACTTTTTGGTCCACAAGCAAGAAGTGCATGAGAAAAGGAAACAACGCATTCCAGACTAAAAGAGATGCTATCTACAGCATGCGTCAAATCGTCAGTGGTGCTTTAACCAACCCTTGCATGACATTTTCTTGCAATTGAATGTACGTACTTAACATAGGACTGATGTAACAATATGAAAGGATCAACCAGTGTAAAAACATTCTAGTTAATGATTGCATTAAGATCAAAGACACTGTTGCATGATGCTAAAAGTTAAAGTGATATTAGTTTGTTGGTAGCTGTTTACAATATGCATCGAGGGGATAGATACCTGGGGGGAACCCTTCTGAAATTTCCAAATTCATTTATTGGTCACTACATGCCACAGTATATGTATAAATAATGCTGGAGAGTGTTGCATACTCACCCCCTTCAAAGCAGTACTCAATGATATAACCATCCAAACCTGCAGCACCAATGTGGTCTGGGGGACGCCATTTCATTGTCACTGAGTTGTCAGTTACTGCATCTACTGTAAGCATGGTGGGAGCACTTGTGACAGCTAGAAGTCAAAGAAAATAGATTAATACAGTTGAATGCATTAAGAATCATACGCTGTACAGCTGTCAATGGCTTATTTGTCTGCCTAGTAAACTAACCCTCTTGCCCATTTTCAGTAAGAACCCATAATTCCATTAATACTGTATATATGACATGCATTTTGAATATTAATACACAGTAGCAAAAAAAAACATGTATTACACCATTACAAGAGCAAAAACAATAAACAATTTCTGTAACATTCACTGTGCCCCACATATTTTCTTGTTACATTTTAATACCAACATGCTTAGGATTTATTAAAGGGGTTTTCTCGCTACAAAGATCCTATCTGTAATGATGGAGACAGAAATTAGCACTTTTGCAACTGATTTGCTTTACCTAAATCATTTAGTATAGCAGATATGAGCAAATCTGTGTGTGTCTAGAGCTAAATCAGCAGCCTGAGGTCGGGCCACACCCCCTTTGCTGTGATTAGCTGACTGACATTTAGTTCAGCCCTGGTCAGGACACACCCCCTGTGCAGGGCACTCCCCTTGTGCTGTGATTGGCTGCCTGAACTCTGTGCTTACTCCCGTCTGAGCTGTGGAAAATGAAAATGAAACTATCTGCATCAGCTTTCTGTGATGGCTGTGTCTGTATAATAAAGGCTGCTAGATTCACTCTCCCCCCATAGGACATAGCCTTATAGAGTCTGCTTCCCCTCTACCTCCTGCCTGATAACAGAGGGAGGAGCAGAGTGCATTTCTCACATTTTTTCATCAGTTCAGGCTGTTTGTATAACTACTTACACCAATGAAGGTGTTCTGGTTACAAGGAGTTTGTGGAGGGACGTGACAGCTCTGCAGGCATGAGAACTGACCACTGCAGAGCTGTGACATCCTTTCCCTTCCACTGCTCACACAGAATGATGATGTCATCAGTCTTCAGTGAGGGAAGGCACTCCTACTGGGAGGAGAGACAGGCTTACTGAGAGGAGAGACTCGCCCCTGGATTTGTAGCTGTAAGAGACAGAATCAAGTCTGCAAAAGCTTGTGATGAGAAAACCCCCTCTAAGCTATGTTCACATCATATATGTGATTTACAGCTTTCAATGTACATGCTAAACATGTTGCTAGGGTTACTGTAGCTCAACCCAGGGTCAAAAGAGTATCCGTTTGGCCTCCTTCTGATCGGTATATGTCAGTAAACCTAAAAAAAAGGTATACAATAACATAGTAGACTAAGCTATTGCATACAATAGTATTAATTAAAAAATGTATACATTAAATGTATGTTATTTTACAGTGGGATCATTGGGGTCACAGATGCCAATGTATGGCATTCTTCTGAGACAACTGTTTAACATATACATTGAACAGGAGCCATAAATCTAATGTGAACAGAAACTTTTTCACTGTTGCTGAGATGTTCCAAATCAGTTGATTCTTACTTGTCCCTAACCAATATATTACTGACTCTCATCATTTACACTCCAGTGAATATTGTCAGACAGTTTATAGTCAGTTGCTTAAAAGCAATCGAAAAGTATTTTATGCAATCCAATGGCATGTTGCATATATAGACTACACTAAATTTATTTGAACCATCTTCCCTCAATGTATATATATATCATGAAGATGGTGAAAATTTTATTTTACTGCTGCCCTGCGCAATTATTGCTCCCACTCATAAGTAGAAAGATTGCAGACATAAATTGCAGACATATTAATATGTGATTCTGCTGCGGTTTTTTGAAGAAAACTCATTAAGTGTCCAAATAATTGCAAAGTGTGCACAAATTCTAGTAACCAACACCTACCCAGTGGGACAAATGGCTTGGAGGGGATGCTGGGTTTAGAAGTTCCTATTGAGTTGACAGCAAAAACCCGGACTTCATAGGCAACACCTTCAATCATTTTTTTGGGCTCAAAGTTGGTTTCTTTGCATAGTTCAAAATTTAATCTCATCCACCTGGAGCTTTGCTTCTTCTTTCTTTCAATAAAATATCCTATGGACTAAATTGTGGTTAGTCTTGTTTCCTGTCATGCACTGAAAAAAATATAAAACAATGTACAACTCATTGTTGCTATCCAAACACTAAAGATGTTGAGTTATTACTGGTTTATTATAGCAAACCTGTCAGGTGGTTTATGCTACTTGATCTGAGACCAAGATATGATAAAGGGAGAGAAGATGAGCTCTGTGATATATAGCTCTATGCGATCTGGAGCAGGATTTCTGAGCAAAAAGCAGAGAAAATATTAGCTGGACTCCTTGGAGAATGAAAGTCCTGCTTGCTCTGCCCACATACAATGATTGACAGCTGTCCCCATGTCAGTGTGTGTACAGGGCAAACTGTGAATCATTGTATGTGGATGAGGGTGGGATTAAATGGGACTTTCACTTTCTCTTTTAGGAATCCTCTAAGAATTTACTCTGCTTTTTACTCAGAAATCCTATTCCAAATCACGATAATCCCATATATATTACACGCTCAGCTTCTCCCCCTCTATCCTATTCTGCTCTTACAGAGGGTAGCGAAGATGACCTGAAAGGTTTGCTTTAAACATGCTTATTGTTTTTAAAGAATCTCAGAAAGAACAGATTTTCCAATAGTGTTTCATAAAACAGATTTTTCTTGCTGTTTCTATAGGTATAGCTGATGTATACAGGCTATGTCCCACGTAATCCTATGTAAGCAAATGTTAATGTGCCACAATTAGAACCAAATTACAAATGAGAGTCAGGGTTTATTTTCACTAACCCAGAATTGGGCATCCTCCATCATATAATGGTGGCTCCCATTTCATAATACACCAATCTTCTCCAACCTCTGTAACATCTGGCGCTAATGGAGCATCGGGGATGTCTAAAAAAATGACAGATGTTGTAATACATTATACAAATATACTTTGACAGAACATAAATGGCCAGGCGACAGCCCTATAGATATCTGCTGTTGGGCATATTTCAGGTACAACACGCATTCTACAATATCCACCATTCATCCTTTTCGACTCAAATATAGAAATAAAAATGTATCTATTGTATCTGTTGTATTAGAAGAATTTCCACACCAGATCTGAAAGCAATTTCTGTCCCAAAAAGTGTGCCACTCATTTTGTGAATTTTAGGGGTGCATAAAATTGTGCAAATTGTGTGGTCCAGGAATCTACTGACTGAGCAAATACATAAGAGCAATACTTTAAATGGCTAAAACTTACCAACAACTTTAATTTTGATGTGAGCTACAGCTTCACCAGCCTCATTTTTTACCATTATTCTGTATGTTCCAGTATCATCTTTCTCAGCTGAGTCAATAACTAGAAGCGCATGATCAGGATACGACTCTGCCCTGACACGACCGCTCAGATCTGTGATCCACTGAAGGGATATAATAGGACAGGATAATCAGTTTTATTACAATTTAAGCCCTATACAGAAAATGACTTTCCTATAGGGCAGTGTTTAAAGTGATAAGACTCTACACATCTACAATAAGTTAGTTACAGACAAAAATTACCTTGTCTCCTCTGCTCCAAATAATTTTTGGAGCTGGTTCTCCAGTAACAGGCACTTCAAGCCTCAGTTTTGTTCCTGCTACAACCACCACAGTGTTATCAGGGTAATTCAGACTGTCAAAATGGATTTTTGGAGGATCTGAAAATAAATGACCATTTAGGAAACTTGAATCCACATTTTAATATCCTCATTTTTGAAAAACTGTAAATGTGTATACTTACCGATGACATGTATGTTGGCGGGAATATTAATTAAATAAAGATCTGGAACAAACACATAGTCACCTTCATCTTCTACAAGACAGTTTTCTATAACTAATCTGTGATTCCTATGAAAATGAGAAAACAAACATTTACGGTAATTAGATTCTTGATTTATTAATGACTTCAGATTTTTGTTCCAGTTACAGTGTCCTATGTGATAGTTTAATTTTTCAATTTATGTGAGTGGGAATATGTATTAATTTATTTACACAAAGGTTCAGGCATAAATACATTTAAAAATATATTGTTCGGACTGAACACCATAGTTAGGAAATTTCACTTACTAAAATACAAATAAATGAGTCACAGAAGGTGGACAAGGATTTATCTCATCTACCAGAATCAATAGTGATCTCAGTGCTGAGCTGTATGTGAATATCCTGCAATATAAGTTACCTCGTACACTCGCGTAATATGGGTATTAAAAGGATGACATAGTGCTCCAGCAAGACAATGACCTGAATCATACGTCGAAATTAGTGAAGAAATGTTTCAATGACAACAAAGTCAAGTTGCTGGATTTGACTCCACAGTCCCCAGACTTCAACCCAATCAAACATGTGGGTAGAGTTGAAGAAAAAGCTGTATTCCTAGTGAGTCAACAGGTATGCACCAACATTGGAAATGTGTAGAAGACCTGGGATCGGATTTCGGTCGAGACATGCTAGAATCTGATTAAGAGCCCAGAAAGATTCAGGCAGTTTTGAAAGCCAAAAGTGGATTTACAAAATACTGACAAAATAATAAAAAATACAATTTTGATTTTTAGGAGCAAAGGACAGTAACAATGCAGTTACATGACAAGAATCTGCAGAACTAAGCAGATTCTGAAAAACCGCCGGGCAGAAAACCTGTGCAGTGGGGACTGCTGCACAGGTTTTCCATAGAGCCCCATGTAAAAGTTTGCGGCCGGTTTTTCAGACGGTTTGCAAAAGGCCGTGGGGACAAAGCTTTACATGGTGCGTTTAAAGGTCTGTTATTTTATGTGCCCAAACAGCAAAAATTAACATTGGGCTTTTTAAATATTATAAGTACAATGTATTCATGAAGGTAATGCTCCTCAACAGCGATTGATGGGTTAATGTGTACAGTATTTGTATGTGTATATACCAGCCATCAATCATTGATGATACGGGTGTGAAGAAGCATAAAGAGTACTCCACATTTAAATACAGTGGATAATTATGGGTCCACTGTATTCTGTCATAGCTCCAAGTAGTCATATGGCTAATATGAGAGCAGTATAATCTCAACCAGGACAGGTTTATAAAGGTTTATAAAATGTGAAAAATGATCATGCTTTGATTGATTAAGACATCATTCAGCTCTGTTAGAGTGATCTCACCTTCCCTTATGAAATAGTTTCACACGATCACTGCCATGGATAATCTGTCCATTTCTGTACCATCTCCCGGACACATTCTCAGAGATTTCACACTTCAGATTAATTTCCTTGCCAAGATTCACAGTCATATCGGTCAGGGGCTGTAATACCTTCAGTGGTCGTACTATGATAAGGAGAATGACAATGAATGACAGTGTAAAACAGGTCTAGTTCCACCTTTGCAACAGAGGTTCTGATGCAGAAGTGAACCAGGCCTAACATTAACACAGTGGAGTAAACAGCAGTGATACATCAGTCATACATCAGCAGAGGACAAATGAGACAATAAGCACTTACAGTCAACTTGAAGTTGTGCGGCTGATTGACCTCCTGTGGTCATTACAGAATAGGTGGCTGAATCTCCTCTGTCAACCTCATCTATGATCAATATGTGCTTTTTACCATCCACCTTTAGCCTGTATCTTGATCTGGGCTCATTTGTAATCTCCACACCATTTTTAAACCTGAAAAACACAAAAATCCTTATGCTACGTAAATATGTATATCACTATTCTCCCAACCAGTGGCTTAACAGCTACATTTAGGCTGTTGGGAACGGCAGATAACATTGTGCGTCAATATTAAGTGATGGCTGCAAAGAAGTATATGCATAAAATCTACTGCTGTATATGTTTTCTGCAGAGACCCAATGTGTAGGAGAGTGCAGCAGAGTGCACATTGCACACATTGGGCCTCATTTATGAAAACTGTCTAGGAATAAGACTGTCCTTGTTGCCTATAGCAATCAAACAGAGCTCGGCAGTCATTTCTTTTACTGCTCTGGAAAAATGAAAGCTGCGCTCTGATTAGTTGCTGTCACTTACAAACCCGAGGGGGGCACAGCTACACTCCTTCATTTGCTGAAGAAGGAGGCCCATGGATATGTATGACATATGCACAGGCAGCTTTCCAAGCACATGTGCCAAATGTAAAAGAACAATGTTCAGTGTTTTTAATTATAAAATAAAGACAACATAATATTTGTAGTTTTACCATAACATAAAATTAATGATCACATTGTATAAAAAACACTGTAGGAATGGGGACGCCACAATCTAGGAAATGGTAACATTTGTGTTTAATTTACTAAAATGTCTGCGCAGATGTGTTGTGTGATACATTTGTATAGTATCTGCATTTAGATGGAACTACCATTAATTGCAACGTATATCTAAATTATGTGTATAAGATACATTTGGTCATTGTACATATTTACCATTTTACATTGGCCTCTGGATCAGATACTTCACATTCTAATTCCACCCTCTCTCCACAATATGTGCTAATATTTTCCAGTTCTTTTGTAACCAGAATTGGTGGCTCTGTCATAGAAAAAAAGATGCTACTTTTAGGTGTTTGGAAGACTTTGCAGAAGACATATTTAAACAAAGATTAGTCCCTCTGGTATGGGATGGAAAGACATCGAACAGGATGGTTAATGTAATAGGAATACTCTAATTTTACATTTTTTTCCTTATTTTTTTAAACTACAGTATATAAAAGGAATATAGTATCTGTATTTGTGGGCAACACTTTATGATGATGACCAATGTCATATAAATTATACTAATAAAAGAACAGGTCAGAGCTTACCCCTAACAAACAGTTCAGTAGAGCACTTTTCATCTCCGGCGCACACTTGATATGCGGCATCATCAGCCAACGTGCAGTTATTGATAAATAATATCCTTTCGCTTCCTTTGTGTTCAAATATGTATCTGTTTGAAATAATTCAGTCATTTACATACAACAATAAAATGCTTAGTTTCATATGTGAGTAGAAACATCGGAGATATTGTTCACTGCTTATCTACAAGTCATTGATGTTTATACAGATGGTTATGGGATCCATAGACCTTTTGGGAGACATGTATGAAGGAAGGTGCTTCAAAGTGAATTTTAGAGTCTCATTTTCAGTGTATAATGCACCTGAATGTATGAAAGTGTTTTTTTTTTAGCTCCACTTTGACTCCTCAGGCTCAGACAGACCACACTGAAATAGGTCTGCCTGTCAGATCAGTAATGCGCCTAGTTTTGTTGAACCCCATTCATATATGTGTTTAATATTACAAATGTGGTGCGACATGCCTCCATAATGCCCCATAACACCCCCTCATGTTGGGCGCATTTGAAAGTGTTGAGTCTTACGAACCATCCGCCTAACACATTCATTAGGCGCATTAGACATCATAGACTGCTCATTTAGGCGCATTTTACTCCAGAACAGGGTGAAAAACCCGATCATACATGTCTCCCTTTGTCTGTTTTTTTTTTTTTTTTAGCAGAGACCTCCACAATAAGCACCATAAACTTCTGTGAAATATCATAAAATAATCCATCTGGTCTGATAACATGTAAGATGGCAAACCATGTGGGTTTGTTTCTTTAAAGGGGTTGCCTGGTTCTTTTTTTGTAATAATTATATGCTGCTGCTCTAGTAAAATAAAAAAGGTCTTTACCTCACCATTTAGAGCCGTTCCAGTGCTGACAGTGGTGTACCCCTGGTGTTCTGTTTACATCCATCTACTGAGGGTGGCTTGTGACCACTGCAGCCCATGGTCCTAAAATCACTATTTAGAAGTAATGATGTAAGGCAATGGCACATGACTGCATCAGCTAATTGTGGCAGCCATATATAAACAGTGCTGAAATTGCAATAAGTGGCAAGGTGAGTATAGACTTTATAACTATTGTTGATCAGCAGCAGCAGCAGCTTCTAATTACTAAAAAGAAAATAACAACCCTCTTAAGATGTCAAAAATCAAGAGTACTCTCTACTTACTTGGTACTTGGACGTATTTCCTGACCATTTTTATACCACTTAAGTTCAACTGTTGGATCAGCAAGTTCAACAACAAATCTCACTTTTCCTCCTTTGTCAATCTGATAAGCAGGGTCTAATTTCTTGGCAAATGCTTAAGATAAAAGAAAATGAAATTACATTTTTTGTCTTACACTGATGCTATACTAAATAAAAGGCATGGCAATTTTGTATAATAAGATAGATAGACATGACTGATTTATCAAGAGATATTAGACAGGTTAGGGCTCTGTCCACATGATGAGTTTTTCAAGTTGGAATCCACGCAGATTGAGACTTGAAATACTTGTCTAAAACTGAAAGCTAAAAAAGCTTGTCTAAAACTATTCCCATTGACATAGGTTATACATCGTAAAAAAAATTAGAACATGTTAATTCTTTAATTAAATTCTATGCAGAAAATGTGTGGAAATTTTCTAAGGTCAATGACTAGAGACCTTTTGTAAAATGCGGCCAGAATAATTGTGTCTGGTTTTTAACACAAAAACCACATAGAAATGAATGGGATAGATAGAAAGATAGATAGATAGATAGATGGATGAGATGGGATAGATAGATATAGATAGATAGATGACAGATAGATAGATAGATAGATGGATGAGATGGGATAGATAGATATAGATAGATAGATGACAGATAGATAGATAGATAGATAGATAGATAGATAGATAGATTGCTGGGTGGGTATTAACATAGCTTAATTGCACTAAAAAGAACAGAGTTCATATTGAAGTCCATAAATGTTAACCTGTTTAACACTCATTTGTACTGGTATTTGTTCATCAATGAACGATGCCAGGTACAAGCAATGCTCATTAGTACATACCACATAGCTCTACTGGCAGCTGGCCATCTTCCATGTTTGCATTCGGTAGCTAGACATCTTACATAGCTATCATAAACAGTAATTACGCCACACATTTTTCAGATTACCTGCACTCTTCTTCTCTTCCCGGCGCATACGCTTCAGTCTCTTTAGCATGCCCCTAAGGTCAGTGATGCCATACTGAAATGCAATCTTCTCATACTCATTGGGACTTGCATTTTTCAGGATCTCCCACACATCTATTTCTGGACCTTCTTCGGGTTTTACTTCTCTATCATCAAGAATAAAAAAGCAAGCAACGAGTTGAGAGATATATCAAAGTTTTCGAATGTGGGAATGGTAAGAATCAGAATTGTTGGGCTTTTTAACAGCCCTGTCTTGAAGAGGAGGCGTGTGATTTTGGCAATTGCATGGATATACAATCTGTTTTATTTTTTAATCCATGGTGTTGTCAAAAATATTCAAATAGTTATTTAGACCTGCAAATAGCTAGAGTTAATGCAGCCCCTGTAATGACAAGAATTTCCATTTGTTGTCAATGTGAAAGCAATGTTGTTCATATTGGCACGTCACACCCATGCCTACCACCCAGCCATGTACTGTATATGCATGACTACTGCTGTTTGGATAGTAACGCAATTTGATCTGCAATGCAGACTTGCTCAGTAATTTGATAGACTTGATAGTCTCGTTAAAGGAACACTGTAGCAGAAACAGATCCTATGCTATGACTAGTGCAGCGTCTGAAGGAATTTGTATGACTTCTTGTTCTTTGAACCTCTGAGTCATGCACTGCCCTCTTAGCACCTTAACTAAGTTTAGCACAGTATATCATCACTTTTATCTTCTGTGTTTGGTTGAAAGTCCACAGTATATTTTAGTCTGTGCATAATGGCTGAACACATAAAGTGGTTTGGGTACAACCAATATGTCACTTTCTTCCATATTAATCAGATTACTGAGTAACATGATGCCGCCCATCCCAGCTAACGTATTGGTAGTAACACTTCTGACTATACCTAACCAATGCAAGTCATGCTTTTAAATGTTGTAAATTAATCACCGGAAACTTTTTATATCAGATTAATAAAGAAACCTTATCAGAGCATTCTACATTTTGTTAGATTTTTCATATTTTTCAAAGTGGCATAAAAGAAAAAAAATCTAAGGTAAATGTTCACCCCATATAAATATACTGTACAACAACCATTTAATGAATACAAAGAAAATCAATATGTTGCTACTAGATATTTTAAAGGGAACCTGTCAAGTTAAGCATGCAGTCCAAACTGCTAGCAGCGTGTTATAAAGCAGGAAGAGCTGAGCAGATTGACATGTAGTCATGTGAAGGCTCATTGGTCCTATTGCAAAACGTCAACTTGGGCCCTTTTAGGGCCGTAGCCTAATTTTCTACTGATTAAATTATGTGAGAACTTTTTATTTGCAGGATAAACTGACGATTTCTTTGTTACTATTATGACGTACAGAGTTTTTGATCACTTCTTGTTTAGTTTTTTTTGTTAGGCTGGTTGAACATCTAAATGCAATTGTGGCATGGTTTTATACTTATCTAATTATTTTTTACAGCGTTTACCATAAGGATGAAATAGTACAATAATTTTATAGATAGGATTATTACAAATCGATGATACTTATTATATGTTGAGCAACATCTATGAATTTGCATGCGGTATTTTTTTGCCGTATATTGCGCCAAAAGACTGCTGGCACACTGTTCTGTAGATGGCAAAATACATTTTAATGCACTTAGAATGCGCCAAAGTTGATGCGAAACTACCATTCAAAGTTTAGCGCATTATATTCTATGCACCATACAAAGTTTGGAACATTACACTCTATGCACCAAAATGTTTGGTGCATAACACTTTCGTTCATACCGTCGTATTATATATTTCTCTATATATATTCACTACTGGTGTGTCGATGCCAAGTAAAAAAAATGGTGCATTCGAATTTATAAATGTCGCCCTTTGTTCTTTACTTTTTGTCCCTCTATGGGACTAGACCATGAGATTGCTTGTTTGCTTTTATAAAATGTACCATAGGTTTCTGTATGTAGCAAGCTCAAAAGCCAGTATTTGGCCTCAGGCTGTCATGGCAACCATTGGCGCCCCGCTACTGACTGCGGCATCTAGGGAGTTAAAATCCTGGGATTGGACCTAGCTCCGATGCAGGCCAATGAGCCTGCGCTGTGTAGGCACCGAATGTGATCGCTGCATTACTGGGTCTATAGGAACCAGTAGGAGGCCTAAAAATCATGTAGGCGGTCCTAATCACTGATTGCTAGCTAGCTCTGTATACGTACTCATACAGGGAAGGCTGTCAGTCATTGAGTGACATTGCCTACTGGACTCCTCAGCATTATAAGAGCAGGGAATTCAAATATTTACAAGTTATACAGAATTTTTTTCCACCAAGCTATATGTGAGTTTACTGTACTTTTCCTGATAACATGATGCTAGTAGATTGGACAACATTTCTATGGTGACAGGTTACCTTTAAGCTCTCACAATAAGTTATTGTTGTGTGCTTGGCATCATTTGAGCTGCAAAATTAAACATATACCATATAAATTAGATTTACATAGATGGTAAGGAAAAATATATGCATAACATGTATACAAATATGTTAATATGATAAAGCTCTGATGCATAAAATATCCATAAATGTTTTAACGTAATGAAGCTCTAAAAAATAGGGCAACAAAAATTTTAGTATCAGAAATCCTTTAAATATGAAACTCATAGGAAGTTAAGAAGGGGTTTCAAGTAATTGTACTGTATTTTAATGTCAGTATCAGGCTTCATGCACATGACAGAGCCATGTGCATTGCGACTGTAGGAAGGCTCATGACTCTTAGCATCTCCATATAGTGCCTCTGTATGTTACCATACTATGGAGGTGTGTCCACTAAAATTAATACGTTACAGGCAGAATAGCTTTATAATAGGGTGTCTATTGAATATGGCATTAGATCCATGTGGAATCTCATAAATAACCTCTGAATAAATTTTCAGACTTAAAAGGTTGTTCAATTTTGAAAAAAAAAAAACAAATAGAAAAAAATAAAATACTCACCTTTCCAAATGGTTCCGTTTCAACACTGAGCTCTGGTTACAGGGTATTGCAATGACATCACAGCCAGCCAATCAGCCAATCACAGGTTTTCGCGGTCACATGCTGTTCAAACAGGAAGAGACCACTGAGGTCTATGAAAGCCTGCATGGTCACCTGAACAGTGAGCGTGAATTGGCTAGGAGCAGTAACGGAGCTCAGTGCTGGAGCAGAGCCCTCCACAATAAAAAAAAAATTTTTTAAAAAATTGAACCACCCCTTCAAGGGCTATTGCACTTTACAAAGAGAGCTTATGTGTGTCTCTTTGCAAGTCTTTATGGCTCCATACTATGGAACTACAAACGTTATGTCTGCTGCCATATAGTACCTCCATAAAGCATTGTGTTATACAGATATTCCATTGCTGCCAGTGAAAATACATCATGCTGCATCTGAAATGCTTCATATGAATCAGACAGAAAAATGCTACGTGCTTTAGTATGGAATTGAATGTAGACAGAGATACAGATTATCCCCAAAGACCAATAAGGCTGTCAAATAACAGCTCTGTATAGTTTGCATGCTGCATGGAACCGTTATACAACAATGCTAGACTTTCCACCAATTGCCAGTGCATTAGTTATGCTACTTAACAGCAGTAGAGTACTGTGCAATACTTTTGTCAATACAGCCTGACATTTAAATACAGACGTATAATATTAATGCACATACACACCCATTTGCAGTAGCATACAGAAATGGTTGAAGTGGGGTCATCAGAAAAGACATGCAATTTCATGCATTTAAGCTGACTATAAGGATCTTATGGTAAACTAGAAATGTCAATATAAAATGATAGTACAGAAAGAGAATACGGAAAGGGACAGCTGTAGACTGAAAACCTTTATTCTAAAGGCGGTAATAGCTGTTGCTGCGCACTGCATCACTTCATTCCTCACCTACGTTTCAGGAGACCACTAAAGTCAAGTTCTCCTGCATCTTCTTGTCCTTCACCACTGTTATTAATATAAAGATATCAATAATGAAACATTCACAACACTCATCAAAAGCATATGACCACACAGAGATGTCAACAGAAAAGTTGTGGTAACAAAGTCACATCTCTGTTGCTTGTGAGAAGTAAGCACAATATGGCTTATTAGGCAAATCAGTGCAAGCAGAACACATGTTTTAGTCCATCACAAACAGTCAGATATCAGCTCTCTACATTAAAGATAATGTCTAATATCTGGCTCTGTTGGTAAACATGTTTTCTCTTTGCACTACATAAATAAGCACTTCTATATTGTGTCTGTTCAAGATACTACCCTGTTTCCCCGAAAATAAGACATCCCCGAAAATAAGACCTAGTGCATTTTTTTTATGCAATTCAGAGTTTGGCTGCTTATGCTGATGTTTGTGATGAGATCACTACAATATATTAATACATGTTGATTTTTTGTTCAACAATAAATGTGAATTCTTGTTCTTCAAAAATAAGACATCCTCTAAAAATAAGTCTTAGTTCGTCTTTAGGAGCAAAAATTAATGTAAGACACTGTCTTATTTTCGGGGAAACAGGGTATCACAAGCCAATTTTGACATCGTTTTTGTATGTAGAAAAGCATCTTTCTAATTTGTGTTACAAACACAAATAGAAGTGAGAAAAGTCACCTGCAACAATGAAAAAAGTGAGCAAGAACTTAAGGTCAACAGGAGTTTTTCATTGTTGGTGCAACGTGCCATTAAAGAAGATGGTAAAGAACATACTGGAGAGTTTTCATTTGTTGTCAAATTGGGAGATCATCTGGGGAACAGCAGGCAAAATAGGAACATACATATTTCTAGAATTTCTACTCTTGTGAACACTAAAGTGAAATGTAAATCAATACTAAACATTTCATCCACATGTCTTCTGAAACTCTTTTACATGAGTTCACAGCATCTCTTGTTTTGTTCAGTTTATGGGCCACAGGGAAGAACCCATGAATATTTAGCTCATGTAACGCAGGGTGGGCAGCTCTGCTATTGCGATTCATAGGCCCCATACAGCCAACACATTTGTGTTCCTATCTTGCACCATATCACACTAACTAAAGCCCCCTAAAATTATTTATGACCTCTGCTGAGCAGATGACTGCATCTGTGGAGGCAAGTTGGGGCAACGAGGGGCATCTTTTTAGAAAAACAATTAGATCTGGGCCCTTGACAGCACTACTGCCAGTACTACTCTGACAGCGGCCCTGAGGGTAGGATCTGAAGTGTGGAAACATAGGAGATAAGTGAAAGGTTTTTATTTATTTATTAGATTTTTTATATCTTATTTTATGTCATGTCAGGCAACTGAATCTATATAGTAAACGCAACGTTCCTTTTCCATACCATTTTAAATCCTTTTTGACATGACTTTTTGAGTTTTAATGACTTAAATGACCAGAGCAATAATTTACCTTCTTTTAAAAGCAGATCGGATGTCTAGAGCTTGAGAAGAATCAGGAACAGCTAGATAGGAAAAAATAACATTATATGTAACACCTAAAAGCTGTATACAAGATAATCATTAGGGAACATGGTTGTTGGCTAAAGCGACTCTCTTGGAACTCTTGGAAATTCACATAATTAGATTCATCCCACTTATCTTAACATACACTACACACAAAAAGTTCGGGAGATTTGATTTTTGGTTGACATGTCAGGATGAACCTAATATTTATTGAATTTATTTTTAAATGCACTTAATGAGAACACTTCTTAACTTTAGAATGCACAATTTGCTGATCTCTAACAAGGAGCTTAATGCAAAAATTCAGCTTAATCGCCCAATAACTTTAGGGGATCAATTTGAATTGGGATTTAAACAGTCCTCTTCATCATGCTGTTCACAATGTGACATCATGAGACCAAGACAACACCTTACAATTGATCATCAGTAACTCGCCATTTCGATGCTTTGAGCAAGATGCTCTCAGGCGGAAGTGGCCACTGTGCTTAGCAAGCCACAGGTTTCAAGAGAGATACAGATAGACTGGAAGAGTCACAGAAAGGCAAAGAAGTTGGTGTCCTTTGACTATATCACCCACTGATGACCACTTCATTGTAAACAATGCCCTGCAGAACCGGATAATGAATGCCACACAACTCCAACTCACCCAACTCCAGTTACGAATGGTCTGATATGATACTGGGTTGCCTCTCACCTCCCTTTATTATGCTTGTAGTTGTGTGGCATTCATCATCCAGTTCCACAGGGAATTGTTTACAATGAAGCAGTCATCAGTGTGTGATTTAGCCAAATGAAGTTCACTTCTTTGCCTTTCTGTGACTCTTCCGGTCTCTCTGTATCTCTGTTGCAACCTGCTGACGACACTCTGTGACACTCTAAGCTCAGTGGCCACTTCCGTCTGAGAGCATCCTGCTTAAAGACTCGCAATTGTGAGGTACTGTTGATCAATTGTAACTGTTTGTCTTGGTCTCATGGTGTCAAAACATGAACTGCATGATGAGCAGAACTGTTTAAATCCCTACCCTAACTTCTTGAGCAATTCAAGGGGCAAGATATTTTGTCATTAAGTTCCTTGATAGAGATCAGCAAGTTGTGCAAAAAGTACTGAAACACTGAACAGCTGGACATGTGCATTATAAAGTTGAGATGGTCTCATTTATTTTATGTAAAAAAAATTCGAAGAATGTTATGTTCATCTTGAAATTTCAACCAAAAGCCAAAATATCCAAACTTTTTGTGAGTAGTGAATATGCAAAGATTAATTGCTCCTCTTTTCTTTGTAGCATGCCTTTAGATAGATCTTGGCAAAGGCTTTTGGGCAAAAAGTTCTTAATGGGTTATGTTAAGAAATCTATCACAGTAAGCTAATTGGTTAGGTCAGATACATTTGTGTAACAAACACATTATCCATAGGAATGATGTGACATCCTTTTACCAATATATTCAAATAAATTTAAGAGAAGAGAACTAGGACTGTGCATGCCACCTATTCAATAAAGTAAATCCAACTCACTGAGCCTTGCAATGTGATTGGGAGTATAGCCAACAGATACTCATCTACAGACAGCTGTTTTGGGGTGTTTGCTACTCATCAGTGCAGAGTAAAGTACTGATTGCTCTTTTCCCTAATAAGGAAAGTTACCCATTTTGATCCTTATACTATATTATGTGTGTACTTTTTGAATCATAAAATATCTGATCAATTGATTAAAATACAAATTGAGTTTGTATACAGCTGTAACCGTATTTTTTATAGTATCTGTTATTATGATGTTTCATATACATATGACAGATGGCAGAAGTATGACTCGAAAGTAGCCTTAGATAAACCATAGCTGTGTCTGTACTTACCAATAACCTCAAGATCAAATGAGCAGCTGTCAAATTTATCTTTATAAGTTACTTCACATCTGTAGTTCCCAGCATAGTTCTCTTTTGCTTTTATGATTTGCATTTCAAATGTATATGTCTGAAAAGAACAAGTTTACGGTTTCATGATATGAGATTATGGTAAGACATAGGAGAATGCAAACGATTTTCCTAGGCAATCACTGTTTTTATCTAAAAGATGTGGAAACAGACTGACAGGTGTACCTTGGAACAACTGTAATTCCTGTAGTGACCTCTGATATCTAAGAACGTGCTCATTATAAATTACATTGAAAGCGAACTGTTAATGATTTCCATGTCAGTTTATCTTTGCTGCCTCGTACAACTGCATATTGTGCTAAAATATGCATTTTTTTATCACAATCAGTTTACAACTATATATTGAAAAGTGTATAGGAAATGTGATGGTGCCGCACACATTGTAGAAGATGGGTACTCAGTGGAAAAGCTAGCCTGCTGAGTATCCAATGTAAAGAAAAACCATGGCACACCTTTAGATAACTGCGAAAATAATTTATTTGAACACTTTGTCACATATACAGTATATCAACTCTCCATTTAAATCAACAAGTACATGGAATTGAAGACCATTCCCATGGTCCTATGTTTCGGTCTTGTAGACCTTCATCACTAAAGACCAAAAAGGGAGAAGCAGGAGATCCTGAGCTGGAGAGTGCACAGATAAATGGAGAGTCAATATATATGTGACAAGTGTTCAACTAAATTATTTTCGCAAAGTTATCTATAGTTGTGCCATAGATTGGCTTTACATTGAAAAGTGTTGTATAGTGTTAAAGGGGTTGTCTCATCTCAAAGTTTCATAAGATGCATGAATAAAATAATGTTGCTTGGTCCTGTCACTTCCTGGTCAAGCTGTGTGTAATTAGCATATGAGCTGTGTGTAGTCTAGATTAGCTAAATTACCTTCTCTGAGGTCCTGAGAAGCTGTTGAGCTAATGTAAACAGTAGAGTAATTAGGCTATGTCCACACTGCACATGATTACGATCGTATCTCCGGCGCTTTTCGTTTTTAAAAGCGCCGCAGATACGATCGTCAGTGTGGTGCCATTGACGGCAATAGAAAAGACGAGTTGCTGTCTACACAGCTCGTCTTTTCTCTGCCCGTCTTTCGGCAGCGGCGTATTATACAACATGTTGTATAATACGCCGGTGCTTCTCGTCTTCTTGACGTCTTCCCATACAATGCTATTGTATGGGGGGCATCGGGAAAACGAGAAGCGGCCGCGGCTTTTGCACAAAGCGTGAAAAAAGCCGCGGTCCTGCAACAGAGAAAGAACGGCAGCGTTAAGGGCCGTTTATTCTCTGATGCAGTGTAGACATAGCCTTAGTCTTTTATCTGAAAGATCAGATAACATACAAGCTTTGGCTGAGACCTGTGTGATGAGGTCACTCCCTGCTATCAGATAGAACAAACAGCAGGGGATAAGGATACACTTGGGGAACCAGAGAGAGCACAAAAGGTGATAAAATTATTTGTAGCTCCTTAACAAAAAAAATGAACAACACAATATATTTAGAAAACATCTTCATTTAGTGTTCCCTACATTTTGAAAGCTATTCTTTGTAGCTTTAAGTATGGTGAAAATGTAATTTTTTAGATATTTGTGACTAAAAATGTATTAACCAATCCTTTTATTTCATAGTGGTGAGTTACAAAGTATTAAAAGTCTGACATGATGAGAAAGGTACACACCTTAGCATTTTAGCACTCACTGAGGTTGGTTTACATTAGATCAGCCAGCAGAGACACCATTGAAAAGGGGCCTTACATCCCTTACCAATGTGAATGACGGCCTTTGTAAATGTGTTCACTGTTGTGTCTTTTGTAATTGTCTGTATGTAATTCAGTATGTGAGTGAATACTGTCATTTTAAATGTTGCCAATAAATGTGGCTGTTGTCACAGAGGAAGATTAAATAAGGAGCTGCTGGTTCTAAAGTGAGTTATTGTGGCTAAAGTCACATGCCAGACGGGTTTCATGTGACTGAGGGGAAAACAGAGTAGACTTTAGGCATGGCACAGTTTGCAAACAAGGGGCCTGACAAAGAAGGAGCCTCAGCGAAGTCACTTAGTGCTGGAGTGGTTACAACATGCTCCTCACTAACGCGAGGAGATGCCAGCATCAGCATGGACCTAAGAAAATCCTGATGTAGATGTGTGCATAGGGGAGCTGAGTAGGAAGGTGTAAGAAGAGTGCATATAATAAAGTGGCTTTGGTTTCAAGTGGTGGAGTGTGGTTTGACCATGTGTAATGCATAGAGAACTGTGTAACTGTTAGGCCTTGGCTTATCTATTGTGGAAAGCTAGTTGGTGGGCTGGAGGCTGGAGTGGTTTAACCATTGTATAGGGGGAGATAGAAGGCTGGAAAGTGAGGGTCTTTCTAGAATTCTACAGAGAGAAAGGATACGTGACCTTCGAAACCTTCGAATGTGTTTCCATATGTGGTGAGGACCATTCCTTGAGAGGCCTCAGTTCATTGTAAAGCTAAGGACTTTGGATGTTTTTATCTAACATTGAATAGGACCAATGTGACCCACACGGAACCCCAGGTTATTTATATATATTCATGTTGCTAATATGAAAAGGGTGTTATGTGAATACATTGCTTAATTTACATGACACAGTAAAACTTTAACTTCGCTTAAAAGTAACTAAAAGAGTGATGCGTTTTTGAAGTGGCATTTGAATATATGATGTCCTGAAGCGGGAGAGCACAGGACCTCCCATTATGCTGCTATTTACATAACCTGTGATTAATTAGAAAAAGGTGTGATAAAGATTATATATTCAAGGCTCAATTAAGTCTCCCCCTGACTCAGCTGTAGCCCTCCTCAGAGTTTTCTATCAGCCCAACCTGCTTTGGCTCCTCACTCATCTGGCGTCTACCATAACCTGCACAGACACCCCAGTGCTGACCTCCCCAAGGGCTGAAGATACTCTTAGTCCCACATCGCCTTGGTGACTCTTACGTTCCTAAGGTTGAAAGTATTCTCAACCTACTCAGCCTAACGTTACTTAGTTCTCATGCCACTTCATTATCTGCCCTCTGGTGACAGCACTTCAGTCAAGCCATACATGACCACACTGGGATGCTCTGGGTCCCTGTACTTGCAGAAATTCATGTTACGAATATGAAAAGCATGTTATGTGAATACACTTTATAACCTATATGAAACAGTAAAATCTTAATTTTGCTTAAAAGTAAGTGAAAAGAGTGATATCTTATTCAGGAGACTTAACTGAGCTTTTGCTTGGGAGGGATTAGCGACAGCATAAAGTCGAAGTTTGGCTTCTCTGCAGCCTGTTATCTGACCTGGATAGTTTGTTCCTGGAACACCAGTGAACTGAACTTAGTTGTAAGAGTGATTAGTGCTGGGGACTACTAGGTGAAGAGATAAGTTCATAGAAAGCGTTCCTTCTCCTGAGAAACCTGTGGGCTTAACTGTAATATGTTATACAGTTTATCTGTGTTAGGATGGTGTATTCAGTGTAAAGATAACACTGACTTGTGGGCTCTGAAGTTACTATCAACTGGTCTGCATTAAAAGTTGATGTGTTTTAAAGACTATTGAATAGGAATTCTAGAAGGTTCAAGTGTCTACCTGACTGACTGACCAGCAAACATCAAGGTTTATTGTGAACTGTAGCAACCAAAGTTATTGTGCATTTCAGTGTGAACAGTAATTATCAAGCCACTTATAAGAAATTTGTAGCCACTGTGAATTTGTGCCACTGTTGTACGAAAAAAGAATTGTCATTTGTTCAAATATTAAACTTTACAATCATTTATGTAGGAGGGAAACCTACCACCAGTCTTGTCTTACTAGAATGGCCTTTAAATTTAGTAGTAAATGTTATTATTTTCAGTACAGATTTTTTTTAGGGACCACTTCAGTTCTGACATGGTTTTGAGGGGTCTGTATGTTAGACACCCCCATAAATCACGCCATTTAAAAAACTGCATCCCTCAAAATATTCAAAACAATACTTAGAAAGTTTGTTAGCTTTTTTGGGTCCATCTAGATACCAAACAGGAGTATGTCATAAACACAACGGAGGCCATTGTTTGACCACCAATTGTCATGACAACCATCGGCACCCCGCGATTGTGTTGGGGGTAACAATGGAGGACAGAGGCAGCTCCCTCCCTCTGTCAAACTTTTAGCTGTCGCAATTACAATTCATCATGGCAGCTAAGGGGTTAAACGGATGGGAACAAAGTTATCTCCACTCCTGGCCACAACTGCAGGAGCCCAGTTGTCAATCACCACTGATCATGTGGGCTCTGCCTGCACGATCACCATCATTTTTCCTTAGGCCATGGTGTATTAAGTTCTAAGGCACTATGACATACAGAAATACCATGGTGGGCTAAGGGGCATTATAGCCATGGCTCAGTAATACATGGTCTCCCCCTCTTTCTACACAGCAGTCTTTTTGACCTGTCAAACAGTTGTTTCATCCAGCAATCCAACAATTCAATTTACATAGAGTGTGGAGCCCTCTATGGACTGAGCAATGGGCAAAGTGTTACATGCAGACACAAACAGAGGTGGAATATGGTCAAAAATTAAAGACTATGGACACTTTGGGATTGCCTTGACTTATAAATAAAGTTGTTCCAATATCTAAACTGCCACTCCATCCCTCATTCATTTTCAGACCCATTGATGTTCAGTTCTCACCCTGCTCCTAGTCTGAGACTTTTCTCATGCTGATATGTCCCTGTCAGTAATACATACTGGATGTTACCTCTGTGTTTCCAGGATGCTACTGCTTTCACAACAGATCTGAGGAATAAAATTGACTATGGTTTAACTAGAAATATCTTCTTTTAAACTCAATATAAAATCTTATGTGTTTGCAGTCAATAAAATTAAACCTTTACTTTATTGCATATACAAGCTTATTCTTAGACAAAGCATGCCCAAAAAATTAGTCTCTTGTTACTGGAAATTGCTACTGTTAATAGCAAGTCTTACCTTGTTAATACGATCAAAGGTGTCCTTCAACTGAAGATGCTTTCCAGCTTTACTAGCCAAGTCCATCCATTTTCCTTTCAACCATTTCACAACTGGTCTGCGCAGAAGATCCTTTGCCTCCACTTTTGCAACAAACTTTATATCACCACCTTTAATAAAATGTATAGCATATTTTTATATTGTGCACTGTATATGTATATCATTGGTTCTTTGAGGTTGTAAGAATACTTGATTTTATTTAGAAGTATAATGTGTGCCTTCTATTTTATATTTTTTAGAGTAACTTACATTTTAAGGAATTGTCTAACTCCCCTAAAAAAAATTAAATTAGCCCCTAATGGTATAAAATAACAATGGACTCATCTTTTTAACCCCTTAACGACCGCGCACCGTCTTTTGCCGTCGGCTGGTGCGGGTCGTTCATCTACAGCGACGTCATTTGTCGTCGCTGCAGACATCGGAGTTTGTGGCTCCTGGCGCCGCAGCAGCGCTGCGATTGGGGCTGTACTACACAGCCCTGATCCCAGAGCATGTCCTGCGAGCACCGGGGTGCGGAGGGAACCTCCGCAACCTGTTGCTTTAACCCTTTGATTGCGGCGGTGCGTTACCGCAGCGAAATCAAAGGGTTCCCCTGCTCTGTCGGGTGATTGGAACACCCGGTGACCCTACAGAGCTCGGGGAACGGCTGCACAGTCAGCCCTGGGGACCTAGAGTAGCCCCAGAGCTGTCTGTGTACTAAGCCAATGACCAGGACGCACTGGGTGCTGTCCTAATCCCTGCCTGTGTCAAACTGACACAGATTATAATGTATTAGCATAAATGAATATGCTAATACATTACTTTGTGTAAAAAAAAAAAAAATGTACAACAGTTCTCCCTTCACAGGATTTAAAACAAAAATAAAAAAAACATAAAAAGTGTAAAAAAAAGAATAAAAAAAAAATAATAAAATAAAAATAAATATTTAATAAAAAATAATTGTGCATAAATTAAACACACAAAAAAACCTACACATATTAGGTATCCACACGACCATAATAACCTGTAGAATTAATCTAACAAGTTATTAAGTGTGAAATATGAACGGTGTAAAAAAATGTAAAAAAAATAAAAAAATTTTTTACAAGAATTCTGCAATTATTTATAAGTGAACTTAAACTATTCCCCCATAAAGTACAACTTGTCTCGAAAAAAAAGAGGCCTCATCCAACTGCGTCATTGAAAAAATAAAAAAGTTACAACTGTTGAAACGCATGAGGAAAAAACTAAAAAAACGTTCTGGTCATTAACTACTTTTCAGGCCTGGGAGTTAAGGGGTTAATCCACTTTTGAAGCTATGGCTGTTTACTTCCAATGGGCACGTGACTGCTGCAGCTAACTAGTGGCCTCAGCAGCCATGTGCCTTTCCATTGACGTCACCGCTGAGGGTGTGAACAGCATGTGAGTGGTAATGTTAAGGGAATGGCACATGACCACTGTTTAGCTGCAACAGTCACGTGCAGACTGGAAGTAGACAAAGACCAGAGACCACAACCACTTATTTCATGCCCATATAATGTTTATGTAAAGAGTACAGATTACAGTGATAAATATTTTGCATTTCAAATATACTTAAATAAGAACATGATATCTAGAAAGGAATGACTAAAGAAAAAAGAAAATAATCTATGCTTCACCATAGTACATGTAGTTTTTTTTCATGCTTCTGAATCAGTCTTAGGCTATGTTTACACAGAGTTTTCAGTGTTTTTCGTTTTCTAAAAACGCTGAAAAAAACGACTGAAAAGAGGTCCCATAGACTTCTATATAATAAAAATGTTCTGTTGTCTCCACAGAACATTTTTATTTAATAATTTTTGCTGGTAGTCGTTTTTTATAACATGTTGCAAAAAACGACAGAGCATTTACTATTGGAGTCTGTATAAACTGCTTGACCTTTTTGGTACGTTTTTGCAGAAATCCACAGCAATTATAATGCGGTGCATTTCTGCAAAAAAAAAAGCATCAAAAACACAAAACACGCTATTTTTGGCATGCACTGAACAAAAAACTCAGTTTTATTAACGTTTTTAGGATTTGGCTTTCAGTGAGTTTTTTACTCAATGCAGAATGGACCTAGCCTTACAGAGAGAGAAGGAGTTAGTCACCAGCAGTTCTGCCTCAATTTTTGTCTGGGAAATGGCAGAGGAGACAATATATATATATATATGTAATTATATAATATATTTATATAAATATATATTTGTTCTAATACTCTCTGACCTGTTTGTATTATAACAAAAATTATTATCTTATCTTGCTGTAGCATGTTATCCTACTACAATAAACATAATAGTCAGAAGGTGGAGGGGTGAAGAGCGGAGAAGATTTCGTTAAAGATTATTCAGTTTTCATTATGAAATAAGGTAAAATAAGATCAATGGAGAAGAGAATTAACAGAGAGTATTTCCTGATCTATTTGACATTTTCTATTTTTAGTTTACCCTTGAACGCTAAAACTAAATGCTTCTTGAAGCCATCAAGACTTACAAACATTTTTGATAACACAGCTGCTATCTTCAGTGTTTACAGTAAAAGAAGGTTCAGAAATTAGAAGTTACGTCCTACTTTGTGGGACAAGAGTTGATCATAGTTGATGCATTGGGTATTATTGTCTCTATTGAATATACATGAGATATAACTGTGTTTATAGATTATTACTATCTTAATGTTTTATATCAACGATATTAAGTCCATATCTTGTTAGGACTATTGTAATAACCTACATGGTGGCCTCAGTGCAAACAGACTTGTACCATTTTAAATTTAAAAGAATTTTAAGGGCCACGTGTATGAAAACTGTTTAGGTCTAAAACCCACTTTTTTGCTCATAGGTTACTATACTACTACTAGGTTACTATGGGCAAAAAAGTGAGTTTTAGACCCAAACAGTTTTCATTCATAAGTGTCCAAATAATCAATAGTTATAATCACTCCTACCAACTACTCTTTCTACCAGTCTCTTTAAGGGTTACTAATTACCCAGTGAATACAATCCTAAATTCTTACAATACCATATAACGATCTGTACAACCTAGCCCCTCCATTTATCTTGGCTCCAATTTGTAGACACCAACCCATACATAGCCTTTACTCTGCAAACCAATTCTCATCTTGTTTGTTTCTATTATGCTTCCTTCCAAGACATTTCTCTGACATTTACCCTCCTGTGGAACTCGCTTCTCCAGCACTTCATATACTACCCTATCATTCAAGATTATAGGCACAAATTTAAATACACCTTTAAACATACATTTAACCGTGACACTTTTACCACCTCATAAACATTTTATTATAGGTATTTATAATTATATTTAATAGGAGCTGTATGAATCTTATAATTTGAGCTTCCCCGGTTGTTTTCTGCAGACAGACAAAATGTAATCCTTGGATTTGTAAATGGAAACAAATTTAAAGACATCTCGTAATATTTTCTCTAAGCTCAGCTCCTATGGAGAGATGGACACAATTGGACATTTTTCCCGTTCATTTCTATGAAAGTTCAGTGCTCGGGTATATTTGGAACTCAAATAGACATAGACATGAATGGGGGAGAGCTGTGCAATAGCGGCTATCTCCCCATTCTTTCAGGCTGGCTCCTAGCAAGCTAAGAGTCGGCCTCAAAGAGGATTTTACAAGATGTCAAATCCCCTTTAACCTCTATAGAGATATGTTATTAATTGAATTATCACAGCATTTCGGATCTCAAATAAAATTGGCAGTTAAAAATGAACATGTGCTTTGAGTCTGAAATCTCAAAATGAATTGACAACTTAAGGCAGTAGACCTTGATAAACAATTGTATTATATGTATTACTTACGTGAAATACTCACGTATAAGTTAACTACTTACCCACACTTACTGTTCCACTATTAGGCTTCTCAATAAATAAAGTTGATCGATTAGAATCATCCCTTTTTTCTGCATCATCGTGCTGTCCTTCGCCAAGAGACCAGGCTATGCAAAATTAACAAAGTTATATGTTGTTAATAGTTGACTTAATCATATACAGTTTTTTAGTACTTGCTGCTCTTATCGCTGTCACTCAGGACCATAACTGAGCATACTGATAAAAAAAAATAAATTTCAAAATAAATTTGGATTACATTTTAAATTTTTTCATGTGCAATTCTGGAAAGAAATATCTGCAAAAGCAATAAGAATTGTTATTTAGTCCTTCTTTCTAAGACGTACAGGCATTATTATTCTAGTTTCCGGTTGATGCAGGTTCCCTGTTGCAAAATAGACTTATCATTAAAAGGTAAACGTAATGGTTAGGTTGCTCAGTATAATTTGAATTAATCACTTTATTAATCAATTCCACACCAGAACCATTCCATCATCTGCAGTCTACTAGTTTAAATCTAAAATATGACAAAATCTACAAAAGTGTTCTGTAGAACTATGCAAAGTCTTTTGTGCAAGGCAATAAGAAATATTTTCTAATTGAAGAACTGGTTAGTATCACATCATACAGTTATATTTACTAACATTTAATTAAATTGTTAATTTAATGTAAATTGTTGGTTGAGTACTAATTGGCAAAACTGCAAGAAACCAGAACTGGAAGGGGTTGTCCACTTTAGACATTGTCCTTTTAATAAATGTTGCTTGATCATAGGGTAAAAAGCTGACCACTTGGTGGACTCCTAATTTGTAATTTGTTCAGGAACCCACAAGGGAAGTTAAGCAATGCACAGCTCAAATCAGTGGGTTATGTATAATATGGTACATGGATTTATTTTTAAAGGGTCTTCCACAATGAGAAACAATGGGTGGAGCTGCCGCTTGCTCTATTAGATGAACAGGCTGTTAAGAGGGACTCTTCTCTTTTAACTCGGAATTGTCTATTAGGGTGTGGTTTTCTACATAGGACAATCCCTTGAAGATTAGGGCCACATGTATGAGAACTGTCTAGGTCTAAAATTCACTTTGTTTCCCAAAGCAGCCAATCAGAGCGCCCCTCTAATTTTTCCAGAGCACTATAAGAAATGAAAGGGACACCCTAATTGGTTGCTATGCGAAACAAATTGAATTTTAGACCTAGACAGTTTTCATACATGTGGCCCTAGATGTTCTACATTGACCAATGTAGAATTGTATAACATAGTTTATGTAGTGTTTACGTAATAGAGTGGTGTGATCTAGTTTTGCTATATTTTGACTTAATGGTTTGTGGAGTATGAGTTCCATATGGCGTGAAGATACCATGGTGACTTACCAGAGTCTTTTCTCTCTGAAGAACGAGAGTGATCATCTGTAAGAAACATGAGTTGGTAGTGATAAACATGAGTTAAACTATGAAGATGAAGTTACAGAAATTGATGAAACTGATTTGTAAATTGTATAAAGGATTTGTAACTATGTGCACCAAAGTTTTGTGTGCCAGTATGAAACTCATTTGCAGGAGAAGCAACACATGCCTCTTATTTATATTGCTCCCTGCCTCTCCCTATTTCTCCTCGTCTGAAGAGTGATGGTGTTTCACATGCTTGGCAGCAGATAAGGCAGAGCTGGCGGGCAATAGAACTTAGTACAATTTTGGAGAACATTTAATTTACATGTTTTATCTTTTTTCTTTGAGTCAGTATAATTGTGATGGTACCATAGATACTTATTTTTATAGTTTGTAATGTGTAAACAGTAAAATATTTTTTTTTCATTTTTTTGGGATAGACTTCTTGTTATTAAATTTTAACTTATTTGTAAAATTATTCTTGTCCTACGAGGGGACTTAGCTTTGCATTCATTGATTGCTACTTAGTATTCCTAAGATTAATTGCCAATCAGTGTTATACCCATAGGCACTCTAATGGATCGTGGCTTAATAAACACATATCTACAGCAGATTTTGTAGCCTTTTTATGCCCCAACTGCTGTAATAACCAGTTAGCATGTCCCACTGACACCATAATCTCTTTGGTTCACTAGGCAGTACCCTCAACATTCCAGTGACAAATATATTCATTGCCGAGTGGGTCACAGATCTTAAGGGGTGATAATGATCTTAATTACAGTGGCTGTAAATCCTGGTGGAGAAGAGGTTCTGTGAATCCAACCTTAAATAAAATAATATTGCAGTGGAGTAAAAAAACAAGGTAATAAAAATAACATTAGTCAGTCTGATAAAAAAAATCAAAGTTACATATTATATCTACAGAAAACTGGAATGTAAATTCGTTTTTGTTAGGTCAATGTCTTTAGTATTTTGTTTGAACCTAAAAACAATTAGGGACTACATGTAATTGACTTAATCAGTTTCTCTGAATTGTTCATGGACTGCTGATACTTTATAACTATTACCTACTAAAGAAATGATGTATTAAAGGATTATTTCCAAAGGCAATTGGAAAGTTCATTAGTAAATATTTTGGCTCTTCGCTATTCATTAACAGCCAAATAGGTGGGATGTGCCATAATGTGGACCTCATTTCCTGCATTTCTAATGTGAGGTTTACGTAACTCGGCTTTAATCTGGTCTCCAATGCACTTGGGTGTTAATACCTCGGATCTAAACTTCCTTCAGCATCAGATGTCTTTCCATAGATATGTTTGGCTCTCAATGTTTTACAGTATGTGTCCTCAAGCAACACCCATCTAATAGAATAATAAAAGGACAACACATAAAATGTCTTATCACAATAATTTCCCATAATCTGGCAAATAAGGAAAAAATACACTACAAGGACCTTTGGAATGGCTATTGTAGGTTTGTACTGGAAAGGCAATTAAATTAAGAGCCTCAGTATTAATGGACCTGAAGGAATTTGTAGCAGCTAAGACATATGAAAAGTAAATAAAAGATTCTGCTTTGGCTCAAGGTACAAGATGCAAATGATTAGTATGACTTACGTTCTAAGACATTGAACATGACAAATTCAAAGACAATGGTCCTCACATATACTAGTGCAGACAAGAACTGGAGGTGTTGCACATAACAGCCAATCAGATCTCAGCTTTTGTTTTTAAATCCATTGGTGCCTTTCACAATACATGTATGCCACTAGTGCTAGTTAAAGGGGATGTCTAGTTTGCTTAAATTATGGTTAAATTGTGATAGGGAAAAAAAAGGAAAAAAAGTAATACTCACTTCCCAGCCCCCTGCCGCTGCTGCTCTGAAGCCTCTCGGGATCCTCTCATATTCAACATTTATGCCACATGCTGAAGCACAAGAGATTTGTGTTTTATTCACTCATTATGGAGAGTGAGCCTCTACTGTGTCAGGGCGAGAACCCAGACGTAAAGAGGAGAAGATCCTGTGAGGCGCCAAGGCGGCAGCGGCGGGGAACAGACGATAAGTATTATTTTTTTTCTATTTTTCCCCATCCTGTTCCTATTTAACCATCATTTTCATGAACCAGAAAACCCCTTTATTGACACACATGATACATTTATGACGTGAAAGGAGTGGACATACTACATATATATTACAGCTGACATTTTGCTGCATCAGCTTGGATAGGAAATAACTCTGATCCTAGCTATTTAAACCCTTAGATGCTATGGTCAACACTGTTTGCAGCATCTAAGCCATTAGAAAGCGTGAAATGCGTGCTATGTTATTCAATCGCTACCCATGACTTGATCACATGGGTTCTGCTGGCTTTCCATAGCAGTCAGGGCCTATTGTCTGTTTTACATTTATAGGCATTATACACTGAAATATATTACAGTGTACTAAATAAGTAATCACATAAGAGAAACAAAATAAAGATCACATTTATTCCCTTCACTATTAAAAAAAAGTAAAATAATATTTTAAAACTATACATGATTAGTATTGCCACAGTCAAAATAATCTAAACAATTCAAACAAACTAAAAGAACAATGTCCACCAAAATATGGATTAAAAAAGTGACAAAAATGTCAAATGTACTGCAAAATGGTACCAATAAAAACTACAGCTTGCCTTGCAACAAAATGTTCCTAAAGTAGTTAGATTGGTATGCAAAATAATTAATTTATTTTTATTGTACATAAGTCGATAAGCATAAAAATCTAAATAAATTTGGTATAGCGATAAATTTTCTGACTCCAGAATAAAGTGAACATGTTACTTATACCTCACAATGAATGTTTTAAAAACAAAACCCCGAAAGCTGCAAGTTGCGCTTTTTCTTGTATTTCCCCACAAAAATTTGTTTTTTTATTTTCCCCAAAATGGTGCCATTAAAAAATACAGCTCGGCCCCTACACAAAAAAGGCTTTATATGATTTTATCTATGTAAAAATTTAAAGATTATGGCTCTCGGAATGCAGTGATGCAAAATGAAAACAATTGATGTCTCCACGAGGCCCAAATTAGCTCTAGCACCAAGGGAGTAAAGGAGTTCTCCGGTTTGTATAAAACATAAATTGGAAGCTCATGGGGCCTTGTATTAAAAAAAAAGCCAAACAAACCTATACTTACCTTCCTCAGCTTCTCCATTCCAGCCTTTATGTCTCTCTAGTCTTTTGTTTATTGTGTTCTTCTTCTGGACGGGCAGTTCACCCCTGCAGCCTCTGCTTTCATCACTGTTCACTTCTGGACAGGGATGTAAATGAGTGACACAGTGACCGCTGCAGCCAATCAGCGGTCCTCATTCAGAAGTAGAACACAATAAATAGCAGACTGGGGAGACACAAGCTTGGACGGAGGAACAAAGGAAGATGACAATAGTTTTGTACATATCTATATAGATCTATATATGGTGTCCCATATCTATCTATCTATCTATCTATCTATCTATGTGTAAAAACTATATCTACTATATCAACTATATCTATATCTATATCCATATCTATATATATATATACATATCTAATGAGAGAGAGAGAGAGAGAGCGTTTATTATACACACACACATATATAGATATATATAGATAAATATATATGGGACACCAGGAGCTACCTATTTATTCAGTTCTTGTCTGCACTAATATTCCTACACAATGGTCTTCTGTGATTGCAATTATCTAAGAACTATCCAGCGTTACACCAGTCTGCTTACTGGTTTTATAAGAGTTGTGTTTGCAGAAATATGCAATGAAATGATGGTTTCAGACAGTTTTTAGGGTGTTTTTGGTTGGAACTGAAAGGACTGAATAAATATCCCACAAGTTGGGATTCCAAGGTAGACCCTAGCAATGTAGACGTAGGAATATTCCAAAATGAAGGGGGACTTAGCAGGTGGGACACTTTCTGCTATATCAGCTCTGTGTAGGCAGAATTTTTGTATTACAGCAAATGCACTGTAGTATTCAATCATTTTCATTATCCTACTGCTGCCCAAAATTTTTTTGTTGTTGTAAGTAAAATAAATTTCTACCTGGATGAGCAGTACGAGAAGACTCATCTTCATCTGCAAATATAAAATAAAATTAATAATACATGCATACAGATATGTCACATGTGATGTATTTCCATTGTAGGTAAACAGTTTGTAAAAATCCTGTGAAAAGAAATGAGTTATAGCAAAAGCCTGAAACACTCAGAAAGCTGCAAATTCTGGGAAAAAAGCTTTCAATTTTCAGTAGCCGAAATGAGAAACCAGCCATCAGTGAAGAGGAAATGAAGGGAGAAATGACCTGGTATTAAATGAAAACATGGGGAGCTGTCAAGAGGTTTGGAAATGTTAGGAATGTACACAACAGCAAGGAAAAGGAAACACATTGAGATAATGGTCAACCACACATCTGACCTTCTGAAGAGGATGTCACATCACTGTCTTCTGTGCCTGCAAGTAAATGTGTACCATATACACAATGAATGGGTCTTCTGTATAATAATCACATGCAAAATGACAACAGTAGGCTGAACACATGTCATTTGGATATATTAGGATTAGCCGGTAGATTCATTTATTTGTATGTAAGTGTATCCGATGATGCTATAATAACAATAAATAATAATAATAATAATTTTAGTAGACGGCATGTGGTGTTTGTACTCAACCATGACTTGATTTGACCATGTATTGGAAATACTTCTGTCGTTCTATTGTTTTCAGTAAATTTATTTTCTTATAAAGATGACTGATCTAAAAAAGATTTTGGGCCCCACATATGAAAACTGTCTAGGTCTAAGACTTTCTCTGTTGCCCATAGAGACCAATCAGAGCGCCCCTTTCATTTTTTTCAGAGCACTATATGAAATGAAAGGGGTTGCTATGGGCAACAATAAAGGTCTTCAATCTAGACAGTGTTCATACGTGAGGCCTTTTGTGTGATTTTACCTTAGAAATGTAAATATATGAATTTAGCATTTAAGACTGTAAAAACAGAATTAAGTATGTCTAATTCTGGCTACTATCCTGCAGTGTTGATCCTGAGGAAGGCCTCTAGAGGCAAAGCCAGTTGCGTCATTTTAGTGGAAAAATAATTCCTGACTCCAAATTTGACAACAGAATAAATCACTGGATTAATGGCTCTTCTTCAGAAATCAGAAATAAAAAATTTCATATAATAAAAAATAAGAATATAAGAATAGTGATTATAATTACAATAATGTGAATTAAAAATATATTTCATTAAATAATAAATTCATTAAAGAGCAAAGTTGCACAAATTTGTATACACATAATGATTTGTCCAATATATTTAACTCTGTAAATGATAAATAATAATCCCATTCAAATAATCTTTGGGGTACCGTATATACAGTGAACTCTTAGCTATGAGTGGTGATGTAAGTAGATGGGGTGCATGCTCGTCTATGGGGGGTGATGCCAGTATATATTGTACACTCTCGTCTATGTTAGGGGTGTGAGTGAGGTCTCGGTATATACTGTGCGGGCTTGTAGATGGGGGGGTGATGTCTCAGTATGTACTGTGCGTCTCGTCTAAGGGAGAGGTGGGGGTGAAGTCTGGGTAAATACTGTGCACTTGTCGATTGGGGTGATGCCTCATTATAAACTTTATTGGGATTATTATTTAGAGTGCAATATATTGGACAAATCATCATGTGTATATACATTTTTCTTTGTTCTTAAATGAATACCTTAATTAAATATTTTTCCATTCACATTATTGCCATTCTAATCACAAGTATTATATTCTTCTTTTAATTATACAAAATGGTCATTATTATATGCAGCTTTACTTTTAACAATTATTGCCTCTGTTATTGATTAGCATTATTGTACATTGAATATAAGATACGTATTTGTTTGTAGCGCATTAAGCCACGTTTGAACATATTGTGCAGTGATAAACAGGTACAGCCGTCACACTGAACTGACGACACTAACTGAAGTGTGTAGTAACTGTAGTAATTTCAGATAATTAATTGATTTGTTAGATTACCGAGATTTTGGGGGTCCCCATCGAAGTAGGACAGGAGTTGGGGGTCCGTGGCGGAAAAAAGGTTGTAAATCTCTGCTCTAGAGGATGTTTCCTTGTTTTAGATGCAGTCATCGGTATAACTAGATCATGGAAGATATTTCTGTACTGATTTTTGACGTATTTATACATAATTTTCAGATCACCCCTTAGCCAATTCTTCAAACTAAATAACACTTCTTTTGATAATCTGTCTGGGATCTGTAGTCCACCTATTATATTTATTACTTTGGATGCTCTCTGTTGAGCCCATTCAAACCCAACTATATTTATGCTGTGAAAAAGGGGTCAAATATATATTTAATATTCCATTTATGGTCCGAATAGTGTTGGGAGAATGGTAAAGAATAATTATTTAGACACAAGTGTGCTATCTGAATAAACAAAATGAGACATTTTGAAGAATGTATAAGAATAATACAAATGTGCTATCTGAATAAATAAAATTAGACATTTTGAAGAATTTATGAAACTAATTTTAAATTGGCTTTAACATATTTTGAAATGGATGACATGACTACGTCCTTCCAGAAACAGTTCTTCTTTTGTCTATAGACATGTCTGATACTGTAGCTCATCTACATGTAGATAAATGGGGCTAAACTGAAAAAAATAGCAGCGCATACAATGCTATTAATTCTGTTAAAATGATGGACATCAAGACAAAAACTTGGTGTATCCCATTGAAGTCAATAGGGTCCTTTGGCTGAAGTTGGTGTCTATAATCTATCACTGCAATATAATTTTCCAACTAAAATATAACTGTTATTAAATATGCTTAAAAATAGATAACTAATCTCCTATGCCAGATGACATGTGAATACCAAAAATATGTAAATAGTAAAAGGAATCTAAATAACGAGGGAAAAAGTATATAAAAAATTCCCTTAGAAATCAGTCTGACAGCGGGTTCATCGCCCCGAAAAGAGCGGCTCCGCTATAATACAGACTACCTCTTATGATACAGACTATCCCTTATATGTCCAGACAACTCCAATATATGCATACAATATTCAAGATGCATAAAAAGTATTCCGACGCGTTTCCCCCTCAAAACGAGGGTTTATCAGGGGTATTAAACAATAAGCAATAAGACAAGTAAATTAATCCAACTAGATAATGAGATCAAAGATAATGGAATACTTATCTGTTGCCAAAGATAACGCTTGCCAAGGAGCATAAGTTAACAGTCATGGCATCCAGCGCCCGTGATAAAGGAGGCCAATAGCTAAGTAGCTACAGATAAGTATTCCATTATCTGTGATCTCATTATCTTGTTGGATTAATTAACTTGTCTGATGAACCCTCGTTTTTAGGGGGAAAGGCGATTACTTTTTATGCATCTTAAATATTGTATGCATATATTGGAGTTGTTTGGATATATAAGGGATAGTCTGTATCATAAGAGGTAGTCTATTATAGCGGAGCCGCTCTTTTCAGGGCGATGACCCCTCGTTATTTAGATCCCTTTTACTATTTACATATATTTGGTATTCACATGTCATCTGGCATGCGGGATTAGTTATCTATTTTTAAGCATATTTAATAAAAGTTATATTTTAGTTGGAAAATTATATTGTAGTGATAGGTTGGCATATTTTCCTACAATATATCTGTGTTGTTGTGTTTTTTGTCTGCAATGTAACAGATCCGTTGCCGCCTCTGCGATGGAGACCATGAACAGAACCTCCAATGCAGATATAAAAATTAACCACATTTTAGTCATTTCACACACGCTCATTTAGTTATGTAGTATTGAACATGAATTACATCAAATGTTTTTTTCACTATGTTTTACATGTATGTGTTATATCATTTGTAAAGCTAGTTTTCATTTTGCTGTGTTTGGAGTGTAATCCCTATATGTGACCTAACATAGAATATGATTTTCTTGTTGGCCTCATCAGTACAGTAGAGGATAGATCATCTCAGAGTATTTAGTTTCCTACAGCGTAGATGTGTAACAGATGGGACTAGAAACCTTGAGCTGTAAAAGATATCCTGACAGTTATGGTTGTCCAGCATATGGCCTGTCAATAAAGATCACAGAGGTTTAGTCTTAGATTATAACACAGCATCTTTGCCTTTATGAGATATGCACTACTTCTGGATATGTAGAGATGTCTATTACTATATTCCTATAAAGAAATAACGTTATTGCAATGTAATGCATAAAAGGAAAAAAAATAAGAAAGCAAGCATCCATATATCTTCTTATATAAAGTCACTTTATACAGGATGTAAGATAAAGAATAAGATTATTTGACCACTACTGTTAAATCTGTAAAATCTAAGGGTATAAAAATATGTTACATACTAATTTGGCATTCATTGGAAATAAAGCAAGTAATCTGTTAATTTCCATTTGTGGCACTCAATGACACCTTCAAAATAAAACATGTGACATAACTTTTCTTCAAGTGTGTGTGGTATTTTATAGAGATGACTTCATAAGTTTTCTAAAGGAGTGGTTATAGTGATGGCAAATCACTAGGATATGTCATCACTTTATGATCATTGGTGGTTGACTCTTACCAGTCTTGAAAATTTAGGCATTACAGTGCAGTTTTAGGACTCGGCCACCAGCTGGGACAGCATTCCATTCCAAATGCATTCCCAAGTCACCGTGGAGCCATAGACATAACAGAACACAGCCCCACAATAATGATTCACTTGGAGAAACACGCAGTTGGTATATTTAAAATTACACACCACATATTGTATTAGGCACTGCTTAAAAACTTTTATGTAAATTTCAGAAGTAAAGTTACGAGTTTACTTAGTGTGAAAATGCTACATGGTCAGGTCAAAAGAAAAACTACCACAGGCATTATAGTATAGCCCCCTTACTACACATAAAAGTTGTAGCTAAGGCTTGGTTCACATCTGTGTCTGAGTTTCCGTTCAGCTCCACTGTCGCAGAGATGAAAAAGGAAGCCTTGGGATACGTTTTACAGAAGAGACCCATGGTGCCCAATGGACCCTATTAATTATAATAGATCCGTTGGGTTTCCGCTTTGGTATCTGTCATTTAGATGGAAAATAGTGCATCTTGTTGCGCTCTTTTCCCCGTCTTTTCAGACGAACATGTGACAGAGGTTCCGAACAGAACCTCCAACGCATCTCCAAACAAGGCCTTATTCCTTTTTCTCCTATGAGAAATATGATCAATTAAAATTATAGGTCTAAATTCTTAAAACTCCTCAACACAGTCCCAGATGCTTTGGGACTCCTCAATGGAGCTGATTCTTGGGACCCACCAGTGGAGTTGATACTTGGGGCCCACCAGTGAAGTTGATTCTTGGGACCCAAGAGTGGAGTTGATTCTTGCGGCCCACCAGTGAAGTTGATTCTTGGGGTCCACCAGTGGAATTGATTCCTAGATGTATACCAATGTAGTTGATTCTTGGGACCCCTCAGTGGAGTTGATTCTTGGAGTCCACCAGTGGAGTTGATTCTTCGGGCCCACCAGTGGAGTTGATTCTTGGGGCCCACCAGTAGACATGATTCTTGGGAATCTTCAGTGGAGTTGATTCTTGAGTGTCCGCCACTGGAGTTGATTTTTTGCTGTCTATCTTTCCCTTCCTTTATCCTACCATGTCCGGGAGCCCACCTTGTAACTTCAGTCAATGTTATCTTTGCAGAAGACTGTTTTTAAATCTTTTGTGTATGGTAAAGAGGCTTATATAACATTTCTAACAGTTCTTTGAAGATCTGGATTGCAATATACTATGTAAATGCTCTATACACACTTTTTACCATTCATAAAACTCTCTTAAAAACATGCCTATATGATATTAATAAAAGTATGATAAAATCTAGGGAGGTAGAACAGGGTTGCACAAGTCTGATCATCTGGGTATATCTTTTTCATTGCAATCATATTCCCATTTATAAATTGCTAGTGCCCATGGATGTTCTATCTAAAATTAGCAATTCAAATCAAGAAACCTGAGATAGGAGACGTAAATTACACATCTCATCAATTAATAAGATCATATAGAAGGGCAATTAAGCATGTCATCTCCTGCAGGAAGCTGAATGACAAGAAGATGAACTCATTTCTATCATGCGTCTTCACATGTTCTTTTCCTCTCATTCCCTGGAATGAATCCAACATCATGACTGCCAGAGAGCCAGCATCTACTTGGGTGGATGTAAAACTTACCAGTGTTTTTACTTCCATGCCGCAAGTGCCCCAGATTTTTTATGGGACTATTATTGGTACAATGCAATACAAACAGATTAACCTTGAACTGAGAGGCTGCATCAAGGGACACATTTTCTGACAAGTGTGTCACCAACAAACATACAAGTATAAAGTGGCGACTGTAAATGATATTTTGGAATGTTACTGAAAGGCTGAACCAAAGGTCAGTGATTTATACCCCAGAAGAAGGTGCCAACAAAACGAATCTATCGAGTTACCCATTTACTAGAAAATGTCACAGCAAGTCAGGCCCTTTCTGACAACTTCTTGCTGCACTATCACAATAAATGAAGTCATAAGAAATACATGGTTAGAAAGATATGTATGGCTGTAATGGAAAAACAAAATATAAATATCATAAGCAAAGCAGATTGCAGAGTATTTTCATCCAAATAATCATGTTTTTCATGTAGATAATGCTGACAAGATGAATAAACCATAAGAGTAAAGTTCTCTCTAAAAGGGTTACTCCAGGCGAAGTGTATACCCTGGACCTCATTTATCAAAATTATCGAACAGTAAGGCTATGTTCACACGGTGTATTTGCAGGGCGTAATTACGCTGCTAGTAATTCACATGTCAATTATCTCCCCGCCCGGCGGCGGGGAGAGGAGACGTAATCCATAGTTCTCTATGAGAACTGTGAATTACCGTAATGAATGGGCCGTTTTCAGCCCGTAATTTGCGCACTTCGGCGGGTAATTACGGACCGAAATATGGCCCAAACTTAGCCGTGTGAACATAGCTTAAGACTGTCTTTGTTGCCCCTAGCAAACAATCAGTGCTCAGCTTTGAATTTTTTTTGTGCTGTGCTAAAAACATAAAAGCTGAGCTCTGATTACTGTGGGCAACAAAGACGGTCTTACTGTTAGACAGTTTTGATAAATGCCCATTGGAGCAGATTTATCAATATTGTCTAACACTTAGACTAGACTGTAGTGATTGATCTATCCCAGTTTTACATTGTCCAGTCTAAATTTACACCTTCAGTTAGTTTGCTCACTTTATGCCACTAACTGTGGGAAAATTTTGGGGGCATTGTGTTACACGCTAAGTGCGGCAGGTATGATTTTTGGCATTTTAACGCCAATTTTTATGCACATATTATAAGTATAGAATGTGCCTGATTTATGAACTTGCTCTACAACAGGTCATAAATCAGGTGCATTCTAGCGCATAAATGACATTTCTGGCTCAGGTATACCACTTTGAAAGTGGTTTACCTGTTCTAGCAGTAATGCGCCTAGAATTGACGTAGCAAATCTATAGCTTCGTATGGTTCTAGTGTGCTCTACCTCCCGCACACCCCCCGAAATCAGGCGCATTACAAATGGTTGCGGGCGCTCTGTAATGCGCCTGATTCTGGCGTATGGGAGGCTTTTAACTATTGCGAACGGGGCTGCATCTGATGTCGGGCTGAAAAACACGGCAGACTTCTGGTGTAGCCCCGTTCAAACATGCCGTCCTTAGTTCCGCCCCTTTCCTTTAGACCATTTCCATCAATTGGGCCAAGGCCCTTTTGTGACAGAGATGTCTAAAAATGGTCAAAAAACATAATAAATGTGGTGTAAAGCATGTACACCATTATTATTTAAACAGATTTTGCTGCACTTGCCTTACTAAATGTGGCCCATTTACCTAGTGCAGGGCTAAAGAGATTGTGCATGACTCAAGGATTCAGAGACATCCACAGAGATAGCATGTCTGTTGCCTAAACAAAGCATTGACACAGTTTTCCTACATGATGCAGTCATCATATTCTTTTCAGTTCAGAAAACAGTGAAGGAAACATATCAAAACTGGTTCAAAAATAGTGCAAATTTAGAGGTCAATACCATCTCTAAACGGAAGACACCCAATTAAATATCTCTTTGATGACAAAACCCCTGCACTCCTAAAAAACACCAGTGATTGTCTTCTGTCCCACATATCATGTAGTCTCTCTGAAACTGATCTTTCAAAAATGTAACTGTTTGGGGGGACATGTATGAACCTGGCACCAACTCTCCAGTGCTACATCTGTTTTAATAGTGTAAGATCCGACAGTATATATTAAAGTGTCTCACAGGACTTTACAAATGTTTCCCACTCTACGCCAAAATGAGTCTCATTGAAACTGGTATGGATATGAACGACAGCTTTGCGCCAAACTTTTGCACTTTTTTGCCGCATTTTACGAATCTAGTGTGTTGTGACTGCTGCAAAGTTTTGGCCTACGAGGGTTCATACATTTATAGTATCTATACGTCTATAAATCTATGGAACAAGGCTACAACATTTTCTTTGGCTCAAAGCACAACAAAAAAATGGCGCAGCCCCATTCATCATGTCGCCCTTTGTGTTATGTCATCTACTACCTTATTATCTGAAATTCTCATCTACTACTGATACTTCCATTTTAGTATGTGGTACTGCCATAATCTTGGGCAGCAGGTCCACTGTTTTGGGGTTAGGTTTGACTCAGGTCTTTCCTTTACTTCTTATATGTAATCTCTTTATATTTCTAGCATCTCAAAAACATCCAAAACACTGCTCTATTTCATTCTCATCTTGATTGCTGTAACTCATTACTAATCGACAGAGACGTAACTTACAGTTTCTGGGTCCTAGTGCAATATTGATAAAAGGGCTCCCATCTACCATGTGTCATTTATAATACCAGTATCTCCTTATGTGTAAGAGGGCCCTCTGGGTCCCCTTGGACTCCAGAGCCCTTCTTATTGGTCTTCTCCTGCTTAAACATTTCTTTCTCATGTCTCAACTAAATGCTCCACAAAATATGTGTACCTATAAGGGTATGTTCACACAATGTACTACGGCGCCGCAGTTCTATGAGAACTATGGATTACCGTAATTTCGCCGCTCATCTTGCCCGTATTAGAGCGCAAATATGTGGCGAAATGCACACTGAAATTACGCCGTCTGAACATACCCTAAAGGTACTGGCTGGATGGCTGGGTGACTGGCCCATCCAGCTTTGTGTGTGCTACACTATTTGTATAAGATGGCTGGGCCTCTTTCCTTTAAGTCACCCCTATGTCCCCCTAGACTGTAAGCTCTTCAAGCTGGGCCCTCATCCCTTCGTTTGAACTATTAATTAATTTTTCACTTTGAAAGTTATAATTTTGTTTGTAGAAGAACCCTCTAAAATGTAGAGTACTAAAGATTAAGGTCCACATGTATAAAAACTGTCTAGGTCTAAAATTCACTTTGTTGCCCATAGCTACCAATCAGAGAGCCCCTTTCATTTTTCCAGAGCACTACATGAAATGAAAGGGGCGCACTGATTGGTTGCTATAGGCAACAAAATGAATTTTAGACCTAGACAGTTTTCATACATGTGGCCCTAAGTTGTTACTCTATAATTAATATATATTTTAATATTATTTAAATATAATAGATGTTCATATCAGTGAATCAAGTTGCTGCTTTTTTCCTAACTGGAAAATGAGAGAGAAAATATGAATGATGAGTTGCCATGAGGAATTACTTGTTTGTTTAAGTTAAAAGCAACCAGTATAGTTTGTATGACACTCACAGGTTATCTTTACTAGCAGTCCATGAGGTTTCCTTCACCCTCGTTATCTACTTTCGGCAATTAACATTATGATTGCTTATCAGTAGTGTGCAGAAATCACCATAATTTCAGTTATATTGTATAATAGTGCTTGTATTAAAACTTCCTTTACATACATGTTACACATAAATGCAAGTATAAGACTATAGTCCAAAATCCTGTAGTCTTCAATGCGGTGTAGATTATGAATCTAAGGGTATGTTCACACGGTGTTTTTGGATCCGATTTTGGATCTGTTTTAGATCCGAAAATCGCATCCAAAAACGCAACGTTGAGTGGATCCAAAACGCATTCAACATGTATCCAACACGCAGGTGCACGTTTGGATGCGTTTTGGATGCAGCAGGATCGCACCCTATAGCTTTAAATAGGGTGCCTGTAGTGTCTTTCGGACCAAGAATTGACATGTCAATTATTTGAATGGATCCGAAAGAAGAAATTAAACATGCATTGGCGTTCACTCATCTGAACACCGATGCGTGTTTACCATTGCAAGCAGTGTAAAATCACACTACTCATTATTAGATACGTGTTTGGGTCCATTTAGGGTCCGACAGACAGATCCAAACACGCATCTAATAACCTATGTTCACAGGGACTCAACACACCGTGTGAACATACCCTAAGTTATCCATGAAACGTGTTTTTTTAACAGAGATTGCTCGCTTACAAGATCATTCATACCTGTAGAGCTTTACAGGACATGCCCCCTTTGTCAAGCATGAAAACAAGTGGAGTTTTTTATGGATCACCAACGCATTGAAGACCACAGGATGTTGGACTGTAGGCTAGTCTTATAGTTCCATTTATGTATAAAGTGTATGAAAAAAGAAGTTTTAAAGGAAATCTATCACCATTCTTTTTTACTTATTAAACCAAGACCCTGATACATATTCTTTTTCTTCTTAGCCGTGTTTATTCTCTGATTGTAGATTTGTTTATTTCTGTTTTCTGCATATGATTCCATTCTTGCCTGCACTGCTTTAACAGCACTCAGAGAGATGCTTTATAGCAGCTTCATGCACATAGGAGCCTTATGACTGACTCAGTCCCACTGACTTCTATAGAAGGGTTTTCTAGGCATGCTCTGTGACCTGGGAAGAATTCACTGTGCAGGGAAGAGTGGAGCTGTGATTATCTCCTATTGTGACTGGTGAATCCTGTGTTATCTATACACATTGGTGTCTCCTCTTAGTGTAATCCTGCCGGTGCTGATGAGGAGGCTACTGAAAAGTTTTCTCTACACAACAGAAAATGTCAGACTATTATTAGAACTAGTCGCCAAAGTTTACACTGCAGATTTTTTTTTTAAATATTGATATGAATTTTGAAAAAACAAAAAACCAAACATTCTTTAAAAAATGTGTTAAACATTCTTTAAACATGAGTTAAACAATAGGCCATTTTCTGGTGACACATTCCCTTAAATACAAGTACTGTTATACAATATAGCTGAAGATATGGTGATTTTTGCACACTACTGAACAGCAGTCATAGTACGGTATTAATTGCCATCTGTGAATTACATGCTTGCACCAGTTTTGATAGCTCTTCCCTTTTGTCCTTCTAGGTTAATATATTCTATTGGCTGAACCCTTTTAGGCAAAAAATAGACATCGTTGTCTTAAAGATTCAGCATGAGCTTGTTCTCTTTTATGAGTTTAAGGCGTCACTTTTAATAAAGAGCCCACAATAGCATTTTTCCAAGACTGGGAATTTACAATCAGTGAAACACACATACATACACACACACATACAGACTACATATGCTGTAAAATGTTGTAGGAATGACAGGGATGCCTCCCTGCAGTCATGATTTGGGGAAGCCAGTCTGGCATGTATTGAGTTCTTAGCATTGCTGATACTAAAAAGAGAGTTCATTCACTAAACCCTCTATATTTGTACACCACACTAAAACTAATATTTAGGTGACAACTATGTCTGATTTGACATCACATACGTGCAGCACATTCTAAGACAACTGCTTTGTGACTCTGGGCTCATTTTTTAGCATCTCTAAAAAGAATAATTATTGGACATGGTGATCATTTTCATGCCAAATTCAGTGTAAGTTTTTGTTAACGGCAAGATATCAGTTACAACACCAAAATGTATTTACTGATGTAGCTGTGTGCAAAGCATTGCACTAAGGCAAACGCGGTCCCTGGGGCTCTGTATTACAAAGCTGTAAATACTCTACTTGCAGCCATACGGAGCTTTATACAGCTCTGTAGTATCCCATATATTGCTTCTAGACAACAATAGCTTGGTAAAATGGTGTCTGAAGAAATATGCTACATTTCTGACAAATAAGAAAGTGAAATTAGAGGAGTATAGAGCTGAACAATGGTTTTATAGATGTGTATTAGTGATGTATAATGGCTCCTTACAACTTTAATATGCATTAGCCCTTACAACATACGTATATTTATCCAGTTTTAATACAAGATGATTTAATTTGAACAAAAAGAAAATAGAGCCAATCCTACTGATAAAATTAATGCTTTTTTATGCATTTTCCATGCAGCCATGTTCTTACTTGATCATGAAGACACATTGTGATAAATTGAACAAGCTCAAGTAAATAGACTATTTTCAATGGTTCAACACCATAAATATAAGCCAAATATTTCACACTCGTCATAAGTTTACATGCACATGCACTGTGTCTGTAAAAAGAAACATATCTAAACATATCTAAAGAAAGGAAAGAACTAGGTGCGAAGATTCATAGTCATATAAAATTCTAATCTAGACTGATTCTTTAAAATGGCCATTTAAAGGGGTTTTCCATTAGAAACCAAAAACTGCAATAACCATATAAACTAAAGCACCAAAAAGACAATCGCTGCATTTTAACCACCCTAGTATAAAACATAACTTTTAAGTGGAGCCGCTCTTTTCAGGACAGGGGTAGGAGAGGTGTGCAGGTTTGATTTACAATTTTTGTTTTTGTTTCCTCCAGACCAGTATAATAATCCAGCCAAGCAAGTGGACCATTGGACTCACTACTTTTTAATAAGGAAAGAAATCCAACTGACCAAAGGACATAACCATCACGCTTGAATGGTATCCAACTTAGGGCAAATGTGCTCTATACTGGCAGTGTCTTATTCATAAAAAATCTATATTCTCTAACTGTATTTAGGACATATTGGTATATACAGGCGGTCCCCGACTTACAAAGTTCCGACTTACATCCGTCCCCTAGTTACAAACGGAGACTTATGGGGCATGCTGGCACTTGTAGTTCCATGTTCCCCAGCAGATAGTAGCTGTGGAACGACAAGTTCCAGCATGCCACGGCAACACATGAGGTGAGAGTGAGGTGAAATCTTCTTAACAGGGGCACAGACAGCAAAATAAATTTAAAAACCCTTCCCTGCACTTTCCAAAACTAAAACTTTTGTGATGGAGTTACATGTAATAAATCTACCTGTTCTGACTTACATACAAATTCAGCTTAAGAACAAACCTACAGTCCCTATCCTGTTCGTAACCTGGGGACTGCCTGTAGTTGTATTTTCTAACTGTATTTAGTAAGCATTAGCATATACAGTTGGCTTATTTGCACCTGGGATCATGATAAAGTACATTGATATGTATAGGTGGCTTAGGTTTATCTCTGTTCAGGAGTTAAGACTGCTCTTCACTTTTGATACTTTTTACTATTGTTTATACTTATTTTTGTTGGAGAACTCATGTTATTATATGTAGAAAAAGTTATGTTTTATGGTGGTTCAAATGCAGGGGTATTCCAGTATAGCACATTGTTAGCCTATGCTGGGACAGGTGATAAAAGTATGATTAGTGTAGGCCCCTACCCATGGAACCCCCACTATCATCAGAATAAAGGAGCAGTGTCTTTCATTATTGTGCTGGCTGTGTCCACTTCTATGCAGTACCTGGCATAGAAACAACCATGCTAGTGGTAATACCACACTCAGCCACATTCACCTAAATGTTCCACTGTGCCAGGAATAGGAGAACTCATTTAAATGTCAGGATAAAAAAAGTGATACACAAAGCTCATGTTTTGGGAATTTTTGAATTTACAGGTAATTACCTGAGGTTACTGAAGGATCTTAGAAATGCATTTGTAGTTATACTTACAAATAATTGCAGGTTATATAAAGAGTTACTTGTGGATAATAATGGCTTAGTTTAGTTTTTAAATTGATTGGAATAACAGAAAATCATGTTAACCATCTTTCTTTTGTTCTATATTACAGTTTTCCAAGACTTGCTAGCAAAATCCAAACATGCAATTATTACTGTAATTGGTCAGTCATTAACATGACATGTCTGTATATCTGTCTCCAGACATCTTTAAAACCTAATGCAAGAAGATCACTAAGAACTGATGACGCGCCAAGAGACCTATAACAAGAAACTATTGTAGCTTATATGTAAAAAACTACAGCTATGGGGCCTAAAGGTAGAAGGGGCCAACCCAGGTGCAAAAAATTTTAACTTTATGGAATAACAAGATGGTGGCTTTCTGTTAGCACTCCTATGTTGGTTCTCTAATATATAGTGCTATTATTTATATTTACTATTATTACTACAGTTTCCAGAGATTAGGTGGTGAGGGCCATCTCACTTTGCTGTGGGGCCCTATCAATTCTGTTAAGACCCTGGGTCCACGTCTTCTGATGAGACAGAAATATTAAGAAATTGTCCTGTGCCTGCAGCACAAAAGCTTTCAAAGTTAGATTGTGGAATGAAGGGACAATGAAATCTCAGAGAAAAACTGTAGTTAAGGAGAATATTTTCTTCACAGTAATAATGACTTGAAGCTGGGTACAGGTATATGTCGGGATAACGTAGAAAATTTATCCCAACAGATACCGAAGCACAACCATGATGGGGGCCATAGAGAACTATAGGGCAAATATACATACTGGTCAGATCAGGGCCACTTTTCAAAGTACAGGGCCAATTTTATAAGTACAAGGATGAATTAAAATCAGAATTTAAACCAGGATTAAACAAGGATTGCTAAAGGTAACAGCTACTTTTCCTTTCCTCTCCCACTTACAACCTCACAGCCTGCCACAGTCACTGACCATGCTTTTCCTGTCCTCCATCATCTCAACCTCCATATTCCTGAAACTAATTGCCTATCCCCATACTCCTCTGCTGGGCAATGAGCTCTTCATCTCCCCCTGCATTTTACCCTCTCATCTGTCTGCTGCCACCAACCTGTTTCCCACTATCAATGCCTTCCTCACCAAACAGACCCAACCGACTTACTGTCTATCCTACTCCCACCTATTAACCCTCTCTCTGCTCCTCCTAGCTGCTGGGGACATATCCCCAAACCCAGGGCCACCTCAGCACATTCCCACTATTGCATCTCCAACTGCTAACAGACCCGTTTCTACAAACTCCCATAGCCCTGCAAACTTAAAAATTATCCCCTTGAGCCCTCCTTCACCTATTTCTCTCTCTGGAGCTCTCTGGAACACACGGTCTGTATGCAACAAACTCTCCTACATACATGACCTCTTTATATCACGAAACCTATCATTCCTTGGTCTGACGGAAACCTGGCTGACGCCCTCTGACACAGTCTCTCCTGCTGCGCTCTCCTTTGGTGGTCTCCAACTTACCCATACTCCCCGCCCTGGCAACAAGCATGGCGGAGGTGTTGGCCTTCTCCTGTCAGACACCTGTTCCTTTTCCCCGGCTCCCTCGCTACCTTCTCTCAACCTCCCCTCCTTTGAGGTGCACTCTGTCCGCATCTACGCCCCCTCCAATCTCCAAGTGGCGGTCATCTACCGACCGCCAGGCCCTGCCACCGCCTTCCTTGACCACTTCGCCTCCTGGCTTCTCCACTTTCTTTCCACTGATATCCCCACTATCATAATGGGTGACTTTAACCTCCCCATTGACACACCCCACTCTGCTGCTAGCAAACTCTTATCACTTTCCTCTTCCTTCGGCCTCTCCCAGTGGACCTCTGGAACCACTCATAAAGATGGACACACACTGGACCTCGTCTTCACCCGCCTCTGCCCCCTATCTGACTTCTCTAACTCTCCACACCCTATATCTGACCACAACCTGCTTACCTTCTCCACCATCTCCACCCCACCTGCTCCTCCTGTCTCACATCTAGTACACCCCCGCAGGAACCTACAAAACCTTAACCCTCGCACTCTCTCTGACTCTCTTGCACCTCTCTCTACCATATCCTCATTTGATGACCCTGACACAGCCACTGCTTTCTACAACCACACAATCTCCTCCACACTCGATTTGGTCGCCCCTCTCACACACAACAGAACCCGCAAAATCAACAGACAACCCTGGCACACAGACTTCACTAAACAGCTGAGGCGAGCTTCCAGAATTGCTGAACGCCGCTGGAAGAAAACCCGCTCCACCAATGACTTCACCACATACAAACAATCACTACACACATTTAAGTCTGCACTCGCCTCAGCCAAACAGGATTACTTCACCAATCTCATATCCTCTCTGTCTCACAACCCCAGACAACTTTTTAACACCTTCAACTCTCTCCTCCGTCCACCAGCACCTCCTCCCCCATCCCTCCTTTCAGCAGACGACTTTGCCACCCACTTTCTAAACAAGACCAACCTCATCAGAGAAAGCTTCACCTCATTGTCCCCTTCGCCCACTTCCATGCCTGCACAGTCCCCACCACCACCCCTTCTACCTTCACCCCGCACTTCTCCCCTAACTTGCTTCTCCACTGTCACTCATGACAAGCTCTCCTCTCTACTCTCCAAATCCAACCTCACTACCTGTAACCTTAATCCATTGCCATCTCACCTCATCCCTGACCTTAGTGCTGTCATCATCCCAGCCCTTGCCCATCTCTTCAACCTATCACTAACCTCTCGCATCTTTCCTTTCTCCTTTAAACATGCAACCATCACACCCATCCTTAAGAAACCATTTCTTGACCCCTCTTGTCTGTCCAACTATTGCCCCATCTCACTGCTTCCATTTGCTTCTAAACTCCTCAAGCAGCACGTCCATCTTCAACTGTCCACCAATCTGTCCTCCAACCTTCTTCTTGACCCACTGCAATCTGGTTTCCGATCCCATCACTCTACTGAAACAGCCCTAACCAAGGTCACCAATTACCTATTAACCGCTAAAGCCTCACGTCACTACTCGATCCTTCTCCTCTTAGACTTATCCTCTGCCTTTGACACTGTCGACCATTCCCTCCTGCTACAAATCATCTCCTCCCTCGGCATCATGGACTCAGCCCTTTCCTGGATCTCCTCGTACCTCTCTGATCGGACATTCAGCGTTTCTCATTCTCGCTCCACCTCCTCCTCTCGACCTCTCTCTGTTGGTGTCCCCCAAGGGTTAGTCCTGGGCCCACTACTCTTCTCTATCTACACTCTTGGCCTGGGTCAGCTCATAGCATCACACGGCTTTCAATACCACCTGTATGCTGATGACACCCAACTTTACATCTCTGGCCCTGACATCAACTCTTTACTGTCCAAGATCCCAGATTGTCTGTCCTCCATATCCTCTTTCTTCTCCTCCCGTCTCCTAAAACTTAATGTAGAGAAAACGGAATTCATTATCTTTCCACCCTCCCACTCCATCCCTCCACCTGATCTCTCTATTACAGTCAACGGCTCCACACTCTCACCAGTCCCGCAAGTCCGCTGCCTTGGGATAACCCTTGACTCTGCTTTGTCCTTCAAACCACACATCCAAGCCCTCACCTCCGCCTGCCGCCTCCACCTGAAAAATATTTCTTGCATCCGCTCATTCCTCAACCCTGACACTACAAAAATGCTGGTCCATGCCCTTGTCATCTCCCACCTAGACTACTGCAACATCCTTCTCTGTGGCCTCCCGTCTAGCACTCTTGCTACCCTTCAATCTATCATCAACTCTGCCGCCCGTCTTATCCACCTCTCTCCTCGCTACTCCCCTGCCTCTCCCCTCTGCCAATCCCTTCACTGGCTACCCATTGCCCAGCGAATTCACTTCAAGTTGCTAACCATGACCTACAAGGCTCTCCATAACCTCTCCCCTCCATACATCTCTGCCCTAATCTCCAGATACTCCCCCTCACGCAATCTCCGCTCCTCTCAGGACCTTCTTCTCTGCTCTCCCCTTATTAGCTCTTCACACAACCGCCTCCAAGATTTCTACCGTGCTTCCCCCACACTCTGGAACTCACTGCCCCAACACATCAGATTCTCCTCCACTTTCACCAGCTTCAAAAGCACCCTGAAAACCCATCTCTTCAGGATAGCCTATAAACTATAGTACCCCTTCTGTCACCACACCCTCCACAAACATGTCTGCCCCCACCTTCTGTCTCTTTTCCCCATTCTTGTAGATTGTAAGCCTTCGTGGGCAGGGTTCTCTCTCCCTCTGTGCCAGTTGATTGTCACATACTGTCAGCATTGAACTCGTTTGACTCATGTTATGTTTGTAACCCTCTTGAATGTACAGCACCCTGGAATCAATGGCGCTCTAAAATAAATAATAATAATAATAATACGGCATACATACAGCCGAACTGGGATGCATTTGCCTTATTTACTAAACATTTACAGTTTGAGCATCAGTTTATCGCCTCTAGTTCATGTGGGTCAACCGCATTAAGAAATATTGGAGGTTTTCTATACATTTTGAGGAGAATGAATACTGGGCTAATGCTTTAAAGATATTGAACTAGAATTTCTGCTGCAAAAAGTTAGACATGCAAAAATACATACATATCAGACAATGCAAATCCTATTATTACTACAATCAGGAAGATGCAGCAAAGGAAACCTCAAGCAAGCACTAGTTGTCTACACAGGCAATTCACAGCTATGGTCCACTCACCTTTTGCCTTTTCAGGCTCCACATCATTGGGTTTGCTTTGCTCTGCACAGGAAGTACAATTATTTTCTGTTATAAACCATTATGGTTTTGTATTTAACTAATGTTATATACTGTAAATCCATTAAATCACTTCACCGATAGTTTCTTTAAATGGCTAATTCATAGTATACAGTATCAGTGTATCACTAATGATTAGTGTTGAACTTTGTATTTTGTTCAAAGTAAAATTTGACACAAATCTAAATGCTATGATTAAGGTTGGCCTGAATCAATTCTTGGAAAATTTTTACCAAAAAATCAACCATATCATAACTCTAATACTAAGGGTGTTTCAGGGATTAAGTAAGTGGTCTGGAAATACAAGATCCTTTCCAATGTCAATTCCGGTTACCAAAACATTAAGCCTATGTGCAAGAAACAGGAAGTGACATTGGACACAATGTTAGAATAAACTTCCAGTTACAATAACATCGGGCCTTTTTACCCGGTAACAGAAAGTGACGTCAAACCGGAAGTTAGTTCACAACCGTCACGTAGCTGAGTTGGTAAATTAACCCTTAAAATATTTTTGAAACTAAACAGGTTTAATTCGCTTTACACTACTTATGATCTTAAAGGGACACTTCCATCAGAAAGCAGTATTTTTGTTAAAACCAATATTAATAGAAAACTATTTTTGGCAGTTTTTTTTATTTTGGCAGTCCTATGCAATTAAAAATTACATATAAATGCTTGTCTTTTTCTAACTGTAATAGTTAAGAGATAAAACTCCCGAATGGCAAGGCAGACTGATCGCACTTTCCTGTACCTGCCTCTTATTTCTATGTAGTCTTATTACAAATGGTAGATAATGACATAATCCTCTCTCTGTTTGTTCTCTGGATAGGGAAAGATAAGATTAGACTTAACCAACAGGGGAGAATACAAGTCATACATGAAAGGATAATGGGTTAATCTTTTTCTAAATGATTTTATGAATTGCTGCACCGAGGGGGTGGTTTATCTCTGCAACTGTATCTGTGGTAAACAGTATGTGGGAAAAACCACCAGACTAGTGAAGGTACGAATCGGGGAACAGCTAGGAGACATAAAACACAAACAAGAGAGCCCATTATCGAAACATATCTGGTATGAACATGAAGGAAATTTCTCTGATTTATCGTTTATCTGTATAGAAAAAATTAACATGACATCCAGAAGAGGGAACATAGACAAAAGATTGTTGTGTAAAGAAATAGAGTGGACATACAGGTTAAAATCTTTGCAACCACAAGGTCTCAATGGGATCTTATATATTGGTTGCTTTATCTAATTAATAGTAATGCACCCATAGAAAATCATGGCAGAATAGCCTGTTACCCATATATCAGTGTCTTATCATTTTTATTTCAATTGTATTATAGTGGTTACATCTATTTATTTATATATCTTATTTGGCTGACGTAGATGTCTCTTATCACCTTATTGTTTAGTGAGATTGCGCCCAGTCATTAATAGAAGCTGTAAATAATGAAAGCTGCAACTTAAGAGGAGTGGACTAATAGCAGGAGTATTATTGTTATTGTGTCCCCGCTTTGTTGCCGGAAGATCGGGCGCATGTGTGGATTTGCATTACTCTGTAGTGAGTTGCTGTTATCCTGGTATGATGCGCGAGATGCCAGTATAGCTTGAGTTGCGCACGTCCAAAAGAGTGAGAGGTTTCCATGATGCCATTTGGATGCCAGGCGCATGCGAGGTGACTGTGATGATCATGACGCAGGTCCAGATGAAACTAGCGATCTCTATGGTATCGCCCGGTCACTCACACATGCGCAGATGTAGTTGAGGGACACCGAAGGCATGAGGCGTATAGTGAATGAGGTCAGCTCCTCCTACATGATCTACTTAAGGTGAGACAGTCTAAGCCTGGTGGGACCACAGGTATCAGATGGGCAACTATCATTAGGATTTTTTGTAGGGAATGTGTAAGGGACAGTCATTAATATACTGATGGTTAATTAAGTTGTCTAGCATGGTTTGGTGTGGATATTCTAATTTGGTTTTTATTGGCATTTAATAAAGGTTATATTTTAGATATAGAGTTTGTTAGTATATTTACAGTGATTTGGCTAAATCACAAACTCTTTGGAGACTATTTTTTCTATTTTTTCTGTGATTTTGTTTTGATCTTTTTCTACACTGGGAGAGTTCCCGGCTTTCGGACCCTTTAGTTTTTTAATTGGAATTTTAAAGGTTTTTGAGGCTTTTTCCCTAAACCCGTTTTTGAGGGGACGGGGCTGACACCCTTCCTTTTTCCCCATTACCCTATGCTGTTTTCTCCATGCCCGGGGCTCGCCGGGGGGAAAGTGGAGAGTAACTGGCTTATGAACTGGAATTCCCTAACTTTTTGCTAATGAGTTAAGGTTACACGAAATACGGCCCATTTTAAGCCGTGTGAACATGGCCTAACACTTGCACTTCTCAGGCCACAGTTGACCCAGAAGAAGAAATGTAAGGTAAACTTCGCTGCCATGCTATCAGAGCTCAAAGACGGGAAGTCAGAGACACAAACCAAGTGTAGGAAGTCAGGGAAACTTTAAAAGAAACCCCAACTACCCAATATAAAAAATTTAAATAAATCCACATTAAAATTGCATATTGCTTTTCAGTATGTGAAATTTTTTTTTGGATGGTAGTGTCCCTTTAAAGGAAATTTTAAGTTGCACGCTTTCATTCAGGTAAGTCATCCACATCAAGAAACATTAGATCTTCACCACACGTTTTGGAGAGAATGAATACTTTACTAGGCACTGTAGTAAAACAAGGTTTTATAGTAATAAAAATAATGAACTAAAATTTCTGCTACATGCAAAAATATCTAAATTTCAGACAATGCAAATCCTATTATTATTACATTCAGAGAGGTGCATAAAAACAAAATCCAGACAAGCACTAGTCATCTACACAGACATTCCACTTCTACAATGCACTTACCTTGTGCCTTCTCAGGTGTAACATCATTAAGTTTGCTTTGCTCTGCATAGGAAGTGTAATTATTTTCCATGTTACAAATTATTTAGGTTTTTATAGAATTTAATATGAAACACTGTACATTGCATGCTTTAAATGAGTGATCCATAGCATACAAGGGTAAGACTATTTATCTTAATACAGGTTTTAACATGGCATCTAATTTAGGGAGTCCTCTCTCTACGGGAAGGTGCTCACCATTAATCTACTTGTCTGCGGGACAAATTGTATTGGTTCCTTTCAGATGTACTCTTTTAGATTGTGAGCCACTCTTTGCAACAGCTCTAAACTCTGGCTAATGGGTTTTTTGAGTGGAGATTCCATTCTATCATTTCAAAATGCTCTATTAGGGCATTGGGAAAGGAGAAAAATTCTTTACGCCAGACTATAATTTCTCTTACATCACTAGCATTACAATTTGTGCAAGTTAGATTGAGGTTAATTTATATTTATGTAACTCCCTGGACACTGTTGTGGCCTTTTTTCACAAAAATTAATAGACTAAATTAAAAAAAATAATGATTTCATCCAGAAATAAATGAAGTCTATACAGTTGTTAGATAGTGACTAGTATAATTAACTGTAGACAAATGACTTTAAATGGGTTTTCTGACTTTTTGAAAAATCCCAGTAATAGCTGCACATGTACCAATGCTTCCTTTGTTTGGTCTTTGTCTAGGTGTTGCCTATTACTAAGGGCTGACTCTCAGCCTGAAACGCATAAGAGCGCTACATTTATCTGCTGCTTGTTTGTTTTTTGCTACACCATGGTTTGTTTTTAATATGGATTAAAATAAATGTAGACTTTTTACGGGAAGCTGGAAATTTTTGTTTTTTTTCTACATACGGTTGTGTCCTACTTAATGTGAGAACAACGGTATGGATATGAAAATGGGCTCTTGGGAAGAAAACTAGGTTTCTGTAATAGCGTCCCTTACCGCCACATTCGATTAAAGAGCCTTGGAACATAACTAGGGATTTTAAGCCAAATCAGTAACTCTTCCTTAAGGCCTTTCCCCACGGCACTGTTTTTCAGCCAGTTTTTCAGCCGGTTTTCGGTTTTGGAAACCAGCTACAAACCGGCTGAAAAACTTTTACATGAACCTTAATGGAAAATCCATGCAGCGGTTCCCACTGCACGGATCTTCCACCCGGCAGTTTTTCAGACCTTCAGTGGTCCGAAAAACATAGAACATGTTCATTCTTCCGACCACTTTTCGGACGGATATGAACATGTCTATGTGAAGGGGGACGGCTTTTCTCTGCTAACCAGAGAAAAGCCGTCCCCTGGCGGCCGTGTGCACGGCACGAAAACAGGACAAATACCGTTCGGATAAACCGACCAGTATTTGTCCTGTGCCGTGTAAACGGCGCCTAAGGGCCCTGTTCACACCCGGGTTAAAATGGCGTATTTTCGGTCCGTAATTACGCGCCGGATGCGCAAATTACGGGCTGAAAACGGCCCAGTCATGACTGTAATCCACAGTTCTCATAGAGAAACTATGGATTACGTCTCCTCTCCCTGCTCGGGGAATCCGCGGGGTGGAGATAAATTTACATGTGAATTACCAGCGGGTATATGCGCCGCTGGTAATGAAGTCAAGGGGCCGCGAAGTGGCCGCCCCCCGCTCACCCCCCGCTCACTCACCGCTCCCGCCCCCGTCCACACGGCGTAATTGCGGGGCGTAATTACGTCCCGCAGTTAAGCCATGTGAACATAGCCTAAGAGTCTTCAGTCTGTAGACAGTTGTTTTGGAGTGTCTGTCCCCCATCAGTGCCGAGCTGTATTCTGGCTTGCTGGGTTAGATGCCTTTAATGTAGCTTTAGAGGAATTAGGTTGCTTTTTGAGGAGAGCACCATAAAGGTGTAGGTAGGCCATGCAATGCTGCCTGAGAAATTTAATATGCAAATAGGCTGTGGAGAACAGAGCTAAGTCTATCATTGATGTCGCCAGTAACTGGCTACCATGATCATATGTTAACTATGACATATCTTTGCATTAAAAAAGTCATGTGGAGGACTTCAGGAGGGACAGAGAATTTGATTAGTATTTGCTTGTTTGTTACTTTCATTCATATGTAGCTATTACTGTGATTGTTCAGAAAGTCAGAAAACTCTTTTAGGATCTGTTGGTATAATACATATCTATTAAGTTTTATTTTCTCAAATTACAAATTTGGAGTTCACAGAATTTTAAACATTCACACAGATATCTGTATATGCCATGTAGTTTGATGGAATCACCTTATGTTTGATTACTTAGGGGTAGGCAGCATCACAGCTCTCTAAATGCTGCTGACTTGCCGAGACCAAAAATAATCAGGTATTTCTCACTTTAATCATACCATGCTGCATATTCGATTTAGTGCAGCACTCCCTCCTTGGCTTAGGGCGTACTTGAAAAAGCAAAATCTGTGAGATTCAAGCCCTACCCCTGAACCACTTGAGATTCCGTGTGAAATGGCCGTAAATAGCCACTTTTGGGTGAGGTTTGTAGAAACCCCACCAATTTATGGTTTGCAGGAGTCTCTATGAAAACTTTTAACAAATAGAGTTTAGAGAGATATTTTTGGATGTCACACAAACTGTCACTGACTTAACTCTTTGATGGCATTTTTTTTTTAACTTTATACAGTCGATACAAATTATTTTAGACAATTGTTATTTAAGGTCCATGATATCAGAATATGGTTCATACCATATGCATGCAAATTTTTACATGCATTTTGCAACAGTAACATATCAATTAAGAGACACATTAAACAGGTAGTCCCATCTTGTATACATCCTTCTCCCCTAAAGTCCATGTTAAGAAAAGTAGAGCCTACTGCTGCTTGCCTGGCTCTTTACATAGCTGTTATAGACTTTAATAGAGGAGACAACTCTCAAATCAGTAATATTTGAGAACAGTATAAATGGTTAAATGGGAGGACTGCAGGACCCTATCACCTAGTACTGTGGCTATCATACATGTATATGGTATAAATATATGACATGGGTCTCAGGGCCATCATAACTGCGTTATGGACCCCTGGGCCTGGAGAGGGCCCTAACTAAGCCCATGCCATCACACCTCTAACCATGCCCAAACTTGACACCTCATTAAGCCATGCCTCTAATTACCCTCAAGAACACCCAGTTTCCTCCAGCAGACCAACGACAAAACAGTAAGGCTAAGTCCACACAGCACAAAAAAACGGTCGGATTTTCTGAAGTTTTAGTATTTTGAAACTGCTGAAAATCTGACCGATTATCAAGCCCATAAACTTTAATAGAAAAAACGACCTAAAGTCTACACAGGTCGTTTTTTTTAACTAGTCTTTTGGCTCAGGTGGATTTAGGAACTTGTTTTAAACTCCACCAGCATTTTGCATTTTGCCATTTGATTGTATGGGCTGATACAGTCATGCATCGGATAAAAATGTTTTTTGTCTTATGCTGTATGTTGTAGCCTAACTGTCTCTACCCATCCATTCAGACTATTTTAATCAGAACAGAGAATAGCAGAGACCTTTAAACCATTAAAAAGTATGGTTGCTACTGGTTGATGGGCCTCACAGTTTTCAGAAATACCACATGTAGCAAAAATGCACTTTGAAATAATTTATATGTTCAGTTTTTATCTGTCTCTTTGCATCTGCAGAGTGCTGCTGGTTTGTTTCAGTGTGTTACGAAAACAGTAGATTTTTCAGAGTCTATAAAGATGCATTGATGTAAAATAATATATTTTATATAAATACATACAAATAGCTGTAAGAATTTTATATGTATAATACCTTTTAAATGGTGGTTATATAGTTACCAAATACCACCATAAACAGAATAAATATTATCATACCTCTGACTGCGGGGAGTCCCTATATTCATGGGAACCATGGGCAAATGCATAGTGTACCCTGATGGGACTACCGCATAAAGGACTCAAAGTGATTATGTAAAATGGCAGGCAAAAATAAAATAAAATAGCAACACATGAAAGATGCACAATAATCTATAAAATTTGTATACCATCATGTGTAAACAGAAAAATTGTGCACAATTCATACTATCCCACTACTGCCCTCTATGTGGTTAAAACACATACCAGGCACCACTCACCTTTCTCTTTTTGAGGGACTTCATCTTTAGGTTTCTTTATCTCTGCTAAGATTAAATAATTATACCAGATTTAGAAAAATGTTAACTTGTATTTGTAAAACACACTTTTTCCCGAGCAAAGGATCTTGCATTATACAAAACACTTTCTACGATATGACAAAAATGGTGAAGCAAAGTCTCCACAGCAACTCTGTTACAACTAGATGTGATAATTCAGATTGCCATCACTCACACCAGTCCCTGTTCTCAGGCTAACAATCTAATGTCCATAGTTCAGACACACATAACTAGGTTAATCATATATATGTTTTTGGACAGTAGAATTGGAGAGTAAAACAGAATATAAAATACCTGGAGTAAAGCCTATATACACATGGTGAGATATATTTAAAAAAAAAAAAAACCAAATACATGAAGATGTCGTCCCCTGGTTAGATTTAAACAAAATATCCCTGTGTTTTAACAGTGCTAACCATTTAGTCACCTTACTGCCACAACATTACCAACAGTGTTTAAAGAATATACCTCTTACTTCAATGAAAATCTCATCCTAGCTGGTTAAGGTAGGGAGCATTTTGGTCCAGACATATTTTAGCAGTTTTATAGCATGTTAGTTTAACTGCTCTTTTTTTTTTTTTTTGCACCATCAATGTGATTTTTGAAATGCTTTACCATGTTTAACATCGCTTTCTTTTATTATATTTAGGGCTTGTTCACACAGCATTTTCTATCCGTGTTAACTACGCTTTTTAGATCTGTCGCGGGGACCAACAGGATGGACCCAGAGACGGATCTAAACAATTAGCAGTGACTTTATCACTGCGGGCTATGAGGATGACGCAGCGGCGTTCACCTGAGAGATCTCCGCTGCGTGTTTCCCTCCTGCCTGTCGGCTCCGTCTTTGAAAGAATTGACATGCAATTCTTTCAAAGACTGAGCCGGGGAACACGCAGCAGCGATCTCTCATGTGAACGCCGCTGTATCTTCCTCATAGCCCGCAGTGATAATCTCACTGCTAATTGTTTAGAACCGTTTCTGAGTCAGTTCTGTCGGTCCCTGAGAAGGATCTAAAAAGCGGATGTGAACACGGAGATAAAACGCTGTGTGAACAACCCCTTACACGTATTTTTAAATTTTTTTGTTACCAGTATGTAAAAATAGTAAACAAATTCTAGTTTAAATTTTTTTCTAGAAATCATATAGTGTCAAAATTAAGCTAATTTATGTTTATTTGTGGTTATTTGTTGTTTATTTTTATATAGTTATACCTCTACTATGGGATAATTAAGCCAGTGCTTTTCACAGTCTTTCTACTATAGGTCAGAAAGTCTATTGGAGAAAGGGGGGAGGGTGAATAGGCATTATAATTTCATAATTTATTTTTTAGAGCTTTTTTTCCCTTATTCTGAAGCCTAAGCTATAGTGGAATTAAGCTTGCTTCAATAGCAGCTGTCAATTATGAAACTAGTTAGAACCAGCAATTATGTGAAGACAATAGTATCAGTGGCACGGCCATTACTTCTGTTGTATACGTCTTAATCACTGAGCACCATGCAAAGGACAACAACTTCTTTCTCTCTTTGGTTCTTTGCAGTCTTCACTATATCTGCAATTGTTTGGTAAACTGGTTTAAACCTGTGTTAAATGCACAGTGTTGTGGTATTGGAGCAGTTAGAGGAGTTTCCTGGTACTACAAATCCTATGGCCTCCACCGCAACCGGGAGTTTGATTTTGATGACATTTAACAAAAAGGGCATACCATTAATATTGTAGTCCCAGATAACCCCTTTCAGAAAGTGTCACACTTTCCTCAACATCATCTTCCTTCTCTTTTTTCAGTTACATTCTACAATAGGCAATGTTCGTAAAATCATCACAGGAGGGCAGTTGTTGGTGGGAACTGATATTTAGTGCATGTCTTTATCCTTTCGGTAAGTCACTTAGAGGGGTTTTCTCTCTACAAAGATTAGCTTTCAACATGAAGAAACTGTTAAATGAAAACCTTCACTAAATATATTGCTTTGTTGATTTTACTTTAATAATGAGATAAGAGTGTTTTTTTTTAATGTGCTTTTGAGCAGTATCAGATTAGAGTGTCCTGGGCCCACCTGTAAAGTTAATTCTTGAGCCCACCATACAACTACTGTACATGACTACACATATTGTACATGACTCTTGTACTCTGCTCCTCTTTCTCTGCCTTTCTCCTTGAAGAACAACCCCAATAATGTCTTGCGTAGGTGTCCACAATGCCTAGGATCCCACCAGGAACTGGGGCCCATCGAAGGATTCCCCTATTCCGCTGTGGGCCAGTCCCAGCCTGCTTTTGAATGCACACAGATAATAGAAGTCTGTTATCTGATTAGCTGACAGAGCAGAGAGCAGGGAGTGATGGCACTGAGCTCTGGAGAAAAAGTAATTAATTCTACAAGATTAGCATCTGTTTAAGGACACTGTTTTCAGTGCTCACAGCACATGTAGCTTTTGTTTAATGAAGATTAGTTCTCCTATATTTGTCAGGGTAGAAGCTGAATATGCTAATCACCTCTATAGAACCACCCACAGTCTAAGGAGTCAGAGTGAATAGAAACTGCTTGTGGGTAAGGCAAACAGCGTGGTGAGAAAACACCTTTAATGGATTCAAGTATTTAATATGGAACCTACAGGTAATGGTTGCATGCATCTCAAGAAGGCAAAGCACAGTAATGGAGCATTACTGATTTTTCTTTCCCCTTGTGAGAAACACTTTTAAAGGTTGTCCCATAGTAGACACTGGTAGCATATCACTAATATATGTCACCATTGTCCAATCAGTAGTGGCCCATTCACTTTAATCACAGTTGATTATGAGAAACATATGGAACTTTTGCTAGGGAAAGCACTGTGCCACTCTATCTCCTATCACTGCAATTCATTTTATTTTATAGGGTTGCATAAATTATTACAGTAGTCTGACCATCTGGGCTCTAAAGGAAATCCAACAGTGCAAACCGAAGTAAGTCAAATAACATAGCAGTTCTCTAGTGCTGCCACTTTGTCTTGGGTTCAACAGAGATTAAAGAGATTTTGCATCTGTCAATCAGACACCGTTAGCGTGTCCAAGCAATGCCACCAGTGACAACAATGTTCTCCATTGCTGTTATTCCTTATATCTCTTCGTTGATATTCTGTTCCTAACTTCTGCTGTAATGAAAATTTTCGATGGCCTCCTTTTATATTAAATCAAAATATTGTCAAAAATCTATATATCTTATGAGCTCATATTATAAATACATTATTTTTATTTGTTATGCAAATACGATCAACATATTATTCAGTCCTACACTGTAGGTAAGAAATGTAAAACGCTTATCTATCATACTTTTAATCACTGGAGGGCAACATCTATAACGTGACGACAATTTGCCAGTTTTAACTGGCTTTTTCTTAGTATAGAAGGGGCCCGAATGTATGTAAGTGTTGTTTGTGGGTTCATAAATCCGGTGTGTGGTATGCCTTGCATAGCATATTTCAAAAGTGTCGTGCTTGGTGCAGAATTCACCAAGTTCTGTTCTATACATTAATAGAACACCGAGGCATAATTTAAAGATCTGGGACCCAAGTGCAAAATCTGTAGAAGGGCCCCCATCTACCATGTGGCATTTATAATACTGGTATCTTCTTATGCGGTAGAAGAGTCCTTGGGCCCACTAAGGATCCAGGGCCCGGTAGCGACAGCTACCTTCATCCCTTATAGCTACGCCCCTGCTACAACAGGTTTTTTGGCTCAAAGCCTGTTCATACATGTCACCTTGAGTGTATTCTCTCTTCTTACACAAATCTGTAAAGTCTCTAGTCTGCTACAGTTTCAAGCATGCAAACACTAGATCATCTTTCATGCAAGGTTGAAGGTGATACGTATTAACAAGAAGTCAGTCAACAAAATCATCTTCAAAATACTGGCAAGCGAGTGCATAGATAGGAATTTGTGTCAGGAAAGGCCAGATATTTAAATGATACCTCTGTTTTTTTTTGTTTTAAGCACCACGTCTGAAAAGGCCTTAATGATCAGCTCATTTTCAGTCTTTGCCTACCTGCGTTTCAACAGTTAGAACTTTTTAATTTTTTCAGTGATGCAGTTGTATGAGGACTTGTTTTATGCGGAGATAGTTGTATTTTTGAGGCGTAGTTTGAGTATACATATAAATATTACTGCATCATTTTTTGGATTTTTGTGGCAAACAGAAAAAAAGCATTTTTATGTCAAATGTATGCGCAATCATTTTTTTAAATTAAACATTTCTTTTTATTTTATTATTTATTTTATTTTCTTTCCACACTTCTTTATATTTTTGTTAATGCCATTAAGGGATTACTATTTGTACATTTTTCCTTTAGACTTAATAATTAATTAGTATACTCTTGCATACTCCTGTATGCTAATACATTACACTGTGTGTAAGTATGACACAGGCTGCTGTCAGGGTAACACAGTGGCTCATTAACTTCATTAGGTTAGGTAACCTTAAACCAACTACAAATCCCACTGAAAAAACGTAATGCACACACAGACAGCATGTCACCAGACTGTACCTGTAGTTGTTGTATTGACAATAGTAGCTTCGGGCTATAATTGCCCATCATAGTCAGTATACATGTCACCAGGTAGCATAGCCAAGAAAGTTCCATGGTGGAACACAGTGGTGCACTTTTATACCAGTAGTATAGCTACATTTATTTCACTTATTGGCTGCTACAAAGGTCTCCCTATCTGCCTATATTGCACAAATAGAGTAAGTATAGACCCGCTCTGAGAGTCACCTCACGGATATAGGATTTATTCACAAGCTTGTCTGGTGCTGTTGCTTTGCTCTTTACCTACATCACCTGACAAACATTTTTTGTAGATGATGTGTAACAGATCCTGCTTGTTGAAGAGGACAAATGCTTCACTAATGGTGGGTATCCACTTCAGGGCACTTCATTGCATTATAACAGTAACAGTATCAGTTCATTGTTGTTCTATGTTGGTTCTTCAGTGATTTTGACCCCTGTCTTCTGTGCTGTTGCTGTTACCTGAGTTAACCCCTGTGTTACCTACAGTTAACTACTGCTGTTACCGGCTGTTGTACCAATCCGTTACCTGTCTGGCACTCTGTTACCCGTCTATGATTACACCTGCTGTGGACAGTTACCTCTGCATGTACCGGTTTCCTATGTCCAGCACTTCGTCTGTCACCATGAGTAGCCTTGTCAAACGTAGCAACCTGGGGCATTCCCTACAGCTAAGCCCGCCCACCCTTGTGGCGGGTTCCAGTGAAGACCGGGGGCTCCTTAGACGCCTCTCTCTGGCGTGGTCTGCTATAGCATAGCGGTTGCCCAGAGAATCCACCACTACCCGTAGTCCGTGGTGTCAATCCCAACTGACCCACTATCCGTAACACTCAATATTCTAGATTCTTGGAAGGTGATAGGAAAGAATATTTGACTTATTTGTAAGCAAGCAGAGAACTTCAAATAAAATGTAATCATACCAAAATAAAATGTGTTAATGGTCTTTTCCTTATTGGTGTTCTACGCTTAGCCTTTTTTGCAAATTTTTCTAAATATACAGAATGCTATTGGTTGTTTTCTATGGATGCAGGAACCCCGAAAACACCCAGAAGAAGACATCCAGTCAGTAATATATGTTTCATTAAATTAGCCATCTTTCAGCAACCATCACCCTATCTACTTAAGCCTGAGGCTATGAATCAGTAGACTGGCATATTTTGGCTTCAACACATGCCACATTTACAGTGCTAGCTACTAAGGTCACTGCCAATATGTTGTGCTAAGAATGAATACATTTATCACCAGTCTTCTGCCTCTAGTCACACATTCCAGTGCATGTGTCAGTCTCTCAAGTGCCACCGTGTTAAAAGCTTTTCGGAAATGTAAGTAAGCAATATTTTCTACGTGAAGCAGATCTGACTTTGTCTCCGATTCCAATGGAACATATAATTTAGTATGCTTTTTTTTATTTTTATTGCAGTACTGCACATGCAATGCCGGGATCATTTAATCTGACACATCAAACGGGAGAACTAACTAGATTAATTATAAGATACTTGTCTCTGATAAGACAACTGGCACTTAGATGATGCCAACAAATATGCTTTCATCTCTCATGCCATTTCTCCGATAGGATTAATAGGTTTGTTTCACATGTAAAAAGCAGACATGTGATGCTAAACTTTTATTATGCCTACTCTTGCAGATAATCTAGCAGGTGTCACACAGGAAAATCATTATCAGTGATACTTTGGGGGGTTTGTTAACATGTCAATTATCCAACAATGCCATTCACAGAAGTGCTAATGCATTTGTTTTCTAGGAACTCGGGTCATCCACGTGCTTGGATACTTCTGGCTTAAATACAGGGAATGTATAGGAGGTTCTAATTGCACACAAAAACGGTAGGCCGACTTTTCTGAGAAAGTATAAGCTACATTTTTTATAGACACTATCCTTACTTCTAGTGGGTTTTAGCACATCTCTAGCAAACAGGCAGCAATAGCTCTTGGTATGTTGGTAGGTTGGCATTTCCTGATTTGTGTTTTGACAGTTTTTAAATCTGAGGAATTGTAACAATAACTGTTGCAGTTAATGTTACATATAAGACTCTATTCACATTGTGATTAGGCCTTCAGACATATAGGCTTAGAGTAAGCGGTGAAAAGGCAAAACCCTGGGTTGGGCTGAACCTCATGGTGATGACACCATTTCAGATTTGCTTTTTACTGCAGTTTGATAATGAATAGAAATAAAGAGTAAAAACATCTGTATCTATAGTTATCTAAAATCTATTTCTATGCTTAATGAGAACATGACTTTCTTTTTCTCCCCCGTGGTACCACTTCTAGATGGAGTTTCTCTTCGGATTTGGGTCAATATTAAATTTGATCTAACTCCAAGCGATTTGATTTGCCTAAATAAATTTAGCATAAATCGACAAATCTCTTATCATAACTGCAAACCTAACTCAAGCCTTAACTTGGGGTTAGAGATTTTAGGTCTTTTTAGGGTAAATTATCTCTCCATTGTGCCTTTGCTCTAGTGTCACTTCCCTTCCCACAGCAAATAAAGTGACAAAGTGGAAGTGTTGTCGGAGCAACAGCACTGGTGGCTCTAGAAGCACCACAGAAAAGGTAAGTTAACTCTAAGGCTATGTTCACACGGCTTATTTCGGGGCGTATTTACGGACGTATTTACTTCCGCAAATACGTCCCGAAATACATTTCAAATCCATGTCACAGAGTGTGGCGCGTATTTCGCGTCATAAATACAATCCCCATTCTTTACTATGAGGATTACGTTGCGAAATACGCCTCAATAAGTGACAGGGGACTTAATTTTACGATCGTATTTACGGACGAATTTACGCCCGCAAATACGTCGCGAAAATACGCCTCGTGTGAACGACGAGGCGTATTTTACATTGGAATCAATGGTAATCTAATTGTTCATTATTTGAAACGTATTTTGGGACGTATTTGCGGACGTAATTACATCCGTAAATACGCCCCGAAATAAGCAGTGTGAACATAGCCTAAGGGGCCGTTCACACGGCTTATGCTGTGACTGATTCCAGCCGTACTGCGTGCCGTATTTGCACTGCAGTATGGCTGGAATCCGTCCCAGTCATTACGGTAATCCACAGTTCTCATAGAGAACTATGGATTCCGTCTCTTCTCCCCGATCGGCGAATACGCCGAGGGGGGAGAAAGTGACATGCACATTATTTACGGCATGAATAATGAGTGTCTATGGGGCCGGCGAGCTGCCGGCCTCCCACCCCACCCCCGATGCACGGCAGCCGGCGTAATTGCGGGGCGAAATCCGGCCCCGCAAATACATCGGCAATAAGCCATGTGCACATTGCCTAAAAAGACTATAAACCCTAACCCAAGTTTAGGGTTAGGTTTAAGGTTACTGTTAGAGTTATGGCTAGGGACAACGTGAAAACAATTTCGTTCGGGATGTCTGCAGCCTGAATTTTTTTACAAGTATGGTCAAGCCAGTCTCAAACTGAATGGATTTATGTGACACTAATTTGGAGTATTTCCTGACATGTACCTTCAGCAGAAGGCTCAGACATGTGCCACAGTATTGTCACTGGGGTATAAGCATATTAAAGGCTGCATATACCTTTGCAACCATTGTTTATTGTTTTAATGCATTTAAATAAAAAGCAACTTTGAACTTTTTGTGTTTACAGCCCCAATGCAAAACTATGGGGGACATGTATGAAAACTGTCTAGGTCTAAGACTGTTTTTGTTGCCTATAACAAAAAATCAGAGCGCCCCTTTTCATTTCATATAGTGCTCTGAAAAAATGAAAGGGGAGCTATGATTGGTTGCTATGGACAACAAAGAAAGTCTTAGACCTAGACAGTTTTCAGACATTACCTCCTAGGTGTCTCTATGCAATGAAAATCACAAAGAAAAATGTAGAATCTTCACTGGTGCCAACAATAAAATTATTAATATTTCTTAGGGTGTGTCAACATCATGTTTTTGTCATCCTTTGGCGGTATATGTTTGGAAAGTATTAACAAAAAACAATCCATATAAGGCCCCACTCACATCATGTTTTTGCTATCTGTAGAGTGTACCTCTGACATACCTTATACCCAAGAGCTTAATGCAAATGACAACCTACATGCTTAAATCCATTTTTTCCTGGAGAATATCAATTATGATAGTCAAGAACTATTTTATTAACTTAATGGTTTTGAAATACAAGAAGACAGTTATTATTGTCTTTCATTTTGTTAAAACCCTTTATTTGTATACATCTTCAAGTAAACTTCTTCTGAAATCAATAAATGAATAAATAAATTTAAAATAAATAAAATAAAAACAAAGGCAATTGTTTAACTATAATCATTAAATTTAAATAATTTAAATTGTCTAGAAACTACCCCTCAATATTTTAAAGAAGGGGCTCAGAAATGTCTCTAAAATACTGGCAGTAAAACAGTGATCCCCTGTAATTAATATGTATACTGACCTTCTGCAGGAGGTGGTGGTAGAACTACATTGCTCTCTTTAAGTTTTCCCTCTGTAACAAATAACAAAAAATGTTGTGCTTTAAAGCATGTATTTTCTCTTATATTCAGCTTAAAAGTCTTATGTTAGTCACATCTTTTTATTTTTGAAACATGCATAAAATAGATGTTGATTTCCCATAGGTCTCTTACTTCAACATCTTAAAGCCCCGTGAAGTACTTTTAAATCATAGAGGCAGCAATGACGTATAGCTGCTGTGCTCAGTCCATTTCAAACTCAACATGTGCTGGCTGTCACTTGCAGCTAGTATTGACTGATAGCGACCAGGATGATTTTGGCTATTTAACCATATAGATGCATTTAAGCCAGTAGAAAACAGCATGCCATCCCCTTCCACCATACAATCCACTACCCTTACAATGAGATTGCAGGTTGCTATTTGGTAGTCTTGACCCTAGGCCTACCATCATACTGCTCCTCTTACACCATGCCAGAGGTAAGATGTAATTAAAGATAACTAAACTGACAATATACTGCAGCACGTGAAGTACTGTAGTAAACTGTACTAGACTTTAAGGGAGACATGTATGATCGGGTTTTCACCCTTTGTGAAGTAAAATGTGCCAAAGTTAGCCGGCTACATTGACTTATGAGCCAAACGAATGTGTTAGGTGTATTGTTCGTAAGACTCGACACTTTCTAATGCGCCTAACTCGAGGGGGCATTTTGTGGGCGCTCTGGGAGTGTGTCGCACCACACTCGTATTATAAGACAGATATATGAATGTGGTTCGGCAAAACTAGGTGCCAGAGTAGTCGAAGTGGAGATAGATTTGCTGTAAGGGGCAAAAAATGTCCCTTATTTCTCAACTTACACCAGTACAATAATAAAAAAGTAATTTCTGATAATTATCAAACTATATAAAATTAAATTATTTAAATTTAATAAAAAATGTTATCATATAAAATTTATATAAAAATATATAATGTCCCCAAAATATAGAAATATATCCTATAATATGTATTTAAAGTTAATAGAATCTAAAACTTGTTTTACTTTAACTAACCCACTGATGTTGTTGTTCAGATTTTACCATTTTTAATTTTTACTACATTAAAGTACATTTACTACATTTATTTTTTCTGTTCTCACCCTTTATTCTACATACAGCAAGAGCCAGCACAGCACAGGTATTGCTGGGACCTGTGGTCCACCAAGCAAGTTCAGTACCATAGTTTCTATTCACTAACATGCTATTCTAATGACTTTTCTCTTATTTCCAGCCTGTCTATAACCTTTATACATGTTAGGCACATTACTTTTGCGCCTAAGTACCATATTGCACCTAACACATAGGTGAGGCGCGTCGAACTTTAGACTCCATTTCTAATCGCACAAAAACACTTTCATACATTCAGGCGCATTATACACTAAAAACGAGACTCGACTATTCACTTCGAAGCATCGTCCTTCATACATGTCATCTTAAATGATTGCATGTTTAAGTCCCTTAGGGGATCCAAATATTCCCAAAATGTTTTAAGGATATTACCATGAAATTCTATTTTTTAAATAAAAATGTCCTATATATCATACTAAAAAATAAACAAGAAAAATTAACATAGTTGGTAATTCCACTTCCATAAAAGTCCAATCTTCCAATCTTACAGTTTTACCTGCATGGTGAATAATGTAAAAATTGAATAAAAAGCAATTAAAAAGCCCAAAATGGTGGCCAAAAAACTATGCAACAGTCAGGAGAAAATGAGCCCCCACACAGCTCTTACAGCAGAAAAATACAAGTTACAAAGACTATTTCTCTTTTTAGATTGCAAAGCAATTAAGTGAATCCACCAGATTTGTTCATTTTTTCCCCCAATTTCACATCACAAAGACTTTTTTTGGTTCCCCAACTTATGATGCAAGAATTAGTACCACTAAGAAGTAGAATTTGTCCTGCAGAAAACAAGCCCTAATAAGTGGAAAGAAAAAAAAAAGTTATGGCTCTTGAAATGTGGGAAACAGAACGCAAAAAAAACAAAGCAAAAATAGCCGCATCATTAAGGTGATCACAGATCGTAGCAGCTGTCCATTATTCTTTCATAAAGAGAACATAATAACAATACTAAACAAAGCATTTTGATATAAGGAGGATTATGATAGTCTTTTATCATCCAGTTTAATTAAAAGATCCAGACAATATGCGTTTCTCTCATTTAGACCCTTGTCACATTTTGCTTTTAGTGTATGTGCTGGGAAAGTTTGTATCTACAATATATAATTTAATAGCCAAACAGAAACTACAAGTGTGTCCTTTGGGCCATCATTTGGCTAGTGTACATCATTATACCATAAAGAGATGGTAAGGAATAATGTAATAGACTGCACTCTTCCATCGTGAGGCATCCAGTAAAAAGCGTGGAGTCCAGTAAAAAAAAAATGGATATGTTATAAAGGCCCTGTGATATCACCTGATATGTCTGTTTGAGTAAATCCTTGTGTTCCCTGTGAGATAACAGATGTGGAGCATCTTCTCCCATAACTCTGTGTTGTGCTAGTCCTCTGTTATTTCTTGTAGAGAAGTATCAATGAATCTGTCAGCTGGGTGTTATTATTACAATTTTTAAGCAGTGTGACCCTGCTCACAAGGTGGAGTTCACATGACGCATTGCACCAAAATACCCCAAATCAACACTGATTGTACAGTGTCATACTGTGTAAGGACACACCCCCAGTTAGTAACACCCATATGACAGATTGGTAATAAATTTGTAGGAGGAATAATAGGAGAATCGAACAAGATAGAGATCTAAGGAAATATGCTCCAAAATTGGTATTTCATGAAGATCAATAGTATTTACTAAAACAGACCAGCCAGGTGATGTCACAGGTCCTCTTTAACTTTGAATTATTTTTTTAACATGGTTGTAGGATGCCATTTCATGTGTTAACATTTGTGGCATCTGTTAGCATTGGCATTTGTCACTAATGAGCTATAATGGCATCCGTTTAATGGATATGAAAGAGAAATTGAAAACCTCTTGATGTATGCATGAACTGCATGCCATTAATGCTATGGGGGATTGGGTAATGGATGCCATTATTGGGGATCCATCACAGCTTTCGTTTAATGTATATGTTAGAAGCTTTCTCTGGCACAAAAAAATGTGACATGAGCAAGAACTTATATGTATCCACCCGATCACACTACTGAATTATATTCATAAGGTGAGAGCAATGTCCTCTGATAAACCACTATCAATAATAATACTTAAAGGGGTTGTCCATTTGTGTGCTTTAAATTATTTTATGATAAACCTGCAGTATATAATAAAAAAAAAAATGATATTCAACTCTGTCATCACCTCTGTTCCGTTGCTGCCACTGTCCGCCATCCCCTGGGGTCTTCTGTTTGTCCTTGTTCTGGGAGTCAGAACCTCACCACTGCAGCTGCTGATGATCATGTGACACTTCCTGACATCACCATTCAGAAGTGAAGGACTGTGAATGCTGATGTCAAGCAATGCATGTGACCACCGCAGCCAGTCAGCGGCAGCATTGGGTAGGTACTGGCTGCCAGCACCAAGAAGTAAAAGACCCCAGGGGAGAGGGTGACAGTGCTGGAACGAAGGTGAGGAGTATCAGTTTTTTATATTTTGTAACTACAGCACTAGCATAAAATAAGTAAAAAAAAAAAAAGAAAAACCAAATGCACAACCCCTTTAAAACTTTTAAAATAAAAGGGACCACATTGACAGGGTTTATATGTGAAGTGTCACATATGGGGGTGGAGCCATGGTTATGGTGTAAGACTTCACTGAGGAGCCTAAGGCTATGTTCACATGGCAATTATTGGGATGTAAATCGCCCCGTAATTCGCACCGCACTGCGCTCAATACGGGGTGAGATACGTCCCAGTCATTATGGTAATCCACAGTTCTCATAGAGAACTATGGATTACGTCTCCTCTCCCCGCTCACACAATACGGCAGCGGGGAGAGAAGTGACATGTCAATTATTCACGGCGTATACGCACCGAGAATAATGCATGTCTATGTGGCTGGCGGGCTGCTGCCCCCGCTCCCGAGCACACAGCGTAATTGCGGGCGAAATATGTCCCCGCAATTACACCGTGTGAACATAGCCTAAGAATGAACCTGGTCTTAACCCTCAAACACTGCAAAGGGGCTTGGACTCCACTACAAGAATACTTCCAGGTCACTAACCCCGGCAAAATCACCACAGAGATGGCTGGCATTCAGGTGTAGTACTGAAGGGTCAGGCAGAATTGTAGTAGGGTCAAGGTTGGGGCAGGTGGAGTACAAGCATAAATGGGTAAATGGAGCTGTGGAAGACAACTAACAGGATATTTGCCAAACACTGGTAACCTACAAAGAAGCTCCTACAGACTGGCAAAACAGAGTGGGGGAGGAGCACTTAATTAGTAGAGGTTCTCAGAACGTTGGCTCTGGAAAAGCTGGGTGGCGGGCATTGGCCTTAGGCAGCATACAGCAAAAGGGAACTGATGGAGGGAGAGAGAGAAGGAGCAGGTGCGCCTGCAGTTGCTGGCAGTGACCATGATCTCTTTTAGTCAATAGTTCCCATAAAACGTTTTATTAGGATGGTAAGACCTAGAATGTTTGAAGAATATTAGAAAAAAGGTAATTTTTTTCACAACAACTGTCATTTTTCCAAGTACCATGATTAGTCAAGCAGCTCAGACCCAGTCTCTTGGATGGGTCAGAACTGCAATATCATGCATACTGTAAGGGTGCGTCCAAGTGGCAGTGTGAATATACCGGATGAATTCTGATTAAAAAATCCGACCAGTATTTTGTCATCTTTAACATGGTTGAGGGGGACGGTTCTGCACGCGGTTTACGAATTCGCCCATCCCTCTAAACCATTAACATGTACACCTTCCACCCAAAAACCGGGCGGAGGAATAAACATGTTCTAAGTTTTTAGGAACGCCGGCAGTGTAAAAAAAGCATCCAGCAGTAAATCCGTTTGGTGTAGACTACTATTTTCTATTAAAGTCTATGCAGATGGTTGACATTTGGTTTACAGATGGTTTTCAAATCTGAAAGCCGTCTGAAAATCCAAACGAAAACCCTACCGTGTGGACGGGACCTAACTGCTTTAAAAAGAGCTGGGCTGTGTCTGGAAAAGCAGGTCCTATTTTTCCAATGTCATATATCTCCTCTAATTAGCCTCTCTGTTCCTGTCTGACTGGTTGTATATCAGACACTTGCAAGATCCTGTACAACCTCACTGTATAGCTTTCTGTGAAGTAGAAAAACGGCCGCAAACTAACACACTGGGCTTCTATGGAAAACCCGTGCAGCAGTCCCCACTGCACGGGTTTTCCGCCCAGCGGAAATATGAATATGAACATGTGAATAGGAAGGGGGAGGGCTTTTCTCCGCTCATCGTGGAGGAAAGCCGTCCCCCCTGCGGCCGTGTGGACAACACACGAACCGGAAATTTGAACGGTATTTGTCCTCTGCCATGTAAACGGGCCCTTATAAAGCGTTGAGTAACAATACCTTGCTACAGGAAAGTATCCAATAAGCTACTAAAACAGTCCCTATTGTATTTTTTGTTACTCTTTTATGTTTTTGCCTGTTTCTTTCAGATATTACTAAGTAAAAGTTATTCAGTACTGTGCAAAAGTTTTAGGTGGATGTAAACATATTCTGCAACAAAGCTGCAGATATCAATTATAAGGCTCCAAATGTATTCTGTAGCAGGAGTCCAAACATCCAACTTCAATGTCAAAACATTTGGGGCCCCGTTTAGTAAAAGAAAAGGGAACCAAATTTTTGAAAATCTCAAACAGCCATATTTTATTCACAACAGAACATAAAACATTTATCAGAAGTTAAAAGTTAGACATCTAATTTAAAAACTTAACTAACTTAGAAATGTATGGCAGCAACACATTTAAAATAGTTGGGAAAGGGCCATGTCTACCATGTTAAAGCATCCCCTCTTCTTATACAACAGTTTGCAAATGTCTGGGAGGAGATCAATTGCTGGAGTTTTGGAGGAGGAATGCTGTCCAATTCTTGTCAGATGTGGGATTCTAGCTGCTCAACAGTCTTTGCCAGATTTTTCATTTCACAAAACACCAAGGGCGGCATGTATGATTTTTGGCGATTTTTGGCGCAATAGTAGAATGCGCCTGAAACTATGAACCCGGTCTACTGCGGGTCATAAGTCCAGGTGCATTCTAGTGCAAAAATGACACTTTTGGCTCAGGTAAACCACTTTTAAAGTGGTTTACCTGTTCCAGCAGTAATGTGCCTGATTTGCCTTACAGAAGCTATAAATGTGTAGCTTTGTATGGTTGTAGTGCGACACGCCTCCAGCACGCCCCCCGATCTCAGATGCATTACAGAGTGCTGTGGGCGCTGATATTGGAGTGCATCTGGTTAAAAATATAGTGAACGGGGTTGCGCCAGTTTTCTGGCTGAAAAGGCACCAGACATCTGGCACAGCCCCGTTCATACATGGTCCCTTTCCTTTTGAGTCGGCAGGACATGCATCATGCTTTTAATAATTTCTCTGAATCTTTCGATAATATTTGGTGGAATTAAGGATCTTTGTATTGTACGTTGAGAGATTTTTCTGAAATTGTCCACATTATTTAGGCAATCTTCCTTAAGGATTGTTGAACATGTGATGATTTTTGTGCTTCTGAGATATGTGCCTCTCTAACATGCTTTTTCAAAAGCAAATTCATCAAAGATGTGAACTTTTAAACTGTGTGCAGGTAAAAAGCCGGATGGTCCCTTTCCTTTTGAGTCGGCGGGACATGACATCCATGATTTTCATAAATAATTTCTCTAAATCTTTCGATAATATTATGGTGGAATATTTAAGATCTTTGTAATTGTACGTTGAGAAAGATTTTTTCTGAAATTGTCCCACAATTTTTAGGCATTTCTTCACAGATTGGTGAACATCTGATGATTTTTGCTTCTGAGAATATGTGCCTCTCTAACATGCTTTTTTCAAACAAAGTCATGTGACTTAGTTGATAATTGACCCTTCAGTTGTTTTTCATTAGTAGCTCTTACTTTTCCAGCCTCTTGTTAACCATGTGTCAATTTTTTTCAAGATGTGTTCCTACCATCAGTTTCTAAATGAGTTAATTTGTTCAAATGAAATACACAAATGTTTAACTTTCAACTTCTGATCTGTGTTCAATGTTCTGTTGTGAGTATAAAAAAATCTAAATCATTCCAACCTTGTTTTCTTTTCATTTAACATAATATCCCAACTTTTTTGGAATTGGATGAGGTTTTGCAACCATTTTAATTAAGAACTATATTCAGAGCTAACTAGGAGTCCTGTAAATGATGATATGGCCCCGACAGAACCCTAATCTCAACATCATCAAGTTTGTCTGGGATTACATAAAGAGACTGAAGGTTTTAAGAAAGCCTACATCCACAGTATTTTTTGGGAAACTGTGTGTACCTAGAAGACTTAATGCTGTTTTAAAGGCAAATGGAGGTTACAACAAATATTGATTGGATTTTGTTTTGTTTTTATTCTTTCACTTTGCATTATTTTAATTGATAAAAATTAACTATTAACACTTTTAGTATTTAAAAAAACATATTTTCAAGCTTTTTTTTTTTTACAACTCCCTAACACTTTTGAATAGTGCTGTATGTTTACTGGCTTTACAGAAAACTGTATGCTGTCATCACATGGCATGTGACAAGGTTTTGAAAAGTAATGACAATGTGCTGCTGACAGCAGTTATGTTAGTTTATCCGTGGTGACATTGTAAACACGTGTGTCTAAACCTAAATGCTGTCAGCATATTGTCAACTTACAACAACATTACTTATGCCATGACATAATGCTAGGGTATGGTTCAATTCTGTTTAAACAAGTTACCTACTGTGGTTTTCTAATAAATCTCCTATATTCTTTCCCATTTATGCATAGGAGAAGAAGAATGTAATGATCCACGGCACTCACCAATCCTTTTCTATAAACTTTTAATTCAGCAACTCGTTACAAACATGGGACGGGGATCATTACCTTGGTCTTCTCCTATGCATATGTAAGTCCTGACTTTGTAATCACTGAGCACCACTGTTATCCACAGCTGAAATATTGCATCAACACAGAGACACTGCACCTGTTTTGAATAGTGCCGTGCAGCAATGCCGAGGATTATTTTGTTTCTATTGTCCTCTATGATTTCCCATTTATGTCTTTATAATAGTACAGTCTCTTGGGTTCTCCACCCTTTTATTCAAAATACATTTATGACTATTGTGAGCGTGCACGGCTCTGGGATCACAGCTTAAGTCCTTCAGGCATCGAGACACAGGCAGTTGCATGGTGCAAATGGTTGCTTCGTATGTTTATTGCAGAAAACATACAACAATAACATGCACAGCCATAAACAACAAAACAAAACTCCTGCTCGTCTGAGCACTTACCAGACATAGGCGTAGTTCCCTCACTAACACCTTGGTAGTAATGTGGATTTGGTGTAGAAGACACTGGTCACCTCCAGTGTAAATGTTTCCAGCCTAAATAGTAGACTGGAGTTTCAGCCAACACCTAGTCAGCTTACCTGCTGACCTTAAAGGGGTTGTATAATTTCATTGAATAGTCTTCAGAATAAGGGGACAGTGAATACAAGCAACTTTGCAATTGGATGTCATTAGCAAAGTTGTGTTGTTATCACAGGATCCCTTATCTTCTGTTTCTGTTTACACTGATATCCAGTCCTGGTCGGATCCATCCTCCTTGCATTTCAGTCGGTGAGAGCTCATTTACATTTTGTTCAGCCCCCGCTTGGCTGTATTCACAGAGCTTGCATTCCTGTCTTTCACTCAAAGTAAGGGACCGGCACATTTTCACTCTGCACAGCCAGAAGAAACAGAACAACAGTGTAGGGCTTCTGCAATCAGGAAACAGCACAATTGTGTGTTGATCCCTGCCTCTCCTGCATAGAAGGGAGATCTGTGCCGTTCATAGAAAGCTGTAACAAATCTCCAGCTGTGAGAGGAGAAGAGTGCTCAGTCTAGATTGAATGCAATCTGCGGTATGTATACAGCTCTTACAAAATAAGACTGATAGGGAGAGATACAGTGACATGTGGACTCAGAGAGGGGGTGGAGTCTAGTTAGCCAGCATGAACAGTGAAGGGGGGATGATGTCACAGAGCTGGGAGTCGAAGAAACGCACCTGCATTTCTAGAGTTGAGAAGCTGAGAGCAGTATGAATCAGCCGCACTAAAGAAGCGATACATCCCCTTTAAATAGGCGAGGTAAATACCAGCTTGGAACATGGGGAGTAAGCACCCACCCTGCTCTATGGTTAATCCCAATGAAAAGCCGACCCGGGATGGCTATAAGCCATACTAAAGAAAACGTGTGTCAAATGCCTGACGTTCTTGACAATATCTAACTGGTGGCTTTCCATTTCACCAAGATTCCATAACTTGGTGACATGTTTTCTGGACTCCTCCAGGTATATGTCCCAAACCTGACTGGTATATAGATCCCGTTGCAGACCTTCCTGGCTGCTGCCTTACATATCCCCCCTCTGCTCAGACCTGTGGGGCGGAGCACCTTGTGCCATGAAGTTGTGCACTCGGGACAATGCGTCTGCGTTGGCTTGTTTTGACTCGGGGCGAGAATGGTCCGTGATCACTCTAAACAGTCTACCTATCAGGTAGTACTGCAGAGACTCGATAGCCCACTTAAGATTCAGGCACTCTCTTTCGACTATAGAATTATTTTTCTCAGCCGCCGACAGCTTCCTACTGAGGTACACTATGGGGTGTTCTTCTCCCTCAACTAGCTGCGACAGGACAGCCCATAAGCCCACCTCAGAAGCATCTGCCTGGACAATAAAAATACTTTTTTGAAGTTTGGCGCGATGAGTACGGGTCTCTTACAGAGTACCTGTTTTAAGTTTTCAAAGGCTTGTTCAGCCTCTTGGTTCCACTTGACTATAGTGGACTTTGTCCCTTTTGTGAGATCCGTAAGAGGGGCTGTTATGGAGACAAAACTGGGCACGAACATCCTATAGTACCATGCAATACTTAGAAAGGCTCTGACCTGCTTCTTGGAAACCAGTTGAGGCCACTTCTTAATTGCCTCGATTTTATCCATTTGGGGCTTGATGACTCCTCTCCCAATGTCATAGTCAAGATAGCGGGCCTCATCTAGTCCTATGGCACACTTGTTTGGGTTGGCAGTTAAACCTGCTGCCCTTATGGCGTCCAAGACTGCTTGCACTTTGGTTAGGTGGGACTCCCAATCTGTGCTAAATACCACCACGTCATCCAAATATGCCGCCGCATATTCTCTATGGGGCTGCAGGATGAGGTCCATCATCCTCTGGAATGTGGCCGGAGTCCCATGTAGGTCAAAGGGAAGGACAACGTACTGAAAATGTCCATCTTGGGTGGAAAAAGCCATTTTTTTCCCTGGCCTCCTTTGTGAAGGGAACCTGCCAATAGCCTTTGGTTAGGTCTAATGCGCTGATATATCTTGCGGGTCCCAACTTCTCAACCAATTCATCAACTCGGGGCATCGGGTAGGCATCGAATTTTTATATTTGAGCTTACGAAAATCATTACAAAATCGCAAGCTGCCATCTGGTTTGGGTATGAGCACTATGGGGCTCGACCACCCACTTTTCTATAACTCCGAGGGCTAGCATCTTTTTAAATTATTTGGCAATCGCTTGCCTCTGGGCTTCAGGGACTCTATATTGTCTTAAACATACCTTCTGACCGGGTTCTGTAATGATGTCATGTTTAATGACCATGTTGCGACCTGGCAGTTTTGAAAACACCCATTGGTTCCTTTGTAGGAACTCAATAACTTCTTTCCCTTGGGCCTTGGACAAAGACTTGGAGATATGAACGGGCAGTTACTCTACCTCTGGGGTGCCTCTATGTCTGCTTACTGCTGTGAGACTTTCACGGTCCTTCCAGGGCTTGATTAGGTTGACGTGGTAGATTTGATAAGGCTTTATTTTACCTGGCTGCAATACCTTATAATTTATCTCATTAACCCACTCTTTGATCTCATAAGGTCCCTGCCATTTTGCCAGGAACTTGCTTTCGACCGTTGATACGAGCACTAGCACTAGTCACCAGGCTTGATACCAGCAAGGAAGAGAACTCCAGCTCAGAGGGGTTTTCCTCTGGGTCCCCCGCCAGGACTGACAATGGAAACATATCCATTTCTTCTTGTACCTGGGTGGACACATCACCCGTTTTGCATATACCTTTTACAAGAGGTACATCCTTATACACTTGACCCCGTTTATCCTCCCACAAATCCCATAGCAAGGGAAAGTCACACCGTAAGATAGCACTGTGGGGTAAGCTCGCTGTGACGGCCATCTCATGTTATGCGGCCTCGCAGGAAGTCTCTAGGGTGAGTATGGCAGTGGGGTAGTCTCTGGTATCGCCGTGAGCACAGACCACAGATGGTGGGTTTGGAGTTGGTCTGAGCCTACCACCTTAGCTTGTACCAGGGTCACCAAACTCCCGGAATCCATGAGAGCTTGGACCGAGTGTCCGTTAATTTTGACCGTACATTCCCGCCGGTCACCGCCAGTCTCAGCATGAGTGGTATATGCAGACCTTGCAAACAACTACCTACGCCTTACACCACAGTCCATGGGTTCCTCCAAGGTTGGACACCATGCTGCGACATGTCCCAGTTCTTGATATCGCCAGCAGAAAATGCGGCCCCGGGCTCTAGGTAAAAGGTCCCCTTTTGGGGTGGGTAACCTTTCCCCCTTTTCACCCATCCATGATCCCCTTCCCTCAGGACATTTACTTTCCCCTTTTGGGACAGGGACAGTCTTACCCTGTGCTGGCGCTGGTAGATGCAGTCCCTGGAGGAACTCTTCAGTGGCACTGTACCTTTCCACCACAGAGATGAGCTTCTGCTCGTCTGAGCACTTACTATACATATGCGTAGTTCCCTCACTAATACCTTGGTAGTAACATGGATTTGGTGTAGCAGATAGAGATGGGCGAATCGATTCTAACGAAGTGGTATTCGTTTAGAATTTCAGGAAAACTTCGATTCTGAACGAAGTCGAAGTTTGGGGTGATTCGCGGGTACGAAGCGTTCTGTTGATTGATAAAATGGCTGCAAGCACATGGCGTTACCTGGGGCCGAGTCGTCTGGGAGGACGAAGGGCATAGCCGGCAGTCCATGTGCAGAGATGAAGCCAATCAGAGACCGGCGGGATTCTGTGATGTCACCACACTATATAAGTCCGGGCGCGACGCTGGCAGCTCATACCGCTCTCACTGTACTGTGTAGGGAAGGTGCTGCCGCGGCTGCTTATGATATCTCATACTAAAAAACTCACTTTTATACAACGATTTTTGGGGAGTGTCACAGCTTGTCTCAGAGACTGCTTCTCTTACGTTCTAATTCTGATTTTGTGGGGTATTTTGTTCCTGTTGTATTCATTTAAAGAAACAGCGTTTTTACAATCCAAATACCACTTAATTTTTGGTTGCTCATTTCTTTGCGCAATTTAGATCCAGGGGTTAATTATAAGCATTGTTCTGCTGTTGTGGTCACTAAAAGAAGCGTTCTTTTTCACCGCCAAAGAAGAAATTTTGCCTGTAGCATAATTCCTAACCAAGGTTAATTCAAGTTTTTCTGTTGTTGTGTACCGTAAAATACACGCCATTTTAACACACTACAAAGCTGGTAATTTTTGGTTGCTCATTTCTTTTACGCAATTTAGCTCCAGGGGTTAATTAAGCGTTGTTCTGCTGTTGTGGTCACTAAAAGAAACGTTCTTTTTCACCGCCAAAGAAGAAATTTTAGCCTGTAACATAATTCATTCGAAGGTTAATTACAAGTTTTTTGTTGTTGTGTTCCTTAAAGTACACACCATTTTAACATGCTACAAAGCTGGTAATTTTTGGCAGCACATTTCTTTTGCACAATTTACATCCAAGGGTTAACTAAGTATTTTTCTGCAGTTGTACTTAGTAAAAGAAACGTTCTTTTTCACCGCCAAAGAAGAAATTTAGCTGTAGCATAATTCATATCCGAAGGTTAATTACAAGTTTTTCTGTTGTTGTGTTCCTTAAAATACACGCCATTTTAACACGCTACAAAGCTGGTTATTTTTGGCAGCACATTTCTTTTGTGCAATTTACATCCAAGGGTTACTTAAGTATTTTTCTGCAGTTGTACTTAGTAAAACGTCTTTTTCACCGCCAAAGAAGAAATTTTGGCTGTAGCATAATTCATATCCGTAGGTTTAATTAAGCCTGTTTGTGCTTCTATATTCAGTAAAATACACAGGTTTTTAAACGGACATACAAGTACATTTTTCCTCCCATTTGTGGAGCGCAATTTATATCCAAGGGTTACCCAAGCTTGTTAGTGGGTTCATTTGGAGTCAAATACAGGGTGTGTATTTATCATATACAGATATCTTCATCAAACAGTGTCTGTACATTTTAGAACAAAACAGTATGTCAGACAGAGAGGTGGCAGGCTCTTCACCTGCGAGTGGCAGTGCACAAACATTCTGGAGCAGGCCCAGGTCGCAGCACAGCAAGGGGACGTCGCAAGGGGTCACTCGGTGAGGCCACAACTGCCGCTGTCATCTAGCGGCCGTGTGCTGACCAGCAACCCAAGGGTTCTTGATTGGTTGACTAGGTCATCCACTTCCTCCCGGTGACATCTGACAACCGCAGCCAAGAGTCGGTGGGAACGTCAGACACAACCCTTAGTTGGCATGGTCCGGGAGCGGCTCAGCGGTCCTCACCTGTCCTCAACCCGCCTCTGTCCCATCCGGTTCCCTCAGCCAGAGATCTACTATGTGGTCTGGGCTCAGTGCCACTATACAACGAGGATGAGGACAGTCAGCAGCTACTTGGCAGCGATGAAATGGGGCCAATATCCCCTGCTTCTTGCAGTAGGTGGCAAAGTATAGATGTGGAGAGTGGCATGGTAGGTCATGTTGTGAGGGGTCAGCTTCTGCATACCAAGACCGGTGATGAGGACAGCAGTGACGATGAAACACAAATCGATGATGATGTAGCCGACCGCACTTGGGAGCCGGGTGAAGCAAGGGCTTCATCATCGTCAGGAAAAGAGGGCGTCAGCTTGCGCGTCAGGCAGTGGCGCAGCTAGCAAGTGGGTTGTGTGGCCGTGAGTCAGCAGGGTAGCAGCAGTGTGAGGTCAGAAGCCAAGCGGCCACGGGGTAGAAAACCCGCTTCGCAGGTCCAAGAAAGTAGCGGTACAGAGGCAGCGGCGGTAGTAGTCACTCAGTGCGGAGCATTGGCGGTAAAATCAGCTACTCGCCGGTGTGGCAGTTCTTTGGTAAGACACCAGAGGAGCCAAATATGGGTATATGTAGAATCTGTGGGCAGAAAGTGAAGCGTGGCCAGGAAGCTAACGTTGGCACCACGGCCCTGCGTCAACACATGCAGGGTCACCATCCAGTGGCCTGGGAGAAACGTGGCTCAGATGTGGTAGTCCATCCAGCCGCCACAGCAACAGCAGCAGCAGCGCCCAGTGGCACGCATGCCATTGCAGCCAGTCAAGGCTCCACCACCTCTGTAGAAGGGAGTTGTTTCTCTTTGCCATCATCTCTCGGTCCAGATGTACTCTGCCACCCCAGTTAGAAGATCCACTGACTACTGGGCAGCCAAACTGGATGTGTGGCTGCAACTTGCCGAGTTTGCAGTGGAGAAGCTGTCCTGCCCGGCCAGTAGTGTGGCATCAGAGCGGGTGTTCAGTGCGGCGGGGGCCATCGTTACCCCAAGGAGAACCCGCTTGTCCATGGGAAATGTGGAACGACTGACCTTTGTCAAGATTAATCAGGCGTGGATCGGCCAGGATTTCCACACACCAATGCCTTAGGCGTCAGACTACATCAGCCATGACGCCTCACCCAAACTGTGAGAAATGAGTCTGGGTTCAAACTACTTGCCTCAGCCACTATTTTGATGCCGCCATGCGCCTGATACCACACATCTGCTGACAGTTTCTCCATCTGCCTACCACCATCTTTACCAGGGTCTGGTATTTCCACCCACCTCCACACTCTGTCATTGTGCCACTCTATGACCTCATACTGCTGCTGCTGTTGCTGGTGTTGTGACCTCCACACTGTGTCATTGTGCCACTCTCTGACCTCATGCTGCTGTTGTTGCTGCTGCAGTCACCTCCACACCGTGTCATTGTGCCACTCTCTGACCTCATGCTGTTGCTCCTGCCATCACCTCCACTCTCTGTCATTGTGCCACTCTGTGGCCTACTCCTGTCGGTGCCACCTCCATACTCTGTCATTGTGCCACTCTCTGGCCTGCTACTGTTTTTGCTACCTCCAGAATGTCATTGTGCCACTGCCTGACCTCATGCTGCTGCTGTGGCTGCTGTCGTGCCCTCCACACTGTGTCATTGTGCCACTCTCTGACCTCATGCTGCTGCCGCCGTCACCTCCACTCTCTGTCATTGTGCCACTCTGTGGCCTACTACTGTTGGTGTCACCTCCACACTCTGTCATTGTTCCACTCTCTGGCCTACTACTGTTTTGCCACCTCCAGAATGTCATTGTGCCACTTTCTGACCTCATGCTGCTGCTGTGGCTGCTGCCGTAACCTCCACACTCTGTCATTGTGCCACTCTGTGGCCTACTCCTGTTGGTGCCACCTCCACACTCTGTCATTGTTCCACTCTCTGGCCTACTACTGTTTTGCAACCTCCAGAATGTCATTGTGCCACTGTCTGACCTCATGCTGCTGCTGTGGCTGCTGCCCGTGCCCTCCACACTGTGTCATTGTGCCACTCTCTGACCTCATGCTGCTGCTGCCGTCACCTCACTCTCTGTCATTGTGCCACTCTGTGGCCTACTACTGTTTTGCCACCTCCAGAATGTCATTGTGCCTCTGTCTGACCTCATGTCACTGCTGTGGCTGCTGCCTTAACCTCCACACTCTGTCATTGTGCCACTCTGTGGCCTACTCCTGTTGGTGCCACCTCCACACTCTGTCATTGTTCCACTCTCTGGCCTACTGCTGTTTTTGCTACCTCCAGAATGTCATTGTGCCACTGTCTGACCTAATGCTGCTGCTGTGGCTGCTGCCGTGCCCTCCACACTGTGTCATTGTGCCACTCTCTGACCTCATGCTGCTGCTGCCGTCACCTCCACTCTCTGTCATTGTGCCACTCTGTGGCCTACTACTGTTTTGCCACCTCCAGAATGTCTTTGTGTTACTGTCTGACCTCATGCTGCTGCTGTGGCTGCTGCCGTGCCCTCCACTCTCTGTCATTGTGCCACTCTCTACTGACCTCATGCTGCTGCTGCCCGTCACCTCCACTCTCTGTCATTTGTGCCACTCTCGTGGCCTACTACTGTTTTGCCACCTCCAGAATTTCATTGTTCCACTGCCTGACCTCATGCTGCTGCTGTGGCTGCTGCCGTGTCCTCCACACTGTGTCATTGTGCCACTCTCTGACCTCATGCTGCTGCTGCCGTCACCTCCACTCTCTGTCATTGTGCCACTCTGTGGCCTACTACTGTTTTGCCACCTCCAGAATGTCATTGTGCCACTGTCTGACCTCATGCTGCTGCTGTGGCTGCTGCCATAACCTACACACTCTGTCATTGTGCCACTCTCTGACCTCATGCTGCTGCTGCCGTCACCTCACTCTCTGTCATTGTGCACTCTGTGGCCTACTACTGTTTTGCCACCTCCAGAAAGTCATTGTGCCACTCTCTGACAGAATGTTGCTGCTGTGTCTGATGCCGTGACCTACACACTGTGTCAGTGTGCCACTCTCTGACCTCATGCTGATGCTGACGTCACCTCCACTCTCTGTCATTGTGCCACTCTGTGGCCTAATACTGTTTTGCCACCTCCAGAATGTCATTGTGCCACTGCCTGACCTCATGCTGCTGCTGTGGCTGCTGCCGTGTCCTCCACACTGTGTCATTGTGCCACTGTCTGACCTCATGCTGCTGCTGCCATCACCTCCACTCTCTGTCATTGTGCCACTCTGTGGCCTACTACTGTTTTGCCACCTCCATAATGTCATTGTGCCACTGTCTGACCTCATGCTGCTGCTGTGGCTGCTGCCATAACCTACACACTCTGTCATTGTGCCACTCTGTGGCCTACTCCTGTTTTTGCCACCTCCAGAATGTCATTGTGCCACTGTCTGACCTCATGCTGCTGCTGTGGCTGCAGCCGTGCCCTCCACTCTCTGTCATTGTGCCATTCTCTGACCTCATGCTGCTGCTGCCGTCACCTCCACTCTCTGTTATTGTGCCACTCTGTGGCCTACTACTGTTTTGCCACCTCCAGAATGTCATTGTGCCACTGTCTGACCTCATGCTGCTGCTGTAGCTGCTGCCGTGACCTACACACTGTGTCATTGTGCTACTCTCTGACCTCATGCTGTTGCTCCTGCCGTCACCTCCACACTCTGTCATTGTGCCACTCTGTGGCCTACTCCTGTTTTTGCCACCTCCAGAATGTCATTGTGCCACTGTCTGACCTCATGCTGCTGCTGCTGAGGCTGCTGCCATAACCTCCCCTCTCTGTCATTGTGCCAATCTCTGACCTCATGCTGCTGCTGCCGTAACCTCCACACTCTGTCATTGTGCCACTCTGTGGCCTACTTCGGTTTTTGCCACCTCCAGAATGTCATTGTGCCACTCTCTGACCTCATGCTGCTGTGGCTGCCGCCGTCACCTCCACACTCTGTCACTGATGTTGTCACCTGAGCCCTCAGCTTGTTTTTTTCCAATTGTCCCTGCCATGACTTTATCAGGCTACATTCCTGCTTCAGTTTTTTGGTCAGTTTTGCCCTCTTAAGTGCCTAGGGAATTTTATAGTGAAGCGATTCTAAGAGCGGCGGCAGTCATATGCGTGTCATACTAAAACACAACATTGTATGAAGACCAAACCAAGCTGCCTCTGCATATTTAAGCATGGCACAACATTCTACAGCACCCTGCAGGCTCTGTGCAGCTTGGAAATAGGTGTTTTTTAACGCAATTCGTCCCAAAGCAATTCGGACCGAAACAAATTTTGTCGGAAAATTCGGCGAAGTCACAGAATCGAATTTTTGAGAAATTCGCCCATCTCTAGTAACAGATACTAGTCTCCCCCAGTGTAAACACCTCCAGCCCAAATGATAGACTGGAGTTGCAGCCAACACCCAGTCAGCTTACCTGCTGACCTTAAGGCCAGGTTCACACGGCTTATTCAAGCCATAATTGCGGGACAGATTTTACCCACAATTACGGCTTGAGTAAGGGGCGGGGGTGGGGAGGGGGGCGCTGCCCGCCAGCCCCATAGACTTTCATTATCCACAGCACATATCCCGCTGGGATAATGAACATGTCACTTTCTCCCGGCCGGCGTATTCGCCAAGCGGGGAGGAGAGATGGAATCCATAGTTCTCTATGAGAACTGTGGATTACATAATGGCTGGCACGGATTCCAGTCATATTGCAGCGCAGTACGGCGCGCAATACGGCTGCAATCCATCCCTGCAATAAGCCGGGTGAACGGCCCTTAAATAGGCCAGGTGAATCCTGGCATGAAACATGGGGAGTAAGCACCCACCTTGCTCTATGCTTACTCCCAATGAAAAGTAGACCCGGGATGGCTGGAAGTCATACTAAAGAAAATGTGTGTCAAAAGCCTGATGCTATTGACACATATTTAACTGGCTTTCCATTTCACCAAGGTTCAATAACTTGGTGACATGTTTTCTGAACTCCTCCAGGTATATGTCCCGAACCTGGCTGGTATATGGATCCCGGTGCAGACCTTCCTGACTGCTGCTTTACACTATGCACTCTTTTCAGCCTAGTATTCTGCACCAAACCCAAATCCCAAAAATACTCTGTTTCATAAGGATATTAAACATTTTACAGCAAATCCTACACGTCATAGACTGCAGATTTTACCCTTAGCAAGCCTGCAGAAAAATCAGTGTGTAACATAGAATGAATCCACAGCTAAATCCATTAAAGTCTGCCACGTCTGAATCTATCCAGGGACCATTGCATGACCTTCATGTCTCCCTATACATTTATGTTGCTCTCCTCAAGCAAAAATTCACCCTCCTAGAGCTATGTTAAGAACCTCCCACCAACTAGCAGGAGCCCTACTCTGAGTTGATAAGGAGAAAACAACTGGAGACAGTTCTCTGCAGATGCAAGACTCTATCTTATGGGAGAGTTACTGGCATGGCCTAAAGTCCCCAGTAATGTTTCAAAGCCTTTTTATGGGTCATGCATGGCTGACACTGTTTAAAGAGCACCTATTACAACCACACAAACACACAAACATTTAGGATATGTTCACACGACTGATTTTGGGACGGATTTCAGTCCGTATTGCGTGCCGTACTGCATGCATATATGGCTGAAATCCGTCCCTGTCATTACGGTAATCCACAGTGGGGAGAAAGTGACATGCACATTATCCTGGCGGGATACGTGCTGTGGATAATGAAAGTCTATGGGGCCGGCGAGCTGCCGCCCCCCGCCCCGTCCCCGTACACACGCCGTAATTGTGGGTGAAATCCGCAGGGAAACAGGTTTTCCTTTTTGTAAGATAGAGGTCACAATCTGGTTAGATTTCTTCCCTGGGAGATACCAACTGTACAGGGGAAGCTGAGAACATAGGTGCTTGTATTGGGTTAATCTCACTTTACAGTGGTCCCTCAAGCTACAATGGTCTCAGGATATGATATTTTCAATATGAAATGGTCTTTGGACATTGTATGTTGAGTGGGGGTTTAAGATACAATGTCTCAGACACTGATTCAGGTAATTATCATGCACATTTTATTTGTAAAACATCTGTATCGGTGAAGTGCAGGCAGTGATTGGAGGTCTAGTAGTGTCTCTCTGCAGCACAGTGCGGTACTACATGTTCTGTACTGCTCTTCACATGTGCCAGAATGAGTGGTTTCAATGGACACCAGCTGAGGGCCCTATTTTCTGGTACATTGTGCATAAAGTAAATTACTTAAGGAAGCTCCTGTCCTCAAAATAGACAGTGATTTCCCGCTTCCAGCAGCTATTTCTGACTGTCTGGCCACACGGCATGGTTTATCAGATGGTTTGTGGATTTGGGAACGATCTGAAAACTGGCAGGAAACCATCCCCACTTTAAAAGAAAATCCGTTCAGTAGCCTACACTGAACGGATTTTCAGCTGGAAGACTTTTCTGCCTCCGGCTTTCTTAAAAACTTGGTGCAATCTTCTGCCCAGTTTTCGGGTGGAAGGTGTGCAATTCAGTGGTTATGGGGGATGGGCGAATCCGCAAACCGTGGACAGAACCTTCCCCCAAAATCTTTGAAAGACAATAAAATAGGGGCCAGATTCTTAAACAGAAACCAACCATAATTTTACATATACCGTGTGGACGTACACTTATATGTAAGGACTTGCTTCATCTGTATTAGTTATCTACTTTATTTTCTTAACTCTTCATACGTCTCTATGTTGGGTGACATTTTGGGGCCTCGGAACCTCTCTTTCCAGCCTCCTCTCCCCCTCTCTTATCACACAGGCATCCATATAACATTGCTGCTAGTGTAACTGTGAGTTCACGCTCCCTTTTTCAAAGGGCCAGCACTTTTTTTTTTTTTACTGAATTACAAGTGAAATGCTTTCATGTTCCTAATGAAACACATTTGAGAAAGTGTTGATATAGTCTTCTGTTACTTTGTGAGATTTCTCTGGACGTGATGAGTCCTCTTTAGAAAACAAAGAGGAAGGTTATTATTTCTGTTTAATAGTAAATTGGAAGTCAGAGCAATAGCCAGATCTGTAACCTGAGGGACCACTCTATTAACGAAGACACTGGCACACATTTATTAATGTATGGTGTTCATACCTTCTTTGATACACATGAGTGTGGTGGTATTCATACCTTATTTGTTAAACATGTGTGGTGATATTCATACTTTCTTTGATAAACGTGCTTTGTGGTATTCATACCTTCTTTGATAAACGTATGTGGTGGTATTCATACTTTCTTTGATAAATGCGTGTGGTGGTATTCATACCTTCTTTGATAAACATGTGTGTGGTGGTATTCATACCTTCTTTGATAAACATGAGTGTAGGTAGATTCATACCTTTCCCATTTTTTCTTGGATTAAACTTGTGTGTGGTGGTATTCATATCTTCTTTGATAAACATGAGTGTGGTGGTATTCATACCTTCTTTGATTAACATGTGTGTGGTGGTATTCATATCTTCTTTGATAAACATGAGTGTGGTGGTATTCATACCTTCTTTGATACATGCGTGTGGTGGTATTCATACCTTATTTGTAAAACATATGTGTGGTGGTATTCATACCTTCTTTGATAAATGAGTGTGGTGGTATTCTTACCTTCTTTGATAAACATGTGTGTGGTGGTATTCATACCTTCTTTGATAAACATGAGTGTGGTGGTATTCATACCTTTGATAAACATGAGTGTGGTGGTATTTATACCTTCTTTGACAAACATGAGTGTAGTGGTATTCATACCTTTCATAAACATGAGTGTAGTGGTATTCATACCTTTCATAAACATGAGTGTGGTGGTATTCATACCTTTGATAAACATGGGTGTGGTGGTATTCATACCCTCTTTGATAAACATGTGTGCGGTGTTATTCATACCTTCTATATGGCCAACTTTTACTTTAGCGTCTCCACTCACAACTGAAAACTCCTCTTGATGGGTGACTTTATTATCAACGATTACTGTGCGCTTTGTGTGCTCTGTTTGGCTGACTGACTTTTCTGATTTTCCATCCTGCTGCCATGTGACTTGTACCCCAGTCTTGACGGTCTGGGTTGTGATCTCAGTTCTACTTCCACCTGCTACTTGAACAGTCTTCTGTTGTTCAGTGAAAGTAGATCCTGAAATATAAAAAGAAAGACCTTGTGTTGCGTACAGAAGGGACAGAGCTGTGTTTTCACAAGCTTTTTTTCTATACTATATTTAGATGTTTTAAGCGTCAAAAGGATTGTCTGCTTTGTTAGTCTTTATGACAGGTGCAGCACAGACAAGTGCCAAATTCACTTTTTCATGACTGCTATTCTCATAGATACCCTGATGTAATTACCAAGTAGCTGAGACAGGGCTGTCCTGTATACAGTACATGCTACTTGTCTTGTGATCTTTGTGACAAAAATAGTGGGTTATAATGAGAGATGTTAGTATGCTTTTATATGAATGTATTAATTTTAGTTTAGCTTTTTTATAGTTATTCACAGACAAATGCATGCCATTTGTCTGTGAATAACTATAAAAAAGCTAAACTAAGCAGCAAACCAAATAAATCTATTTAATATGTTATGGAATATATGATAGAGAAATCTATGATCTTAATGGTTGCAATGAGGGATATGTTTAAGGCTGGTTTTCAGACAATCATAGCTGCTGTGAAAAAAACCCCAAAACAATGAACATTGCCTATTTGAGGTGATTCAAGTAAATTGTAAAATCTCGTAAATCATTGATTTTACATGGAGCCTTTCTTTAAAAGGGAACTTTGGTTTGGAAAATCCCTGGGTGTCAGAAGGATGCCATAATGATGAGTTGATCACAGTGCGTTCCTATGCTGGGACCCCCAGCAGTCAGCTGTAATCTGTTGGGGAATCCGGCAGCACCAGATGAAAAAAGAAGCATTACATAATTCTAATTGACGTCAATAGACTGTCTAGGAGGAAGGACACACTTTGTAGTTATTCTCTGCTCCTGGTATTTGTGACAAGGGTCCTGTTCTGGTGACCATGTTCTGCTAATGCTGAATTCCATACTAGGTATTTTAAAATGAGCTTTCTATACCAAGTAACCTACTTAAGCTTTAACGCTTTCCCCACTCCATTCCTGTCTCAGGAGGGGAGTGTGCTTGTCATGCAGAGCAATTTCTTAGTAGCAGAACATATGTTATCTATGAAGACAGGGAGTTATTACAGACCATGTATACTAAAGGTACATGCTGTCTGTGAGGTGAAAGGAATCATAGGAACTGTTGCCCTTTATGTTTGTAATTCCATTAATAGCCAGCCCTGGCAGCATGAAAACAACTGTGCTGCACAGAAGGAGGCAAAATAATGAAAATATAAAATGACTACTTCTAAACTATGGTGACATTAACTGATGAGCATTCATTCACATGCAGTGATAGGAACCAAACTTGTCTGGACTTTAACTCTGTACTCCTTAGTCTAAATGTGCATCTGTGACTGCTACAGAGAGTCTTGTTTTTTATGTTTGCCTTAAGTACATTCTGATGAGTTAGTGATATTTCTGGCTTCTGGCTTGTCAGTTTTAGACATTTTGATCTAGAACATCTTTGGACCTGGCTCTGTAACTTAAATCATGTATTATTAAAATATGTGCATTGTATTGCACCAAATATACTGCATGAATGTTCTGAGCACTCAAATGCTTAGACTTGCTTCTTAAACCCTATATCTTTAAAGTACAGTTAGGTCCATATATATTTGGTCACTGCCACAAATTCTGTTTTTTGTACTGGTTAACTGAAACATATTCAAGTTATAGTTACTGTATGTAACGGACATGAACATAAAGTCCAGAATTTCAGCTTTCATTTGAGGGTATCCAAATTAACATTGGATGAAGGATTTAGGAGTTTCAGCTCCTTAAAACATGTCGTCACTACTGTTTTTAAAGAGAACAAAAATAATTGGACAAATGATATAATTGTAAACTAAATGATAATTTCTCAATACTTGTTTGAGCCCTTTTTGGCAAAGACTGCTTGAAGTCTTGAACATTTGGACATCACAGACACTGTGTTTCCCCTTTTTAATGCTCTGCCAGTCTTTAACTGTAGCGGTTTTCAGTTGCTGTTTGTGGCCTTCTCTGTACTGAAGTTTAGTCTTTAAAAGTAAAATGCTGCTCACAATTGGGTTGTGATCAGGTGACTGACTTCTGCCATTCAAGAACTATACCAATTCTTTGTTTAATAAACTCCTGGGTTGCTTTGGCTTTATGTTTTGGGTCATTGTCCATCTGTTTTATCAAATACCCACCAATCAGTTGTGCAGCATTTGGCTGCATTTGAGCACACAGAGCACACATACCTCAGAATTCATTCGGCTGCTTCTGTCCTGTGTCCATATTCATCAATAAACACTAGTGACCCCAATGCAAACTGACAGCCATGCCATGACCAAGCCTATCAACACTGTCTCGGCTGTGTTTTATTAGAATTAGGCCGGTATTGGGATCATGGCCTCTACACCCCCTTCGTATATTTTTTTCATTCCATCACTATGTAGTGGAAAGATCGTGGTTTCATCTAGCCAAAGTACAAGAATGTTGTTCCAGAATTTGCTGGCTTTTTGAGATGTTTTTTTAGAAAAGTCACAATCCTGGCTTTTTTATTCTTGAGGCTTATGAGTGGCTTGCCTGTGCTCAGTGACTCCTGGCATTTACTTTCATGCAAATCCTCTCTTTATGGTAGATTTGGATATTGATTTGCCTACATTCCTGGAGAGTATTTCAGAGACATGCATGTTGTGCTCAAATCCAGCCAAATGCAACCAAACATGATTGAAGTTGGCATTTCATAATACAGATGGACAATGGACCCCAAAACATAAAGCCAAAGCAACCAGGAGTTTATTTTAAAGCAAATATAAGTGGAATCAATCTTGAAGTTGACCAAGTCAGTCAGTCACCTGATCTCAACCCAATTGAGCATGCATTTCAATTGTCAGTCATTGTCAACAAAGGGATTTCGACCAAGTATTAGAAATTAACGTTTTATTTACAATTATTTAATTTGTCCAATTACTTTTAGTCTCTTTAAAAAGAGGATGGGACATGTAAAGGAGCTGAAACTCCTAATCCCTTCATCCAATTTTATGTGGATACCCTTTAAATGAAAAGCTGAAAGTCTGGATTTTATGTCCATGTCCATTATATAACTATGACTTGAATATGTTTCAGTAAACATATGCACAAAACAAAATTTGTGGCAGTGTCCAAATATACTATATATGGACCTAACTCTAAATATGTGCATTGTATCTAAGTTTGAATTAATAGTTAATGTATGGAGCTGCAAATCTAGTTTACACGTCCTGTATTTCAATTCAACCAAGCTGTTCCTGTATTGCAGTTCAGCTTTAAAGTTTCTGTACAATGACTAAACTTTGTATTAAATCTGGCTGTTGTTAAAGACTGTTTTGTTGCCTATTCTATTGGACTCCATATATGTGAACCAACACTATTACAAATAGGTACTTTTATGTTTTTTCATAAGCTTGGAAAGCTCCTATAAGTTTTTTTTTTTTATAATGCTATAATAAATTCTGCACATTAACTATAGGTTCATGCATTATATTCTAAACTAATATACAAGTAAAAAGTTTATAGTTTAATGATACTTTTACATATTTTTTTTATAAGATAATTGATAAAGTTTTCACTTAAGGTTCCAATCACTTTATTACTTTGTTAATGGAAAGCCCCTCTGCTTACTACAAGACTGTCTATTCTGATGATCTTAATGTATGGTTTTATTTCTAGTTTGATTTGGGTCTGTAGTTTCTGTTGTAAATATATGGGTTTTTTATTTTTGTGTATTTTGGATGTTGAAAATATCTGGCTGTTTGGGTTCTTTATCTCTGTGGGGAGCAGGGGGCGGCTTTTGTCCCTGTCAAATCAAAATAACATAAGATAAAAAAATCTTACTTAAGGATAGGAACACAAACAAGGAAGTTATGGAAGATCTAGTTATATGTGGTAACTAAGAAAGGAGTGATGGGCCATAGCATTGAAGAAGGGTAAAGCGGTAATTACTTAGGGTATGAAACTCTGGATCAGGAGGTAGAGAGGTGAAGATGTGATCATGTGTGTGTGTGTCCCCCTCCGGTAATGGGAACACAATGTAAAATATTAAGGGACACTCGCCCCAGTGCCTCCCCCCCCCACTCCACACCCTCTGTTCTCGCCGCCCCCCCCGCGGTGCTCATCAACTCTCACTCGCAGATAGGAGAGACTCTCTGTGTGTTGTGTGTGTCAATGTCAGTGTTGTCAGTTAATGGACATCGTGGTGGGTGTGTTTAGAGTGTAGTTGTACACATGAGATGTAATTTAACCACAATAGCTGTGTAGTGTGTGTGTGAACATGGGCTACTTTTTGGTGCATACACTATGGCTTGCATATTATAGGACCATAGTATGGCTAGCCATTTATGCTTACACAATATGGTTGCCACTATACGAATAACACACTGCCACTAATACTGAATTGAGGTACATTGTAGCTGCCATTATATAAGAAGCATATTCACCATTGTTGTCTTTGCATATACAGAAAACTATAGATCCGTACTCAAAAAGCATTAATTGTGTAATGTGTAGGATCTTAGTTAGTCTAATTGATATATACTTCTCAAATTAGTGGCATGAATATTGTGTAAAGTTTATGAGGTTTGCTGAAGCACTGCCAGGGGACAAGAGACAGTAAATGCTATTCATGGTTCTTCAAAACAAATAGTTGGTCTTGTAACACTTAATCTCTTCTTTTATCCATTATAATTGTACTGTATAAAAGGACTTTAATTCAGTGCTCTTAGAGATTTTGAACAGATTAGCAAAACAATTCAATGAGGTGAGGTATGTTGTATGGTTGGTAATGGAGTAATAGGTGTTAAGACTAACTGACATCTGTTGTTGGACTTGTGAATGTTTTATGGAATTGGGATACATTTTCTACTATGCTACAAATGGATTTTAAAAGTTACAAAGGGGGAAATTTATCAAAAGTAATGCACGAGAAAAGGCCAGTTACCCATAGCAAACAATCAGATGCCAGCTCATTTTTGTAAGAGACTTTCCCAAATAAAACCAGTAATAGGAATGGATACTAAGAGCAAAACCACCCTCCACACAATGTTTCAACCAATGCATTGAGTAAAGTAGTAAAATGCCACATAAAACACGTGATTTTATTCCTGTGTGCTTGTGTGAGGATATTTACAGTTAGTTATGTGATTATTGTTCAGTGGGAGACAAGTGTTGGGACACATCTCTACTAAGAGTTAGGCACTTTTTAACCCCTTAAGGACCCGGTGATTTTTTGTTGTTGACACGTTCGTTTTTCCCTCTTCGCCTTACCAAGAGCCATAACTTTTTTATTTTTCCACCTAATAGACACACAGAGGACTTTTTATTTTGCAGGACAAGGATGGTCTTTTAATGGTGTTAATTCAACTGTACTATAGAATATACTGGGAAACGCAAAAAAAATTCAAGTGGGACAAATTGTGAAAAAAATAAAACTTATTTTCCGCCCATGTTTGCAGGGGTTTTTGCTTTTACGGACGTTCAATATTCAGGTCAAATACCATGTGTTACCTGTTATTCTAAAGGTTGATACGCATTCCGGAAATACAAACATGTAGGGTTTTCCATTATGTTTTGGTTACCGTAAAAAAAATTCCAAAATTTTTCTATTTTTGAAATTTGCGGGTGCATGGTGGCCAAGTTTGTGCCGACCATTAACTTTTTTGTACTAACACCTACATGGAACGTCAGTGAGGGTGCATTTTTTCGCGGGCCCAAAGTGTACTTTTTATCACTAGTAGTTTGGAATGCATGTAACTTTTTTGATCACTTTTATTCCATTTTTTAAGTGACTTAAAATGACCAAAAAACACAATTTTGGCGTTTGGAATTTTTTTTCTTCTACGGTGTTCAGCGTACGGGATAAATGATGTTATATTTCTATAGATCGGATGCAGCGATACCAAATATGTTTTTTTATTATTTTATTGTTTTTATTTGTAAAATAGGGAAAGGGGGTGATTTGACCTCTTAATACTTTTTTTTGTACAGTAAAACTTTTTTTTTTTACTTTAACATTGAGGCCACCTATGGTGCTTGACCACTAGGTGGCGCAATTGTCAATACAGTCTAATGCATTGCTTATGCAATGCATTAGACTGTACCAAGATGGCGGTTTCCCCACTTCCTGTCTGCGGACGGAAGTGGGGCAAACCAGGACATGGAAGTGACAGGAGCCTTCCCGAGGCTCCCTGCTGCCATGTCCGGGGGACGGATCGCTGCAGCTATGCTGCGACGGTGCCGATCACCTTCAAGATCGGTGCGGGGCACCGATCTTAATTCATTTAGATGCCGCGGCCATCTTTGCCGCGGTGTCTGACGGGTTAAACAGCGCGGGCGGGCGACGCTGCCCGTTCGTGCTGTAACAGCCGGGTGTTGGCGGAGCGATCCCCCTGCAAAGTCCCTTATGGACCCTGGGACGTACTCAGGGTCCTTAAGGGGTTAATGTACTTTCAATGAAATTTCTGTTGGCTTCCTACAGTTCTGCATCAGCTGTTTGATGACAGTAACTGAGTAATTCTGTATGGACACACTTGGACCACAAGAAACAGTTCTGTGTTGAGCCAAAGAGATCAGATAACTAAAGTATCATTTGAAGCCAACCCTCTTTGGTGCTGCCTTTCAAGGCCTTCAACATCTGGTAGGAAAAAGGGACTGAGAGTAGAAGGGAGGAAAATAGACAAAACAAAAGATCTTGGGGATTGTAGTTTTACGGGGACAAGGGAAACAGCTTTTAAACAGGACATGCTGCTGCTCAGCTACAGAAAAGGGAGGATACATGAGGCTCAGAAAAGCACAAATTAGCACAGAAAACATTATCCAGGGATGAATGAAGACCCAAGAAAGCTGTTTGAGAATTTTAGGAATTTGAAAGATAACCTCTTTAATGTTCACATACTTATGGGGTCATTTATTCTCATTATTATAACTGAAGTTTAGGCTGTTGTTAAGTAGAGATATATGTTACTGTAACAGAGCAATTTAAATTAGGACAATGATAAAAAGCCATAATATAGCTGCACAAGCCCTGAAAGATGTGGGGAGGTCACAATTAAACACAGCACATATACTACTAAGCTAATGATTACTTTGAGAGTGATGGCACATGTTCTTCTTTTAGTGGGCTTTATAAACAATTCACATATGCACAGGTATAAAATAAGCATCCTACCCTGTATAGCCTAGTGTTAATAAAAATCTCATAGCAGCTGCTACCACTGCACCTCCTATAGCTACACCCCTGCTTGCAAGCTGTCCTCATCTTTTCAGGTAGCCATTGAAAGGAATGAAGTATTTCAGCCTCTCAATTTTTTTTCTGTGACTCCTAGAGCCACATTTTCTTCACTAAGTTGTTCCTCATATCCAGTTTACTGTTATGGATGGTAATTTCAGCTTCTCCTCACCTGTACAGGTATAAAAATTAACCCGAACATCTCCCATTGACTTTAATGGGGTTTGGATTTGAGTTCTAGTCCGAATAAAACCTCGAACCGAACACACTAAAGTTTGAGGTTCTAATCGAACTAGAACTTTTTACTGCTTTCTCATTTTTATACATCAGTGTACCTTTGTTTTTGCTTTATGGAATAATGTAGTGGGCTACATTATTCCACCCAAAGGTATACAGTAAAAAAATATAAGACTTATACAAGTTATGTTGTACATCTAAACCATATTAAATAAAAATACTGTTTTAAACCTATTCAGTTACATGCATTGCAGCCTTTCCATCAGAGTTACACGTTAGAATATCTTCCTAATATGTATGTCCAATGTAGGATCAAAATATGACGTAAACAGAGCCTAATGCTGGTTTAAAGCAGGCATATTCTAAACACATTGGAGCTACTGTATTACGTTCACAATATATTCTGTGGTTCTAATGAACAGATCATATAATGAAGAGATACCAGTATGCCTTGATTTTTACTTGTACATTCCAAGAAAAGATTAGTTATAGAAAGCCAAATCCTCACGCTTACTTCAAAGATCATCTCATTTTACTTTATACACATATGTCAGTTATCACACCCTAGGTGAATAAATTTAGGATAGATTTAGAGGATGTAATGCAGAGACCTTTTTAAATAGATATTTAGTAATAACTTGGCTTCAGATCTCAAACATGTCAGTAGAAGATGATATTCTCGCAGACTTCTGTTTGTCTTCTATTTAGAGATGCTTCTAATGTGAGCATCATTATTTTTATTACACTTTAGAACTATTGTCATGGTCCAAAGTTAGAGATATGCACAGATAAATCCTACAATATGCTCTTTAATATTGCATTTAGATTATCCATTGTTATAGGGTTCATACTGTGGCCTGTTACAAATCACATGCCAGGAGTCTCTCCTATTATACCAACTTCTGACATAAGAAGAAACAACTACATATTGGTGGCCCAATATGTGTAGTAAAATATTTCAGAATCAGGTTCAGCGGGGACACACCCAAGTTTTGCTGGAGATAACAGGAAAATTGGGCAAACAATTGGCAGCCTACTAGTCAGACAGGAAAAAAGTCTTCCTTTTTCATGTATTGACTAGCAGGCAGCTAATTGGTTGCTGGATTTAACACAAGCTCCAGTAAAAATTGGGTCAGGTCAAATAGTCCCGACCTGATTCTGACAAAGAACACTATTAATATGTAACAAGGAAAAAAAGGGGACATTGTGAATGCTGGCTCTTTCTGCCATTTTAGGGGCACAATGTCAATTAAAAGGCTGTGATTTACAATTGTGGCTATTGCAATTGATTCCAGACAGTTGGATGGCACAAACAAACTTTAACTTTTACTGTATGCTATGGCTAGCACTGTATAGAGGGGACTAATGTCATAGTTACATAGTTAGTACGGTTGAAAAAAAACATATGTCCATCAAGTTCAACCAAGGGTGGTGAAAATGTGGGTGAAGGGAGGGAGATAAGGAGTTTAAGCCTAGTTTCCTTTACTGATGAATGCTTTGAAACCCATAAGGCAAGAACCAATCTGCTCTAAGGAAGGGTTGCCATCAGACTGAATCTAGAATTTTATATGGCTACATACATATTAATATTCTTTAGTTTTAGGTAGTTATCTAAGCCTTTCTTTTTTCTCCCCCCTAGGACATTTGATGCCTGCAGATTATTCGTACCCAGATGCAGAACCTTATATTTATCCACAATGAACCTCATTTACCAGGTGGATGGCCAAACACTCAGTGTGTCCAGATCTGCTTTCAATTTATGAACATCTTTCATAGATTGCACTACATCACATAATTTGGTATCATCTACAACAATAGAAACATTGCTATTAATCCCTTCCACTATATCATTAATAAATTGAATAAAATAGGACTCAGTACTGAGACTTGGGGGTCACCACTCATAACCGAGGACCACTCAGAGTAGGAGTCATTTATCACCACTCTCTGTGTACAATTCAGTTTTTAATCCAATTACACACAGTTATAGCCTTAAAGGGGTTGTCTCACTACATGATTTCATCTTACCTCAGTCTTCTTTTCTTGGTTTCACTTTGAATTCAGGGGCGTGTTTACTGGCTTCCACTAGGCTGCAGTAGAAGCCAGGTCCGTAGCTATAGCAACCAGTATGGCAGGCTATCAGGATAAATCAAACACGTTTGTAGCTATAGCGACCTGAGAATTTGATACAGCCCATACTAGAGGGGATATCTCAGAATAGGTAGGACACTGTTTATGGACATATATTGCAAAGTGACTTGTTTTTTCAAGATCTTTAAAATAAAAAGCAATCTTTGTAGTGAGACAACCCCTTTAATTATGAGTCATTGACATGAAGCTCACAAAGAAGTTCTACTGCAACTGAGGTGTGCATTATAAGTAATAGAAATCAAGTGTATTAAAAATTTCAGCCTGCAGACTTGTTATTTTCTAAGGTTGAACTCCTTAGTAACTAATATTAAATTTAAAGGTTTTATTAATTAATGTTTTGGGCAAGGGCTGGATTTATGATAAAGTCACAGAATTAGTGATAGCGTTACATAGAGGATGTTGAGAGTAGTGTAAGCATATTTAAGGTAATAGTCATACAAATTGCACGATGGAGAATTCCTAATTTTAATTTCACTGGTGCCCCTATCTCAAATGCCTTGTAGGCGGCCCTAAATATCAAGTGCCCAAAGCTCTATGCAGAGGGGCAGAATATTTTTACACATCACTAGCCAGGAGGTTTCAATAGGGCTAAGGGTGTTAAATCTGGAGACTGGGTAAGCTGTATTTTAACCACTTAATTAGAACTTTGCAGGGGCTGCATGTTTAATACTTCTTAAATGTCTGAAAGCAGATGCATCAGTACTATGCAGGGGCATGTTTGCCACAATTAAAATATATCCTATTATAAATAGTCACAAACTGCAGCCCAGTTGTCTACTGTCTTATGCTGCATTCACATCATGTTTGAGCTGCCTATTCATGGTATCCATTGGAATAACCTGAGACATTTGTCCCAATGGGTTCAGCGGTGGGACCATAATGGGGCCATAGAGTTCTATAGGACAAATGTATTGGACCATGTTTGCCCAATCTATTGAACACATAAGGTGACATGTATAAATTCTGGCACCCCTTTAAAGCAGTGTAGACTGTGCCAGAATGTATGAGCCTGTTCTTCTGCAGTCCATACATATATGCGCAGTCTAGTGCCAATACGGCAACTCAGGCTCAGGCAGACCACCTTTAACTTGGTCTGGCTGTTCTAATTGTTCTGCACCAAAGTTTTGGCATCAAAGCATCATAAATGTGTCTACTTCTACTAATGTGGTGCGACACGCCCCAGAATTCCCCAAAATGTTGGCGTGCTAAAAAAGTGTCTTTGGCACGGTACCAAGGCAAAGTTTGGAGTACACCTGTTCATACATCTCTAGAACTGGTCTACTACAGCTTTTTGAGGCCAGAATTCTAGTGCAGCCCCGTTCATACATGTTGCCCATACAGTTTCTGCATTGGACACAAAAGCAGGGTAGACCAACCTTTTGTGTCCAATGCAGAAAGCATATATATTCAGTAAATAGGACAAACAAGGTCCAAATCAGACTATATTTGCCCAATAGAACTCTATGGCCTCATCAAAGTATCCGTCGAGATGAACTTATTAAAATATCCAAACCAATACCATGAATGGGCACCATTGGGTCCTTAATTGTGCTCTAGCTTTGAATGATGCTGATTTTAGTGTCCTACATATAATAGGAACCTACACCTCTACCCACCAACAACACTAAATATCCCTACTGTGTGTTACGAACCATGGAGGTTCTTTATGCAAACACATACATTGAATGTATATATTCAATGAGTATCATATGTGTAGACTGGTGTATGTGCCGACCTGTATACCAGCCTGAAGGCTTTGCCATAGTGTGTACATCACCCACATTACTGAAACAAACAAAAGTCCCTTTGTACTGTTTGGGGTTGTCCCCATGGCATGGTATGTTGGTCGGTTTTTCAAACGGTATGTGGTTTTAGAATTCGTCTGAAAACTGACATGCAACGCACCCCATAATAATAATAATAATAATAATAATAATCTTTATTTATATAGTGCCAACAAATTCCGCAGCACTTTACAATGTAGACTTTAACTGAAAAGCGGAAAATCCATTAAGTAGGACTGTTGAATGGATTTTCCGCTGGACGGTTTTTGACACCGCCGGCATTCCGAAAAACTTAGAACATGTTAATTCTTCCGCCCAGTTTTCGGGCAGAACATGAACATGTGGGTGTGAAGGGGGAGGGCTTGAATCCGCAAACCATGGACAAAAACCGCCTCCTACGTCTAAAACTCCTTAGGTCTAAAACTCCCTTTTTTTGCCTATAGGTTACCATGGGCAAAAGAGTGAGTTTTAGACCTAAACAGTCATACATGTGGCCCAAAATCTTTGTAATGAGAAATATTCCTGTGTTTACCTCATGAAGTTCATATTAACATTATTGATTAGATAAGGCAACTGGTATAAGTACTCCATATTGTATGTGACCAATTTTGGTTACATTTTAGGGAAAACCGCTAGAAATGACCTCTGAGTTGCTGAAATACTGTTGTACCCACCAAATAATTCCTTAGCAATATAAATGCACTTACTCACTCTTTAATCTGAGTATGGAGTCTAAAGAGCAGCTGTCACATCTCATGACTGAATGAATTAGTAACAGTAATGAAAGCCCCTAGATGTGTAAGCTTTCCTGTGGATACTTGGCCTCACAAGCAGCTGCATGGTTAGGTGTGGGCATTTCAACTATACACTATCCATAAAAGTTCTACAGCAGTAAATAACAAAGGTGTCAAACTTCTCAAATTCCAACACAATCCATATACTATTGTGCTATTTAAAATCAATCAGTGGTTGGTAAATATACTGTATATAGATAATAAACTTTCTTTATACTTTTGTCTTCTATCAACCATCATTTAGGAGGTTTCCTAAGATGCATGTGAAAAAAAAGTAAATATTTCTTCATTTTTTACTGATTCATTTCTTAATGCATCTATATTGTGGTTTATTCTCTATTTGTCTAATGGCACTTCAAAGGGTCCAATCATAAAATTCTGACATTACCAGTAGAGGGAGATTAGGAGCTTACTGTATACTATTTGAAACCAGTATCTGTACAGGCAGCATTCTCATTAGTAGGCTTGTGCAGGATGCCTGACTAGGGTGTTACAACTCCCAATCCACTTAAATGAGCACATTGTACCCAAGGAAATAATTGGCACAACAAATGTAGTGAAAATCAGATAGTTTCAAGTTTTATCTAATTAGTCATGTTACAGAAGAAGCACCATCATATGCGTGTAATGATCGTTGCATACAGGGCTACCATTAGTAATTTTGGGGTCCCAGGCAGCAGAAGCAGCTGGACCCTTCCCAATTCCTATCTTGCACTTGATTAATGAGCCCATTTAAAAAAAAAATGTGATTAGGACCCTTTATGGCAGTACTGCCAATATTGCTCTGGCAACCCTGGTTGCATAGCAATATTTAAGGCAACAGCCCTTCTTGACACTTATACTGAACAGGCACTGAGAGAGGTAAGATGTAGTGTAGGTTCCCACTTGTATTGAGGTCGCCTTGCCGATGGCAGGTGGGCTTATGCAGTTTTGATCAAAAATGTAAACTAAGAACCTCAATATTTTCCATGTATTCAAAGCAGAAATGCTTTTCCAAAAATTCCTATGTTCTTTTTGACTGTTTCCTAGTGCTAGTAGTGTGCTACTGATATTGGATTATGTTTGTATGTTACTGCCACACCAGTGTGCACCGATGCTCATTTTTTTAAAAAAAAACTTTTTGGATGTGCAGACCAAGCACTTTTTCTAGACAACTTAGGACATGTCCACAAGACAAGTATTTCAAGTCGGAATCCATGCAGCTTCCAACTTGAAATGCTCGTCTGAAACCGAAAGTAAACCATTTCCATTGATTTTAATCGAAAACATGTGTTGTAATTCATACAGTGTGTATTTTCGGCTTGTTCATTCTTTGGTTACATTCCACATGGAAAATGCGTCGTTGGGGATGGCTAAAACCTTGTGTAAAATGTGTCCAAATCAAGGGTTTGGGTCGAAAGCCACATAGAAATGAATGTGACTCTTTTTGACTGTAAATTGTGAGTAAAAAACTACCCTAAATCCACATGCAATAATGTGAAATCCTTGATAAAAAAAAAACCAACACGGTTTGCAACAGCAGAGCACAAGAAGTAACTTTTACTTGTGTGGATATACTCTTAGTGAGCTAGAAGATCTGGCTCAATTCTGCAAAGTGGTTACTTCTGTCCAGCATGGGCCTTGGTGTGGTGCTTGTGGAAGTAGATGCATAGCATCTCAACACTGGCTCCTTCAAGCAACCAGCCTGATCTGCTAGCCCACTACGCCTGAGAAAAGGCTTCTGCCCAAAACATTGTGATGCTGATACTATTACAAGCCTATAGAAATGATTTTTCTGTGACATGGCAAAGTAAAAAACCTTGAAACTTCTTGATTTCCACCACAATTGGTGGGCTGACTGTTCTCTTGTGTATAATGTGCTGCATACTATTGTATTACTGAGTTCAAAGGATCAACAGTATTTAGAAAGCTCATACACTTCCCCAGAGGTGGCTGCTGGCAGGGAGGAATATATCACTTAAAAAGGAAACCTGTCACCATGCTTATGACATCCTTGCTAAGGGGAGTATAAGGTAATGATGGGCATGCTGTTTCCAGCAGGCTGTGACTTATTCTGTAACTTACAGCAGTTATGAAGAGCTTACTTTGTAAATTAAGAGTCCATGATATTCATGAGCAGCCACTTGTCTTACTATCTATTCATAGTAATATGTAGAAAACAATTAGTCTGCTGTGGCTTGTCTCTATTCAACAGGGCAACCGGGTGGTCTTGAATATTGCGGTCTCATCTCTAGACTTATTTATATAGTAAGTTCTCCATAACTGCTGTATGTTATGGAATAAGTGAGAGACTGCAAAAAACAGCATGTCTGTCCCTAGCATGTGCTACCCTTGGTGAGAACAGTATAAACAAGGTGACAGGTTCCCTTTGAAGTTTTGAACTCTGTATCAAATAAATGGAACACCAGCTGCTATAGAGGTACATTGTAAAATCAGTAATGGTCTTCAAAATGACATGATGAATAGAGGTGTATGTTTATACTTAAAAGGGTTTTCCATGACTTGTAAAAACCACCTTACCACTTCCCACTGTGCTAAAATAGAAAATTAACCTATGTTTACCTCTCTCATCACCACCATTCCAGCACTCCAATGTTCCTTCTCTCACTGAAGACATCACTTTCATGGATCACATGATGCTGCACCCAATCTCTGGCCTCAGAAGTCAGATGCTTGCATGTACATCATGTGACCACAGAAGTTAGTGATTGGCTGCAGCATCATGTGATCCATGAATGTGACATCAGTTAGGGATTGGGGGGAAGGAGGGAACAATGGAGCTCTGATAGTGCTGAAATGGTGATGGGTGAAGAGGTAAAATGGGTTAATCTATTTAAGCGCAGTGGGAAGTGGTAGGGTTTTTTTTTAAATGTCCTGGAAAACCCTTTTGAAATCAGGTACCCTCTTGAAATGAAGCAATACTTGCATCTAGATGTTTGCATAGTCCCCTTTATTGCATAAGGGAACCATAATAGTCATATTTCAAGGAAAGCCTAAAGACAATAAAATTGGCTATTTGGCTATGAAGTTTTTTTTAAGCTATCAAATTTATTTTAACAATTTTCATTGCAAATATCACGCATACACTGTAAGAAGCAATGTGGGGGAAATTCTGCAAAGGATTTGCTTCCCACACTCTGCTATGTCAACAGTCTGCAGACTTTCAAAGGTCAATCACATTTTGTAATCTATTTATGTACTATGATATTATATTTCCTAATTACACTTCAAGAATTAGAACATCCAGCTAGACAGCCTCTTAAGCTAATTAAAACTCCCCCTATTTTCCCTAAAACATGCTGCACAAATTTCAGTTTGTCACTGTAAGACAAAATGACTGATTATATTATGATATAGTGAAGGATTGTTATTGGGAGACCAATGTCAGGAACATTTCACTGGGATAATTTAAAAACAGTGAAAATTTATTAAGGACAATTGGCCAGAATTCTAGCTGGTAATGTGCCACAAATGCCAGGTGCGACCCTTAATACCTGTTTTAGACACTCTTCAAAAGTGTCTAGAAAAAGGAGTATGGCTTTGTTGGGTCTAGACACATGCCAGATTTACTTACAGTGTACACTAGTTTTTAGGCATAAAATCATGGTCTAACATTTACTATTCAAAAGTTGACATAAAGAATAATATAACCTTTAATATCTGCCAAAAATGTCCAAATATATCAAACAGTATAAACTTGCCTGTCCAATATACGGAAAAGAAATGAAAATTTCTACAATGCTGTCACTTAGTACTGCAGGTATCGCACTCACCTTTCAGGGTTGTGCAAACCTAAGATATAACTCTCTGAACAGTTAATTGCACAATAGTGAGCTTATGAAGCTGCACCCTGTCCAATCGATCCAATATATCAGTTTGTATATGGTAGTTGAAGTCCATATCCAATCCAATGAGGTGAACTGAAATGGCACTAACCCAAGAAGATATGCTAATATTACAACGCGTTTCATGCCCTTAATTGTCGGCTGTTCATCAGATAAGTATGACACGAAGACAACACTCAGTGAATTGTCATCAAAAAGATGTTTTAAATTCACTGAGCGTTGTCTCGTTTCCTACTTAATAGATGAAGTGTCAAGAATTAGGGCATTGAATGCGTTGTAACTTTAGCTATACATAGAATAAAGGTGGAGTTATGGATTTCATACATTCAGACTTCATGCATAACAGGTTTTCTTGAGGTAGTGCCCTATTATTTTGCCCCGGTAGAGTGGATGAGGACTTCAGCTGCCATATTCAAACTAAAACAGCCTCAGTGATATATTTGGCACATCTTCAGTCATTCTCCTCTAGTTTTTGGCAAGCTTTATTTAAGCCAGTGTTAATAAATGTTCCCTAATTTTCTATTTAATTCTGCTACATAAATCTTCAACCAACAAACAACAGTTACACATTTCAATGACATTCTCAACTGAGTGAGTCTCATAGCAAATTCTAAAACTAGCCACATGAAATGCCGAATGAGGTAGTAGATAAAAATAATAGGTAAAATTTATACTGTAAATTGCACATTAAAGTTATTTACGGTAGTTAATTTCTTTAATCCAGCATAAATAGGATAGATAGATGCCCCATAATCAGATGTGCTGGATTATTTATCAGTGATATAAATGTTTATAAAACTACTTTGTAAAAGCAGGGAACCTTTGTTAAATCTTCTTATTGTCCTTTTATAACTATAAGAATTTTCTATTAGCTTTCTCTATTAAGTCATTTAATAGTGTTTTGCGAAATGTCACATTTAATTTAAGTTTTGTGCAGACAAGTGCCAGATTAACAGACCTTCTTTATTATCAAATGCTGGATTACTATTTATGATACTGACCCTTACAGCTGAGAAGCTCTATGCATAACATCTTTCTATAAAGTATTGTTCTATGGGAATCACTGCTACTTTTACACCAAGACATGAACACAATCCCTCCATGGGGAGTATGTGATGAACAATGTGACCACATTTATAAAAGTGATCAACCCCTGGCTATGTTTGGTAAGATTTGTGAGCCAAGAGATTGCCTGTTACAGATATTTTCAGAGTCATAAAGCTAGAGCTGAATATTTAAAGTTCCAGTGTGGGATATAAGGATTCTGAAATAATCTCCTGGAATGCTTTGCAGTTGAAGATAGTCCATACGGCATGTTCTGAGAGATCACTCAGATCAGAATGCTCTAGCTTTATTTAAAACATAGATGCATAAAAGAAAACTCTTATAAAAGCCTAAACTTTATCTAGAACTTGTATAAGCATCTTAATCTTATTATAATAGATAGAGAAATAGACTTATAAATATTCATCTATACAGATTCAGTTTGGTCCTTTATATAGCAATTTCAGTTAAAAATGTTTTACCCAAATTGACCCTAAATTTGAAAATTACTATTTTATTTAATAAAACATATCATAATAGTATAAACTAACTTAAACTAAATAATAAATGTAACCTCTAATAATTATTAACTTAAAGCTAATGGAATGTTAGTATATATGAATAAATGTCTGATCATTTGCTATAATTTAGAAAAATATATTTTTTAATAGCTCTTAACTGCTAATAAAATATACAGCCTTTCAAAACTTTAAATACCTATATGAAACAAAGCAAAGCCGCTAAACCTTCAAATGCAATAGAAAAGAATGATCAGCAATATTCCTAAGATTTGTAGTATAATATACTATGTATAATTATGAAATACAAGTCCATTTCTTCTTATGAAATACCACATGACCAAAGGATATGGCTTATCAAAGATTGCAAAAAAAATTATGAATAGTCCTGACTATAATATACTTATGATTACTGCTTTGGTATTTAGGGCCACATATATGAAAACTGTTTAGGTCTAAAACTCACTTTTTTGCCCATAGTAATCTATGGGCAAAAAAGTGAGTTTTAGACCTAAACTAGTCTAGTTTACTTATTGAAACATAAAATGATGTTTTAAAGCCATGGATGATTTGAGATATAACACACTGTTCTCTATCACTACAGATAGTATAAGACCTATATACTTAGATGTACACGTTATAGCAAAGTAGGAGTAACACTATTCTGAAGATATAATCATCTTTTTGCTATGTTGCAGTGAGTTTATCTTGCAGTTAATCTAGGGTTAATAATGGATGGGACTGTCTAATATAATGATATTAATAGTTTTTTTAGTACCAGTTGCAAAAGCTTATGCTGATAGATTTATGTATTTAATGCATCTGCAACATCAATTGTTGTTTGCAAATTGGCTTTTATGTTAGGAGTTAATGGAAATATTAAAACAGGATGGTGCATACGCTAGTTATAATACTAAGATACTTACCTGTATTCTGGGTTGGTTCTGGCATTTTATCAATAGCTCTTTACTCCCAAAGAGTATTGAAATTTCCACAAACAAAACCAGTTAACCAGCAGCCAGGTAGACACACAAGACAGATGAAGATCAGATTGAGAGCACAGGGTGAGAGGAATTCCTCTACTTTATATACAGCATTGACATATCACTCAGATGGCACCTCCTCTGTTTACTATGCAAATATTTAGAAAATTGACAGTTATGGGAACTCTCCCATCTGTTGTCTGATCGGTCTGCTCTTTCAGCTTTTGGAAAGAATCTTTGTTACATCTCATGTGGCCGATGAGAACATCTCTGAGCTTCTATATTCAGCTGCTCACTCAAACAGATAGGAATCAGTGATGGTATTAAAGGGTACAAAGCATCCCTAGCTCTGAATGCTCTTACACTTTACCTGCTAGAGAACTTTTAATCTTTATTTTTTTATTTATATCTGCACAGCATTTTTCAACTTTATTTTATTTTAAGCACATTAGAATAGAATATAATAGATAATTGCATTAATGAAAACTCTAGTAACCATTCACATTAGATGAACATTGAACATACCCTGCCCTTATATAATTCCTTCCATTATGAGGACTGCAGTATAATTGATGCAGTAATTTCTAGGTTTTTTTAAAGGTTCATGCTTACTGCAGAGCTCTGTGCTTTTACCTTATAGCAGCACATACTGTTGACTCCATATGCCACCCTTCGCTCCCACTGTGAGACACAGTATTCTCCAATAGAACCATTACTCATGTAGGAGTTATATGAGTGTGTTCCCATTGGCATGGAACGTGTGTCAGAACTATTGCTCTTTAAGATATCCTTTGTTTTACAACTTGTATGAAAGTGTGTTAGAACTATTGATCACTAATATATCCTTGGTTGTAGGACCTGTATAAGTGGCCCAGGTGTGTTCCCATTGCCACAAAAAGCTTCAGAACCATTTCTCATTGATTTATCCGATAATCTAAGACCTGTTTAATTGATACAGGTGTGCTCCCATTTGCATGGAAAGTGTGTCAGAACTATTGCTCTTTGATATATCGCATGTACTAAGACCTGTATAAGTGATACAGGTGTGTTCACATTGGAATGGAAAGTGTATCTGAACCATTGAACCTTGATATATTCTGTGTTTTAGCTATATAAGTGATACAGCTGTGTTCTTATTTCCATTGAAAGTTTTTTTTTAGAAGTATTGCTCATTGATATATTATGTGTCATAACTATTGCTCTTTCACATATCTCAAGTTCCTTTATGAGTGATACAGGTATGTTTCAATTTTTTTTTTTTAGGACCTATAAGATGCAGGTGTGAATGCCATTGGTATGAAAAGTGTGTCAGACCTATTGCTCATTGATATATCCTGTGTTCTACAACCTGTATGAGTGATACAGGTATGTTTCCATTATCATGGAAAGTATTAGAACCATTGCTCATTGATATATCCAGTAACCTAGGATCTATATAAGTAATATGTGTGTTCCAATTGGCATGAGAAGTGTGCCAGAACAATTGCTCTTTGAAATATCCCATGTTCTAGGTCCTGTATAAGTGATACAGGTATTATCCCATTGGTATGGAAAGTGTGTCAGAACTATTGCTCTTTGATCTATCCCATATTCTAGGTGCTCCAGACCTGTATGAGCGATGCAGATATTATCCTATTGGCATGGCAAGAGCTACTGATCACTGATATGTCCTATGTCTCTGACCTGTATGAGCGATAAAGGTGTGTTCCCATTGGCATGGAAATTGTGTCTCAACTATTGCTTATTCATATATCCTCTGTTCTAGGACCTGTATGAGTGATACAGGTATGTTCCCATTGCCATGAAAAACTGCCAAACAGCCAAATATGTCCATGCAACCACCCTAATGGGGTGGATCTGATACCTACTGATAGAAGCAGCAAGAAAAAGAAGATGTGTGAGAATGATACATGAAATTCCTTAAAATAATAATGAAAACATTTTTAAACAAGAGTATGATGGCAGCACTTACAAGAGTTAGACATATCACAGTGCTGAAGCGTAGTCAGGTTTTTACTTTAGCTTGAGGCAGTTAGGTTTAAACATTTCATGCAGCCGGGTTGTAAATTCTTATTTTAATGCTCTCTGGGCTCTAACATAGGTCATAACCCAGTTTTCCTAACTCCTTAGATCATCTGTCTATATATTACATAAGTCACTACATTGTTTTCATTGAAGGACTTCAGTTTCTGTGGGTATAATAATGGGGCCATTTTTCTGTTTGGATGAGCAAAACTAAAAACAATTCTACATACCTCTGGGATAGTGCCATACAACCAAAATTATATAGTATTGTATCACCCACTTAAATCGATGTGATGTTAAAGAGGTATTCCGATCTTGTTGTGCTAGCACTCTGTCCTCTTTGTATTCTGCCGCTGTAGCAGAAGCAAGATGGGGTTTGAAAAAGATGGGAACAATAAGAAAGCTGTGCTGACCTGGGCTGGGAAAGTCTGAGAGAAGCTATGGACTGTGACAGAGAACTAGAAATAGACAAGCAAATGTGTGGAGCTGCTAGCTGCTGAAGATTACCAGTTGTGTAACTGAGAGGAGTGTGCCTACCCAGGAACAACAAAGATATTCTGCCACCAATGTACATTAGAGAAGTCCCTGATGAGTGTGAGATGCAATCTCTGTACAAGTGAATGGTAGATAGTGAACTCGCTATATTCAATCCCCGAGCTTTACCAGCTGCATGTAGCGATCCAGTGAGGAAGATGTAATGGATAAACTTCAGGTAGTTTTATTGACTGTACCTTCAGCAATGACATATAGAGATCAAAACAAACTATCTTCTCCAGCTTTTTGTAACACGTATGTCTAACAGGAGATACAACAGAAAAACAGGAGTAACAGAAAAGCAAAGGCACATGGGAAATTACATAATGGCTTACATAACCATATACAACAGTGGCCATAGGGTACCAGTATAATATATCAAACATGGTATACAACAGCTATAACATATAATATAAATAGACCTAAAAGCATTATGACTGGTTGTATATATAACCCAGAACAACCTTGCTATCTGTGTAATACTGAATGTCATCCACATGAATGGCTAGCTCACGCTGTATAAAATCTGCAATCTCTACAGCTAGTACACTTCCACAAAGCTCAAGCCTTGGGATGGTATGCTCAGGCTGAGGAGCTAATATGACTTTTCCAAATAGAAATCCAACATGAACTTTATTGCAAGAGTCTATTACCTTCAGGTAGGTGACAGCTGCAATGGCCTCAGTAGATGCATCTGAGAAGATGTGGATTTCCTTTATTTGGCTTGTGGCAAGAGATGATGGAGTGTAGCATCGTGGTAGGTAAATCCCATGAAAGGCATGGAGACATTCTTTCCAAGACTCCCACTTTCACTCGTAAGGCAGTGGGGGATTCCAGTCCTCAATAGACTCTGTCCCTTAACATACCAAGTCTAGGTGGTCAGTGTTGTTTACCAGAGGACCCCATGGTTTTTATTTTATTTCTCAGTTGGTTGTTGAGGTAGATTACTCAAAATAGTTTTTTGGGTTTCTGAAACTATATTTCGCCATATTTTGTTCAATGATATTTTGTTTATTTCAACAGTAGTAATAGTAAACAAAATATAATCCATACACTCTTATTTATAGAAGATATTCCGATTGCATGCAGTAGAAAAACCAGCTATGTAATTTCATTAAAATAAATGGTACAGATTCATCTTTTGTCATCACTACAGTCCTTAGCACATCACCGTTGTGCTGGTCTTCATATGTGTCTCACATACAAACTGTTTGCATTCACAGCAGATTGTGTTGACTTTCTGATCAGCTTCAATGGTTCTGACAACTGAAAGATGGAGATCATTTGGATTGCTTGCAAAGTGCAGAATGTTACTTTGTCAGTTTCTTGCCTAACTCCAATTGGAATTGATATCTTCGATTTTTCAGGTGGCCGTTCCAGTCTTTGTTTTATGACATCCAAATTATGATAATATTTAGGGCTCCAATATGTAGCATATTCATGAAAACTCTCAGAGACCATCTTGAGGTACCTCTGGCACAAGAATATTCTCTTACCAATTTGTCCGCCTTTAGTGTGGTTATATTCAAGAATCATGTTGGACTTCTTGCGACTTTTATTGGATACTGAATCATCAAGAAGTTGAGTGGAAAGTATACAAGCTATTTTTTTTTCTTTGGAACATAACTGACCACTGCTACCCTGTCTGAAAAGATGATTTTCGAAAGAAAGGTCTTTACTTTGCTGTTTCCATCAGTGCAGAAATATAAGACTTCTTTGGCTCTCAATGTTCCTGTAGTAGTAATGTTCTTGTGCAACAAAAATTCTGCAGTTGGCATGGACATAAAAAATTATCTGAAGTCACACATCTTCCAGATCCAAATAGGGGTTCCATCAAGTTTTTCTCAGGTACAATTTCTGGAGGCTTTCCAGTGTAGATTTACAAGTTGTACGAATATAATGTCTTCACTTCTGCACTGCCCAGATCTTGATCCCATATTTTTCTGGTTTTGATTTCATGTACTGCCTCATTAGAGTCAAATAATATTCTAACCTACTTAGGTTTTCATAGATGATATTCTCCTAAAGAGGGAAGATACCAGCACTCATGTTTTTGTTATGGTGGAGCTGGCTCTGCATGGTCATTGAGAAATATCAAATCGATGAAGGCTACAAAGTGATCTTTCATTTCAAGTTTGTTTCTTAATGTACATTGTAAAGAGATGAATTTGGATAATGCCTGTTCTCGGTTGTTTGGAAGCCTGGTTCTTACAGCCCAAAATTGTAAGGGTACAACACAGTGACTAGATTCATCTTTAAACAATCCACTGTACATTATTTTAATAAAATCTGTGTCTTCTTTGGACAAGGCTAATTTGTTTTCATCTTGTGTTCTGCAAAACACTGATCTTCCTAAGTCATCAAAAGGGGTGGAAATGATGTTAAGTGCCTGGATGAGGTTTGAGAATGTGAGTTGTGCGACAATTCTTGAGCACGTAGGTTTTGACCAAATTTACTTGAAATGGTTTATGGCTCTTATTCAAACATACATTGCCGACAATTACCCAGCCTAAGTCAAGTCTATGTGCATATGGGGCATCATCTGGATCACTGCATCATTGACGTACCTTATGGACTTTCAGAATATCCCTCCCGTGTAACAGAAGAATATCAGCTTTCATGTCCATTGGAAGAATCTCATTAACTAGATATCTCAAGTGGGGATGGTGATATGCAGCTTCTGGTGTAGGAATTTCTTCTTTTTTGTCAGGTATCTGGTCACATTCAGTTAATGTTGGTAAGGGTATGTGAGTATTCCCTTTAATAGAAGAAACAGTGTATCCAGTTGCTCTTATGCCAAAAGATTCTACACGACTAGAGCATGTGTTAAGATTCCAAAAAATGTATGCTTTGCTAGAGACCTATTGCTTTGTTCATCTATAATGGAATACATTTTGGTGGCCTTTTCAGATTGACCTTCTGGGTAGACCTTAACTAAGCACACCTTGGCACAGCATTTGGGACAATTCGCTTTGCCACATATTTCCAGACAGGAAGAGGAGTGGCTGTGGCTGAATCCTGAGCAGGTGGGTCCCCCCCATACATTGCAATGATGTAAGATGCTGCTTAAGATTGTGAGTTGTCAGGTAATAAAGTAAGATGCATAGCTGGAACATGTCTGTCACTACTGCATTTGGCACACTTGATGAAAGCCTTACAATCTTTTGCAAAGGGATTTGAAGAAGCGCATCACTTGTAACACACTCCAAGCTCCTTGAGAGTATCTCTGTGCTCTTGCAAAGTCTTTTCCCTCAGCCAACAACATTCGTTTGCTTGTTATGTTATCATGCCTCAATGAAGCTGGTAGAGTAAATTCTATGAAGTCAAAGTTGGGATCATTCTTCTTCCGAGCTTGGTCACTAATGAATAAGAGGAAGGGAGAAAAGACACATTGGATGACATGTATGAACAGGGCTGCACCATTTTTTTGTGTTTTTTAAGCCAATCAAACTGTTGCAGCCCTGTTCTATAGATGTATGACACTTTTGAATGCGCCAAAGATGTGGGGGCATGTCGCACCAAAGTCATACAGTGCAGCAAAAATGTGCCAAAGTTTGGAGCAAAACTGTCGTACAAATCCATACCAGTTTCAAAGTGGCATGGCTGACTTTTGCCATAGAACGGGACTCACATTCACACATTTATAAAGTGCTGTGAGATACTTTCATACAGTACCAGATATAACATTGAATACACAATAAATGGTTCCCAGTTGGGAGCCATAGTTGGGACAACACAAAAGGTGAGCAGCAGAGAGAGACTGCTACAGGACAAGTGAGATTTAGAGCTGTGAAGCAGAACCATGGTTGTGTACAAGATCTTGGTCACAAGAATCAAGGAACTGCATGGAATGAGAGCACTGGTCATATAGATTATAAGACTGAATGTTAAGTGTGAGACCCTAAAGTAGAGAGCCAGACGTCAGAAAGACTTCTAATGTAGACAAAGCTGCTACTTTTATAAAGCGTCTTTGCCTCCAAGTGAGAATTATCAAGCATTTCGAAATTGTATAAATGTTTTCTGTAACTGCTAAGGTTGAAGTGCCTCATTTGAGTATAGTGTTCCTAAGTTTGTAAGCAACAGACTGAAAGTAAATAGTTGAACAAGAACTTACAAGAGTGAGAGGTAAGGTAAAGGATTTGTGAGAGATCCTAGGATGTGAAGGAGATCCAATAGAAATTCCAAATGGACCATACCTTGTAGAAAAAAGCTAGTCTGCTCTGGAGGAAGGCTATCATTTGCTCCATCCTTCTCACCTCTCTGATTCTCTGATGTGTATCTGGCAGTCTGATGGGAGGCTTTGTTTATAGAAAGCTGCATTCAAGCTTTTGGTGGCAATAAGGAGCTTCATTGGGCATTCCCTTTAAAGAGGCATTTAATGAACATGTTTGTGTTATTCTATGATTAAAAACTCTACAAATTATACCCCTATAAAGCAATATGAGTCCAATATGGCTTAATGATGGGGCAATCCTAGACAATATGTGTTGCCAACCCAAGACTTTATAATTGGTACACATATAGATATTTGCTGCTCACTCAAATGCATCTGTCCAAATGTATGTATCTACCTAACTTGACTCCATTTATGTATAGGTGGCAGCATTCCACCTCAAGAGGAGGGTCATTAAGGGTTTATGCCAGAATCAATGGTAAGACGTGGATCTCCTCAAAATGGGTATTTAATCACTTTCTAAATATATGTCATTAAAAAGTGAAGCTTGTGAATTACAGGCCTTCCTTACAGGGCGCGATTAAGACACTACAACTGCAGTACTCCGTCGGGCCAGTTTTGGAGCAGGGGGGCCGCCTCTGCAGGCAGGTACGCCCCCATTGCTTCGAAGAAAGAGAGAAAGCAGGCGCAGCTTGACTTTTGAACATGGCCTACTGTTGTATTGTCTACAGGGGGGGATGAGAGGGATGGGCAGCTGTGCGAGTACTGCATCCTGATAGTTTTGCATAGACAGTTTACTAACATACTCTCCCCGCGTCAGCAAGCCGCCATACTCGGTGGATGGCAGGAGGGATTCAGCAAATTAACAGTGAGTCCGCGACTTTAGGATGCTACAGCAGAGAAGGACAGAGGGGAGGGCCAATTACAGCAGAGAACAGAAGGGAGGGCTGCTCAATAACAGCTGTGCAGAGAGATTGGAAGTATGAAAGATCTGTGTAAACTTGCACAGCTGTGATTCGCAGCCCGAGTCCCATTTTTCAGCGAATGCGGGCCTGAACTGTGGGCCCTCAGTCCTTACGCAGCATTGGGGCCCGCTCAAGGTCCCCACCTGACCTGTGAGGCCCCACTCCGTCCTTCACAGCAGACTGTGGGCCATCAGGCCCTCGACCGATGGTGGGGTCCAGTCACGCGCCATGTGGGGCCGCTCAAGGCACTCTCACCTGATCTGTTTGGGCCCAGTCCTTCACAGCAGCCATGTGAGGCTCCGTTCAAGGCACCTCACACCTAACTGTGGGCTCCTAGTCCTTCACGCAGCAATTGAGGCGGCTAAGGCCTCACACTAAGTGGTGCTCCAGTCCCTTACAGCAGCCATGTGGGGCCTGTCAAGGCCTACATGACATGTGGGGCCATCCAGTCCATTAAGAGACTTTGAGGCTCTGCTCAAGGCTCCAAATGACTGTGGTGCCCAATCAGGTCCTTCACAGCAGATATGTGGACCTCTCATGACCTCACACTGACTGTGGGACCCCTCCAGTCCTTCACAGCTGATATATGTTGGCCATGCCCAAGCCCCTCCACTTACCTGTGGAGCCTCTAGGTAGGGCGAGGAGGTCTTGAATAGGCCGACTGCTGAGGGTGCCTTGACGAGGGCCCCAACAATTGGGTAGGCCTTTGAGTGGCCCACACATTGGTGAAGCCTTGAGCGGGCCCTAAGAAGGAAGGTAGGGGAACTTGAGTGGGCCACTCAGTTCTACCTAATATCTGGGCCCATATTAACTACTAAACTACGGGCACTATCTACCTACGTACAGGGGCCTCCTATCTACTACCTTCTAGGGGGCCCACTTCTACTAGAGTGGTCCACTATCTCACTACTAATTAAGGGGGCCCTACCTGCCTACGGGGCCATATCTCCTACTTCACAGGGGGCCCTACTAACTAGGGGCCATATCTAGCCTACCTAATACGGGGGCATACTAGACCTCTAGGGTCACACACCTCCTACTGTATATTTATACATAATAGTGGCCCTTACCTGACGGGTCACTCCTACCTAGAGGGCCCACTTCCACCTACTACCTGGCAGGGTACCTGAGGGGATGTCAACAAATTAAAACAGTGAGTCCCGCGCAGAGGATCACACAGCCAGGAGAGAGGGCAGGGAGATACCAGAGAGAGAGAGGGGGAGGGCTGCTCAATAACAGGCTGCGCAGAGGATTGGAAGTAAGTGCAAAGATCTGTGTAAAGCTGTGCAGCAGCTGTGATTCGCAGCCCGAGCCCCTATTTTTACAGCAGTAATGCCGGGCCCCTGAGACCTGTGGGGCCCCACTCCAGTCCCTTCACAGCAGCCATGTGGGGCCCCGCTCAAGGCTCCTCCCACCTGACCTGTGAGGCCCCACTCCAGTCCCTTCACAGCAGACATGTGGGGCCCAGCTCAAGGCCCCTCACACCTGACCTGTGGGGCTCCAGTCCCTTCACAGCAGCAAAGAGGGGACCCGCTCAAGGCCCCTCACACCTAACCTGTGGGGCTACAGTCCCTTCACAGCAGCCCTGTGGGGCCCCGCTCAAGGCCCCTCACACCTATCCTGTGGGGCTCCAGTCCCTTCACAGCAGACCTGTGGGGGTCCGCTCCTGGACTATAACACCTGACCTGTGGTGCCCCACTCCAGGTCCCTTCACAGAAGACATGTGGCACCCTGCTCATGACCCCTCACACTTGACCTGTGGGGCCCTACTCCAGTCCCTTCACAGCAGACATATGGGGCCCTGCTCAAAGCCCCTCACACCTTACCTGTGGAGCCCTACTAGGCTAGGGGCGAGGAGGCTCTTGAATAGGCCCCACATGGCTGAGGGAGCCTTGAGCGAGGCCCCACACATCTGGTGAGGGGCCTTTAGTGGGGCCCCACACATCTGGTGAGGGGCCTTGAGCGGGGCCCTACACGGACGGGGAAGGTAGGGGACCTTGAGTGGGGCCCCACTCATGTTCTAACCCCTAACTATCTACGGGGGCCCACTATCTACCTACCTAACTACGGGGGCACACTATCTACCTACCTACAGGGGCCCACTATCTACCTACCTTACTACGGGGGCCCACTATCTACCTAGAGTGGTCCACTATCTACCTACCTAATTAAGGGGGCCCCCTATCTACCTACAGGGGCCAACTATCTACCTACCTAACTACGGGGGCCCACTATCTACCTACAGGGGCCCACTATTTACCTACCTAACTACGGTGGACCACTATCTACCTACCTACTATTAGGGCACACTATCTACCTACCTAACTACGGGGGCCCACTATCTACCTACCTAACTATAGTGGCCCATTACCTACAGGGGCTCACTACCTACCTATGAGGGCCCACTATCTACCTAACTACAGGGGCCCACTATCTACCTACGAGGGCCCACTATCTACCTACAGGGGCCCACTATCTACCTACGGGGGCCCACTATCTACCTAGAGTGGCCCACTATCTACCTACGGGGTCCCACTTTCTACCTACCTAATTAAGGGGGCCCACTATCTACCTACGGGGGCCCACTATCTACCTACCTAACTAAGGGGGCCCACTATCTAACTACAGGGGCCCACTATCTACCTATCTAACTACGGGGGTTCACTATCTACCTACCTAACTCCGAGGGCCCACTACCTACAGGGGCCCACTATCTACCTACGAAGGCCCACTACCTACCTATCTATGGGGACCCACTATCTACCTATGGCGGACCCTATATAACTAACTACCAGGGCACCAAGTGGGTAATTATTACTATATGGGGCACTATGAATGGGGAGTTTGTACATGGGGGGGGCACTGGTGGGAAGATGTTAAAGTGAGGAGTCTGAGGTGTTTGTGTTGTGAATTCTTCAGGGACTAGTTGTGGCCGGGAGAAGTCCTCATGGCGGTGTGGACTGGATGAAGAGAAGGGAAAGTGAACGACTCCTCAGACAAGACGTCACCTGTGAGGCCCTATATGTAACTGTACTGTGTGCAATTGTATCTACCACAAGGAGCCTCATGTATGAAAACAGTGTAGGTGTAAGACTTCTTGTTGCCCATAGAAACCAATCAGAGCGTCCCTTTCATTTCATATAGTGCTCTGGAAAAGTGAAAGGGGAGCTCTGATTGGTTGCTATGGGCAACAAAGACAGTCTTACACCTAGACTGTTTTCATACATTTCCCCCTATATGGTCAGTGTATGGTGTTACTATTGGTCTTATTTTAATGTATTATATTCATTATCCGTATTGTGGAATTATTCTGACTCTTTATGGTTGTGATATGTGGTTATGATATTGCGGTATTACTTTGCATTTGTATATTGTTGTTATTGGTAATATCGACCTTACTATACTAGTTTGATCAGTAACATTATAGTGGTTTTAGTCACCATACGTAGTGATATGTGGTGGTATTTTCTGGTCTGTGTATATTATTTGGTTATATTGCTCTCGGTATACTGGTTTGGTCAGCAACTTTATAGTGGTGAGAAGCGGTGATCATTTGGGGGTACTTTCTAGCCCTTGTATACGTACTGGATAACACTTTATGTTATAAAATTTAACAAGAACTAAATCCAAAGACAGTGGAGCAATTGCTTTTTTTTTTTCTGGGGTTGGGCGGTGGGGGTCGCTGGGTGTGGTTGGTGGGGCGAAGCGATGGGGTTGACAGGGGCGAGGCCAACAGGGGGCATGGTGGCAGGGGGGCCCAGACGCTTTACCTGTAGGGGGCCCGAAATTTCTGATGGCGGCCCTGCTTCCTAACTTGCCCTTAGTTTCCTGACAGTTTACATTAGACAGGACCAGGAGCTGACAGGAGCTGATCTGGCCGCGCTTGCGTTGTTTGCACCTTATCTGATGGCAGGGAACATGAACTAGCTTTGAAGGGACTGGGGAGAAAAGATCCTGTGTCTTTTGTATAGAGAATCCACTGGTTGTAATGTAACTATCTGAGTAAACATGCAGACGCTCCCTGCTCAGCCCTCCTCCTCCCCTGCATCAGTTTGTGAACAAATGAAAGAACGATGCCTGCTCAGAGCTTATCTTCTCTCCTTTGCACAATACAGTTATCCCCTGTGGATTAGCCAAGCAATTTTTAGTCAAGTACAGAGACTGAATATCAGGAGCGTGCATGGGAGGTGGTGCAATGACATCACAGAGGAAGTACTTGTTTTTTTTTTAAACACAGAAACACAACGCCCCTTTTTTCAAGCCTCAATAGGGAAATATCAGCCTGTTAGGTAAAGAACTTACTTCTTGGCAAAACCCCTTTAAGGAAGAAATATATAACTGAGATGAAGCCTATGGCCAAAACCCTCACTTTACACAATTTCTCAAAGAGCATCAGAAAACAAAGGTTAGAGGTACCATACAAATAATCTAACAAGGGATCAATGTGCAGATAGTGAAGTGTAAACTTGATGGGAGGTCAAAATTATTTTGGAGTTTCTCAAATAGCATTAACTTCCTATCTTTCTGCAATGACTACAAACCTGAACATATTATTCTGGAGCCAGGGTTTAGGGAAAAAAACAGTTGAGATGGTTGGAATTAGCGAGGTAAAGAGGCAAGAAGTCAGAGGCCAAAGGAAACTAAGTTGCACAATATTTCTATACATTTTAGTAAACCTTGCTGGACTTCTAGAATAGTGGGATTGTGACCGTGCCAGACTAATGCATTGGGATGAATAGGAGCTAGCCATAATCTCTCACTTTCCATCCATTTGGAATATGCCTCAAGTGCCCACCATGGAAGGAAACAGCGCAAATGGGATGCTCAATAGTAATTTTAGATACAGCCAGAACACCTCTTTATTTACTTATGATCAGCATTTTTAGCAACGCTGTGACAGCTGTAAACCCAAATGAATCTGATGATTGGAACATGAAAAGACCTTAATTCTCAAATAGGAACCAGGACAGGAAGTATTTCAAACAGATCAAGAAACTCAGGCAAGACAGTAATTTTAACAAATTTTATCCTCGCAAAGAAAAAGATTTTCTGTTTATGTCATCTAGTAAGTAGGTCTTGAATGTCTCTGAACAGTGGGAGGAAATTAGCACTAGGAGCCTTAGTGTCGGGTAGTATGGTAATGATAATGTTAAAGGTAAGTGCTTCTGTTTTAGAAGTAACATGGTAATCATGGTTAACTTTGTAACATGGTAATCTTCTAATTTGTTCCAAAATTGTTTTCAAGTTGGGGACTGTGATGTGTAAACGCATCAGCATAAGGGCTTGTTCACACGACGTTTTTGTGATCCGTTTTACGGATCCGTTTTACGGATCCGCAAAACGGATCTAACTATTGTCAGTGTGATTAACATTGAGTTCAATGGCAATAGCGCATCACTGTTCTCACGGGAGTTCGGCGATGCGCTTTTGAGAGCTCTCCTGCGCTGCGCGTTTCGCATCCGCTTTAAGAATTGTCATGTCAATTCTTGCAGTTTACGCAAGTGAAAGCCCATAGGAGATAATGGAGTCCGCTTTTGGCACCTGTCCAAAAGCGCTCCACACTCTGGGCACGTATCAGCTGCGCTTTGCATCCTGAAAGCGGATGCGAAAAGCGCAGTGAGCGGGGAGGAGATCACTGCAGCAACTGAGGCTGGAGCGGGGTGCAGGGGTGCGATCTGCTGGTGCGAGCTGCGGGGGTGCGTTCAGCTGGTGCGTGGTGCGGGGGTGCGATCAGCTGGAGGAGGTGCGGGGGTGCGATCAGCTGGAGGAGGTGCGGGGGTGTGATCAGCTGGAGGAGGTGCGGAGGTGAAATCAGCTGGAGGAGGTGCGGGGGTGAGATCAGTGGAGGAGGTGCGGGGGTGCGATCAGTGGAGGAGGTGCGGGGGTGCGATCAGCTGGGTGAGGTGCGGGGGTACGATAAGCAGGAGGAGGTGCGGGCGGGGCGATCAGCTGGAGCGAGGTGCGGGGGTGAGATCAGCTGGAGCGAGGTGCGGGGGTGCGATCAGCTGGAGGAGGTGCGGGGGTGCGATCAGCTGGAGGAGGTGCGGGGGTGCGATCAGCTGGAGCGAGGTGCGGGGGTGAGATCAGCTGGAGGAGGTGCGGGGGTGCGATCAGCTGGAGGACGGTGGGGGGGGAGATCAGCTGGAGCGAGGTGCGGGGGTGAGATCAGCTGGAGGAGGTGCGGGGGTGCGATCAGCTGGAGCGAGGGGCGGGGTTGCGATCAGCTGGAGCGAGGTGCGGGGTGCGATCAGCTGGAGGAGGTGCGGGGGTGCAGTCAGCTGGAGCGAGGTTCGGGGGTGCGATCAGCTGGAGCGAGGTGCGGGCGTGAGAGAGATCCCTTTCTGAAAACGCATCCGGCAAGCGGATGCGTAAAACGCAAGTGAAAAAGCATTCAAAACGGATCCAAATAAAGTAACAACTGCTGCGTTTTGGATCCTTTTTACGGATCCGTTTTCCGGTTGCGCTTTTCAACTGTCAAAAACGGATCCGTAAAAAGGATCCAAAACGCCGTGTGAACAAGCCCTAAGGAGGAAGTCATCAGCAAAAAAAGATTAAAGTTTAAATTCTCGATCCTTGACATAAGTTCCTTTAATGTCAGGGTGAGATCTGATTTTGACAGAAATGGACTCAATGCAGAAGTCGAGAAGCAAAGGTGAGAGAGGGCAACCCTGATGCGTCCCATTCTTTATTTTGAAAAGACTGAATGTAAAATATGGTATTTTAATGGACGAGCAAGGGGAAGAATATAAGCCTGAGACTGCTGTCAGAAAGAGCCCATGTATCCCATATGCCTTAAGGGTTTCAAACATAATCCCATCAAAGGCTTTTTCTGCATCACGGCTTATCAGCAAAGCTTCTTCTTGCCAGCTAGCTACCTCTATAAGATCAAAGGACCTTCTGATATTGTCACTGGCTAGACAACATGGGACAAAGCCTATTTGATCCTTATTTATCAGGTGGGGTAGATACTGATTCAATCTAGTGGCTAGTATTTTTATACAAAAATTTAATATGGCTATAAACCTATAGTTTGCACAATCTGAAGGGTGTCCAGTTTAGGAACCAGTGTAATGTAGGAGTAAGACATGTGGCTAGGAATGGGAAAACCATCAATAAAAGAGTAAAACAGGGTAAGTATTTGAGGTCAACTTAGTTGCATATGTTCCGTTGTATAATATAAATAAGAAAGCCCATCAGGGCCTTCCAGATACCAGATGTTTTATAATCTCCAATAACTCTTCCATCTAAATAGGGGCATTTAAAGAGGACACAGCTTTCTCTGCTAAGGCAAGTAGATAGCAAGGGCGACATGCATAAAATTTGTCATTTACACGCCAAATTTCATGCGATTAAAAGAGGCATAGAATGCACATGATTAATAAACCCGCTATACAGCGGGTCATAAATCAGGCGCATTCCAGCGTTTGCACGACAGTTCGGACTCAGTTTGAAAATGGTATACGATTGTAATGTGCCCAGAAATGCCGTAGCGAAGCTATAAATCTACAGCTTCACTATGGTTCTAGTGCGCCCTGCCTAGAAAATGTATGAACGGGGCTGCGCCTGATATCAGGCTGTAAAAATGCCAGATATCTGACGCAACCCCGTTTATACATGTCACCCAGTGTCAAATGCCTAATAAATGCCCACTTGGTGCTCTCTTCTCCATTAAGCTCAGATACGTTGTTGCAGATTGTGGAAGTTTGAGTGGAAATTCTGGAATAGAATTGGACAAGATATTTTCGTGTATTATCATTTTACAAAATATTCTTAGTATTCCGGAAACAAAATCACAGACTGTCCCAATAATAGCGGGGACCCACCAAAAAGCCCAGCTCAAAACAACTCACAGAAAAGAACACTATCTAGGGCCCTACTAAAATATAACTTTTAATAATTACTCTTTAAAACATCCTTATATAATAACTCTTAACAAAATTTACATACAAACTCTATAATCTCATATTTTCATATAAAGAGGTCTTTCAAAGAGACATAGTACATAGACCAATCACTGTTTGAAAAGTTTTTGGTGTGTCATTACTCACGGTTAGCAGATTCAGAAAGGCAGTTTCTAACACCATCAGACAAAATTAGACTCCAAATACTGTAATCAGGATGTCTCTATAAAAAGGTCCCTATGCTCTTACCTCACACAAGACAGAGTAAGCGTCCCAAAAAGGACGGCCCCGTCATTTGATGACTATCCCTATGCTAGATACCGCTATAGAGACAAAAAAACTCCTGAAAAATATATTTGTTAAAAGGCACACAGCCCCATCCCGATGTGTTTCCCCCCTATAAAAGTTCACAGGGGTTCATCAGGGGACAAATAATAAAGTGGCTATGCCAAGAGATATAGACTAGAGATATAGACTAAGGTTTGTACCCTAACACTTCCCAATCATGATGCATTGGTAAAGCAACACATGTTTGTATGTAATACCCTTAAAAAGGGCTCTTGCTCCACCACCTCCGATTTTACTTACCAATAAAAACAGCCACATTCACCATGATGTCGGTGCATATCGCCGTGTGTGGATATCTTCTGCGCCGGCGCGCCGCAATAGGAAGTGCGTCATTCCACTTCCGCCCTCAGTCTGCTGTTGTAAAACGCAAGCGTGTCTGGCGGAAGTGCGTCATCGCATCTCCATCCTATAGTGCGAGCGTATCTGCCAACCACTAACGGCGGAGCACCAAACACACTTCCGCCCTCCAAGCATAACATTTATCAGCCTTGCACATGCGCCTACCAGTTAGAAGCATAACAAACAAACTATTGGCAACAACATGTCTACACATTAGGTCTTTATCCCCACAGGGATCAAATGAATATACACAATAGATCCATAGTGTTACTTTATTTATCCTCAAAACGATCTATCCCGATCAAAGGGGCAATCTTGTCCTGGGGTAGGAGCACACTAAATTTTCACCATAATAAGAAACATGTGATGAACCATAAAAATAGATACTTCATCCTCATGCAAAGTCAAAGACTCATATCACGCTTCACTATTTCACCAACTAAAAAATTTTCCCATTCATTATGATATACAATCTCAATACAGCATCCAAGAAAATTATTAGAGTGTCTCATCTAAACACCCCTAGGCTGCGACATAGTCAACCTAAAGGTACAATTCAGATTTCTTTTCTCAATAGCGTAATTCTTTTGTCAAGAATTCCCCCTTCACATTGACCTGACTTCACACTTTTTCTTTCAATAACCGACACTTATAATATCAGAGATAAAACCCATTGGTGCTTTAACCACAATGCTGGGACGAGGGGATTTCCCGATGGTTTTCTAATAATCCCCACAACTGTTCTTCCAAATATTCTCTTATTGAGGGGTCTTAAGTTCATACAACATATTGGAGGATTACAGAACATGTAATCAATAGACTACCCCCTGAGTCACAAATGTACAAAGTCATGAATATCATATTCCTTTCCCGTCAACTGTACGTTCCTAAAGACTCTCATGATTGAATCAACAAATGGCAATAACGTGACATCTACCCGCATCTAAACATCCCTATGATTCTACGTCAAATCCAGGATCCTGTTCCTCACATCAAGGGGACATAATGCTGTGAACAAGTCAAAGAGCAATGCCCTCAGGAGATCGTCCACAATCTCTACATAAATGTCACCAATTGACAGTTCTGTTAGGACCTTCGATGCAGGTCGTATCATCACTTCTAAAAAGCACACTCCATGATCGTCCTTCAAGATTGTTTATCACTGTGCATCCGAGTATATATCTGGTAAACTCCATTATAATCCTAAACTTCTCTTCACTCAGCTCCCTTCTTCTTGGCGTTAGCAATTCAGTCCATTTACATGTAACCGCATGATTAAAGGCTGATTGTAGTACTGGCAGTGGATATACCCTCTCCATTAATCTGTCACGAAGTTCCCTTGACTGTCTATAAAAGTTCTCAATTTGGGAACAATTCCTTCTTATTCTTAAATATTGACCCCTCGGGATGCTTCCTTAAACTCGTGGCTTGATGCTTTCCACCTCAAAAGAATATTAGTTGCGGCGTTTTCATAAGTTTCTCTGTCTGCAGATGACCCAGCGAGTCTATCATATTCTTAAATCCAAAAACAGACAATTTCGTCTCATACATGAATCTAATGCTTTAAATGTATGTGATTAATAATTCAGGGTAATCCCCAACAAAGTTATTAAATAACTCATTTGACCCTTGCCACAAAATTAGGACATCATCTATGAATCGCCCCCAAAACAAAATGTGGGTTGTAAATTAATTTCCTTCCTCTTTGATTACCAGGGTCTCCTCCCACCAGCCCAGGAACAAATTAGCATATGTGGGAGCACAAGGGGTCCCCATTGCTGTGTTCCTGAGCTGGTGGTAGAGCCTGAGCCCGAAGAGGAAGAAATTATGAGTCAAAGTGAACTCTAGTAATTTTAAAACAAATATGTTATCATTTTTGTGTTGTATTCCCCTTGTTTTCAAAACATGTTCAGTAGCTTTCAGGCCTAATTCATGATGTATACTGCTGTACAGGGCCTCTACGTCTATAGATGCTAGCTTCCCATCTCTCATCCACACTAATGCTCTCCAGTCTCTTAAGTAAGTCCGAACTGTCCCTTATATACGAAGGTAATGCTTTTACAAAATTCCTTAAAACTTTATCCAGATATACTCCTATATTCTGGGTGAGAGAGTAAATTCCCGAGACTATAGGACGTCCCTTTAAGGGGGATAACCCCTTATGGATTTTAGGAAAACAAAAAAAAGGGGAAATTTTGGGGGTTTCTTTGGGCAGGAAAAATTGGACTCATTTTTAGAAATTTATCCTAAATCCGGGGCTTCCACAATAATTCCCCCAATTCTTCAAATACATTTTTGTCTATCTCTCTTAAGGACACATAGTTTTTCTTTATCATTCAAAATCCTGAACTTTTTTACATATTTTTTCTTGGTCCTTTAATCTTCAAGTTCCCCCCTTTGTCAAGGGCTTGAAGACAATTTTGTTCCTTTTCGAGGCTCAAAAAAGCCTTAAATTTCCCCGGGATTCAGTTTCTTCTTGAAAGAAAACCCCCCGGACCTTTTTTCCCCAAATTTTCTAGTTCTTTCTCCACCAACCCCAAAAAAGATATCAATCCCCGTGTAGGTTGGAAGGGGCATCCATTACTTCTTCCCCTTGGTCTGTGTAGGCCTCTGCCCCCAAACACCCCTCATTTTCTTCTAGCATCCTGCTGGGGTCCTAACTCCTTCCAATCAGTCCTTCAATACCCAATTTTTCACATAGGCGTTTTTTTTCCTTTTTGAAGTGTTTAAATACCATTTTAATTTCCCTTTTAAAAATAAATTCAAATCCTTAACCCACTCAAAAGTCAAAATTTTTGTTAATAAGGGCAAAAACCCAATGGGCCCTTTAGTAACACACCTCTCTTCAAAACAAAACTTCCTTTTGAACAGGTTTAATGAAATTTGATTTCTATTCCTTGGATTATTTTTTGTTTCCTCCTTTCCTCCCCCCCTTCTTTACTTTCCCCGAGTCTCTGAAACCCCCAACTTTTTCCCAAAAAAAAAAAGTTTGGGAATTGTTAAGGGAAGAGATAAGAAAAAGTTTGAGGAGGAAGCCATAAACCCTTCCATTTTTCCCCTCGATTTCCATTTTTTGTACCAGCATACTTGGGGGAAATCCTCTCTCCATTGAATCCTCCCCCTTCTTGATGGATACCACTCCAAAATTTTTAGTACCCCCCTTTCCTCTGAAAGATTTTCCCTTCCCTTGCCTCAAAACTCCCCCCTCTAGATCACTTTTCTCCGGGCCCAAAAGGGGATAAACCGTACTGTTTGACCCCTCTCCCCCAAAAATAAAAAGGGCCTTACGTCCCGGAATTCACTCAATCTCGACAAAATTTGTTATTTTTTTCCTAATTTAATGGGTTCGGGTATTTCTAATTGGTTCTGTAAAAAAGTTTTCTCGCCACCAAAATCGGGGGTCGTTTTTAAAATCTTAAGTTTTTTCAATTAATTTCTTTAGATGTTTAGATGTCCTCTCTAGGGTTTTCCTTTCCCATCTACAAAATCGCATTATCGAAAAGAGCTCTCAATAACTCCTGTTCCCATTTTAATCACCTCAGGGGATCTTGAACGATTTGGGGGCTTACATTAATTCTCCCTTTGGGTTTAAATCCGGGGCTTTAAAAAAAATTTTCAAACTCGTTTCCCCACCACGTTTTTTAATTTTTGTCCCGATAGCCAACATACAACCATTAAAGACATTTTTAATCAAAACTTTCTTGTCTTATTACTCCCTTTTTGAAACACTCTATGGCCTTGATCACCCCCCCTCTCTTTGAATGGGAGTACCAAAAATTTTCCATAAAAATTTAAAATTTTGCACAAAATCACAGACTGCCCCAATAATATTTTGGAAGAAAAAGGGTTGGCGCTCCGCCTTTAGTGTTGGCAGATGTCCGGCCCCCTCAAGGAGGGAGATGCATGACCACTTCCCCAACCCTTGCTTTTTTACCAGCAGACAGGGCGGAAGGAATGACGCATTCCTATTGCGGCGCCGGGGCGAAGAACCACACACCCGAAAATGCACCACATCTGTGAATTGGCCGTTTTTTTGTAAGAAAACGGGGGGGTGGAGCAAGACCCTTTTAAGGGTATTACATAAAAACATTTTTTGCTTCACCAATGCCATCATGATTTGGGAAGTGTTAGGTTTACAAACCTTAGTCTATATCTCTAGCTATATCTCTTGGCATACCACTCTATTTGTCCCCTGAGAACCCCTGTGGATTTTTATGGGGGGGGAAACACATGGGGATGGGGTTTGCCTTTTTAACAAAATATTTTTTCAGGATTTTTTTGCCCTTATAGGGTATCGCATAGGGATAGTCAAAAATGAGGGGGGCCCCCTTTTTTGGGGACGCTTACCTGTCTTTTTTTTTTTAACGTATTTTTAATTTTTCAGAAAAAAAAATGAAAACAGACAATAACAATTGAATTGAGTAAGGCATAATATCAAACATGAAAAAATCAATAGAGCATCCGAAGAATAAAATTTTGAAAAATAAATTTTCCAAAATTTAAAATTTTTCGTTACAGGGCTGGGCTAAAAGGGGTCTTGTTTGGGGTGCAGAAAATTGTGAGGCATTGGTTTTTTAAAAAACATCCGATTCAAATAGGCGTGAAAAATTCCGGTGCAACCCCGTACCCAAAAAAAACCAAAGGGGCCCACCCCGGATGTTTTAGAATAGAAGGGATATAAGGATGTTTTTAAAAAGTATTAAATTTAAAAAAAATTTATTTTAGTAGGGCCCTAATAGTGTTCTTTCTGGAGTTGTTTTAGCTGGGCTTTTTGGTGGTCCCCGCAATTTTTTGGGGCAGTCTTGAAATTTTTTGGGAAATTTAATTTCTTAGGAAGGATTTTTTAGTACTCCCATTCAAAGAAGGGCTGGATGATCGAGGCCCAAAAAGTGTTCTCAAACAAAGGGGAGTAATAAGGACAAATGAAATTTTGGGGTCAAAAACTTTCTTTAATGGGTTGTAGTTGCTATCGGACAATTAAAAAAACGGGGGGAAACCCAGATCTCAAAAATTTTATAAAGGCGGGATTATACCAAAAGGTGAGATAAAAAGTAAGCCAGCAAATCTTTTAGATTCCCTGAGGTGATCAAAAATGGGAACAGAGCTTATTGAGAGCTCCTTAAAAAACTAATGAGATTTTGCAGGGGAAAGGAAAACCCTAAAGGGACATTAAACATCTAAATAATTAATTGAAAAAAACCTTTAAAATTTAAAGCGACCCGATTTTGGGAGGCGGGAAAAATTTTTTCAGAACACAATTGAGAAATACCAGAACTCGATTTAAAAATAGGGGAAAAACAAAATTAGTCAGAACTGAGTGAATTCCGGAACGTAAGCCTTTTTTTTTTGGGTGAAGGGGGATCAAACAGATACGGAATATTCCTCTCTGACCCGGGGAAAAAGTGATCTAAGGGGGGATTTTTTGGGGAAGAAGGGAAAATCTTTCCCGAGGAAGGAGGGGAACAAAACCCCAAAAGGAATGGTACCACAAGAAGGGGAGGATCTCAATGGAGAAGAGATTTCCCATTATGCGGGAGAACAAATGGAAATCGAGGAAATATGGAAGGTTCTATGGCTTCCTCCTCATCTTCCTCTTCGTCTCTTCCCTTAACAACTTCCCAATCTTTTCCTTTTTTGAAGAAAGAACTGGGGGTTTCAGAGACATCGACAGGGAAAATAAAGAAGGGGGGAGGAAGGAGAAAACAACAATAACCCCAAGGAATAGAAATCAAATCATTAACCTGTCTCAACGTACACTAACTTTTGAAGAAGAAAGTGTGTTCCATAAGGGCCTATCTTTTGTGCCTTTTAACAAATTTAGACGTTTTGAGTGGGTTAAGGATTTGAATTTATTTACAAGGAAGTTAAAATGGTATAAACACTTCAAAATGGAATTGCTAGAAGAAAAGGGGTGTGTGAGGGACATGCAGGCCTACACAGACCTCAAGGTAAGAAGTAATAGGATGCCCCCTTCCAACCATACACCGGAGATTGATATCTTTTTGGGATTGGTGGAGAAAGAACTAGAAAATTTGGAAAAAAGGTACCAGGGGGGTTTTCAATTATCAAGAAGAAATCTGAATCCAGGGGAAATGAAGGCATTGTTGAGCCTTGAAAAGGACACATACATTGTCATCAAGCCCTCTGACAAAGGGGGGAACTTGGTGATAATGGATCAAGAACAATATGTAAAAATGTGTCAGGATCTTTTGAATGATAAAGAAAACTATGCTGTCCTTAAGAGACATTTCCTTTTCTCTGTCAGCTTAATAACCTAGACCTTGTGATATGCCACACTACGTCTCATGCAATGTATAAGAAAATTATGATTATACCCTTTGGATGAATGGATCTAAATACAAGAATTGGCATCATGAATTTTTACTTGAATCACCGCTACTGATATCTACAGGAAGCTGATCAAACATCATGTTTTGTGATTATATGTCTGCAGATGTGATTATGGCTATGGCATTAGATATGATATAATCATGTGCATTGTGTACTAACTATAATGTTTGCTGTATATATCTGTGGGTCATAATTTGGTTTGATGCAGCCAAGAAATTATAGGCGGCGACGTTTCTAATATAGTAAATATATCCCTTATTCTGTTGCTAGTATTGGTCCTCTACAATACCTTAGAATGTTGCAATGAGCGGCTAGTTAGGATTTTCCTGTGGTTGTGCGCATGTCCGTGTGGGGAAGTTTCGCCGGGGCCCGCTTCGGCGTCCAACTGCGCTGATGCGCATGTCCGGGAGAATTTTTCTCGCGCATGCGCATTGCCGCGGGACTGCCGATAGTGGGGCATTTGACGCCTTCCTTCTGAACACGGCGCATGCGCCGAGAAGACCTCAGGTGTCGGCAATCCTAGATAGTATTTAAAGTTTGTCAGATGGAGGTAGCGTTATCACCCCCTGAGGAAGCGATCTAAACACGAAACGTGCGTTGGGGTTATAGGTGATACCCTCCAGCTACCACCCCATTGGTTAAGTATTATGATACTTTTGGTTATGCTTTTCACATGCTGTTTCCATTATGGAGCTCTAAATGTCTGTTTATAATTGGATGTATCCATTTAAATGACAATTGGTAGGAGCAATAGACATAATTACTGGCATACCTGTTTATATGTAATGATACATGCCTAAAATTACAACTTTGAGTAGGGGTGGCAACCTGGATTTTTTGGGTCACCTATATTACCACTTGGTGATTTTCTGTGTACCTCATATTTTTAAACACATATTTTTAACTGTTTGATTAAATAAAGATTTTGTACATTTTTGATCATAGACTCTCGGTTTGGCGTATTTTGTTATGCATTGCAATTTTGGAGAGTGATCTAGATATGGTAGGAGGCCAGATACGATATAGGCCTAGCCTTATGAGCAACTGGGGTGTAGTTTCTAGTTGTTTGATTGTCCTTAAGAGAGATCAGACCGAAATGTATTTGAAAGAATTGGAGGAATATATTGTGGAAGCCCTGGATTTAGGGATAATTTCTAAAAATGAGTCTCAATTTCTCCTACCAAAGAAACCCCAAATTGCCACCTTCTATTCATTGCCTAAAATCCATAAGGGGTTATCCCCCTTAAAGGGACGTCCTATAGTCTCGGGAATTGACTCTCTCACCCAGAATTTAGGAGTATATCTGGATATATATCAGTTTTGCACATCGAGAGACTGAAATTCTTGCCCATTCTTCCTTGGAAAACAGCTGGAGCTCAGTGAGGTTGGAAGGAGAGCGTTAGAGAACAGCATTTTTCAGCTCTTCCCACAGATTCTTGATTGGATTCAGGTCTGGACTTTGACTTGTCCATACTAACAACTGGATACGTTTATTTGTGAACCATTCCATTGTAGGTTTTGCTTTATGTTTGGGATCATTGTCTTGTTGAAAGATAAATCTCCATCCCAATCTCAGGTCTTTTGCAGACTCCAACAGGTTTTCTTCCAGAATGGTCCTGTATTTGGCTCCATCCATCTTCCCATCAATTTTAACCATCTTCCCTGTCCCTGCTGAAGAAAAGCAGGTCCAAACCATGATGCTGCCTCCACCATTTTTGACAGTGGGGATGGTGTGTTCAGGGTGATGAGCTGTGTTGCTTTTATGCCAAACATATCGTTTTGCATTGTGGCCAAAAAGTTCAATTTTGGTTTCACCTGACCAGAGCACCTTCTTCCACATGTTTGGTGTCTCCCAGGTGGCTTGTGGCAAACTTTAAACGAAACTTTTGATGAATATCTTTGAGAAATGGCTTTCTTCTTGCCACTCTTCCATAAAGGCCAGATTTGTGCAGTGAACGACTGATTGTTTTCCTATGGACAGACTCTCCCACCTCAGCTGTAGATCTCTGCAGTTCATACAGAGTGATCATGGGCCTCTTGGCTGCATCTCTGATCAGTCTTCTCCTTGTTTGAGATGAAAGTTTAGAGGGACGGCTGGGTCTTGGTAGATTTGCAGTGGTCTGATACTCCTTTCATTTCAATATGATCGCTTGCACAGTGCTCCGTGGGATGTTTAAAGTTTGGGAAATCTTTCTGTATCCAAATCTGGCTTTAAACTTCTCCATAACAGTATCACAGACCTGCCTGGTTTGTTCCTTGGCCTTCTTGTTGCTCTCTGCGCTTTAAGCATAACCCTGAGACTATCACAGAGCAGGTGCATTTATACGGAGACTTGATTACACACAGGTGGATTATATTTATCATCATCAGTCATTTATATTTACACGCCCCACTTTTCAGTTTTTTTTTTTTTTTTACAAAAGTTTAAAATATCCAATAAATTTCATTCCACTTCACAATTGTGTCCCACTTGTTGCTGATTCTTAACAAAAATATAAAAATGTTCTTTATGTTTGAAGCCTGTGGCAAAAGGTTGAAAAGTTCAAGGGGGCCGAATACTTTCACAAGGCACTGTATAATCAACTTATTTTTTAGAAGAGAGTGGTCTGTTTTGTCCCACAAATAAAACCTACATAAACTATGATGGCAGCAAAATCACCCGCCCATAAGTTTTCTGTGCAAACCCTATTCACACTCGAAGGATGTGGACTGCGGTCAGAATTTTTGTAGATTTCAGTAACAAATCTGCAGTGAAATATATGTGAAATACGATGTGTCAATAATCAGTTAAGTGTTTAATACAAGGAATAATGGGTAAACAATGTGACTTCTATAAACATAGCTGGTTTAAGGGGTAATACAACAGAACCCCAGGAGTGGACTTTGTAAACCTTTAAAGTCATGGACCTGAAGGAACTTTACTATTAACCTACTTACCCATTTACTTACTTATAACTGTTGTGGTATTGTGAAGACACTACGGCTATGTTCACACGGCTTAACTGCGGGACGTAATTAGGGCCCGTAATTACGCCGTGGGGCGGGGGGCGGGGCGGGTGCGGGTGAGGGAGCGGGGGGACGGCACTTCACCGGCCCAAAGACTTGCATTACCAGCGGCGCGTATACGCCGCTGGTAATTCACATGTCACTTATCTCCCCCCTCGGCGTATTCGCCGAGCAGGGAGAGGAGACGTAATCCATAGTTCTCTATGAGAACTGTGGATTACCGTAATGACTCGGCCGTTTTCAGCCCGTAATTTGCGCACTCCGGCCAATTTTTAGCCGTGTGAACATGGCCTAAGGGCCACATGTATGAAAACTGTCTAGGTCTAAAATTCACTCTGTTGTCCATAGCAACCAATCAGAGTGCCTCTTTCATTACATCTAGTGCTCTGGAAAAATGAGAGGGGAGCTCTGATTGGTTGCTATGGGCAACAAAGTGTGATTTTGACCTAGACCGTTTTCAAGGCCTTTAATGGCAGTGGTTGTGTAGGTATTGTATTTGAGAACTATGTTGCATTGTATGACAGTGTTTGGGTATAAACATTAAGGTAAATGTATAGATATTTATTTTAAAATTCTGAATATAAACAATACACAAACTATAAAAATGGGGTGATTGTGGGTGATGCAGAGGTGTCCACATAAGCAATACCACTACATGTGTAAATTGTTTAAGAGCAGCAGTTGTTCACGTTGCTAGAGAGTGTTGCATAAGACAAAAAACAGGGACTGAGCATAATGCATGCTCAGCTGTTGGTTGCTTGAGCCTACCAGATGGTTGTTAGACTTGTATAGGCAAATAGACATGTATCAGATGCAACAAATACCCGATCAAATGTGGCCATGGACCAAGTCAGATGTCAGTCTCTCAACGTAGAGTACAATGTGATCTAACAAAGTATTAAGCATGTGCTTAGAATGAACTGGCCGCTACGGATGTGTATATATATATATATATACATCCATATACTTACATAGTTAAGTCACATTATTATCACCACTTCATACTTTTGACAATGACAGCGTGTAGCTTATAGGTGCGACAGGCTTCCTGCACACATGTCCCTCAGGTTGTCATGGGTAGAAGGGACAATTTATCAGTTGAAAAAATGGATGATTATTGACTTTTGGCCCAAGGGTGGCAGTATTTTTGAAACTGTGCAGCTTTTGAACTGTTCACATGCTGCTGTGGTGAATGGGTATCTTGAGTGGACACATGGCACCATTGCATATAAGTGATATGGAAACTGTGGAGCACCACTTGCAACTGATGACAGGTGAAGATTGGCTACAAAGGTACGTAGACTACCATGCTACAGTGGAGCAGCTTACCACCAAAATGAATCAAGAGGCCGCTAGACGTGTGTAAAACAACAGTTTATCAATAGAATTTTAGCAGCATCCCAAAATAGTACATGAATAATAATAATAATGAGGGCACGCCAAATAGACCCGAATTGAGGTCTTCCATGCATCCAAATAAAAAATAAAAAAGGCAGCATTTCAAAAAACAAGGTAGTTTGTTAACCCAACAGCAGCAACGTTTCGGCTCTGAACAAAGCCTTTCTCAAGCTTGTTAATGGCTCTGTTCAGTTCCAAAACATTGCTGTTGTTGGGTTACCAAACTACCTTGTTTTTTGAAGTGCTGCCTTTTTTATTTTTTATTTAAGACAACAGTTCAGCAAACTTTAATCCCTAATGGGCTCCATAGTAGACAGACGGTCACTGCACCTCTGCTAAGGAAGTTTCATCAGCAAAAAAGACTTCAATTTTCACAGCAGTATAAAAATTGGGCTTCTGCTCACTGACAAAGGGTTGGTTTCTCTAAAGAGTCACATTTTTGTTTCATTGAACAGGTAGACATTGGCATGTCAGGAGAGAAACATCAAGGAACAAACACCCTGCAATCATTGCTGGAAGAATACAAGCTCTTGGCAGAGTTATGGTCAGGATAATGTGTTTGTGTCATTCTCTGGGCCCACTCATCCATGTGAAAAACCCTCTCAACTGATTTGGGTATGAATCTATCCTTGCAGATCACATACACCCATACATGCTGATTGTCTTACCTGGGACAGATGGAATCCACCAACAAGACAATGCAGAATGTCACATAGGTTGGGAGAGCATGACCAAGACTTCAAAGTACTTTACTGGTCCCCTAATTCTCCAGACTCCAACCCAATGGAGCGTTTGTGGGGGGTCACCTTGATTGTCGTGTTTAGTCCCCCATGCACCCTTCAGCAGCTGTGGGTATCCTGTGACAACCTACCAGGGCCTTATTGAGTCACTCCCAATTCATCTAGAACCTGCCCGTGCTGCACCTGAGGGTTACTCTGGATATCAGCTGTGATAAGTGACTCAACTGTGTATATACTTATTCATGCATGTGTGGAAGAATTGTTGCAGAGTGTTCTGCAATTACTAATCTGGATGGAACAGGTTTTCAGTTAAAGACATTCTTGCAATAAATTTGTCATGTTCATACAAAAAACAAAAACTAATCTACCGGAAAAATGTAGCTATACCAATAAAAACATAAACATCAAAATTACTCCTCAGACAGACAGCTGTAGATATCTAGTAGCTGAGATACAGAAATGTTCTGTCTAAGCTTAATATTTTAGGTTTTATTTCCTTCTCTCTGCTTCTTACTGTAAATGAACTTTCTAAGTGGCTGCTTAGTGGACAGGTTTGGTCTGGAGTAATTTAGGAACTATGCTGTGAGCTCTGAGCCTAACAGGCATCTTCCTTGCCGCTCACCCCACCAGTGGAGTAACAAGTAACCATGGGGCCCCAAAGCAAAACTTGGAATGTCCCCACCCAACAAAGAGCACCTTCGGCTGCATGTTAATTTCATGACATAATAAGCTCACAGCACAGTTATTTTGGTCCTCACTCTGTCTCCTTGTCTTAATTACCAGCAATGTGCATTTAAGGAGGTGTCTCATCAGAGATATTATCTTTCAAACATAGTCCTTGAGGTGATCCGCTTATTGCCCTGGGTCCTACTACTAGCATCTGACAACTGATTTTGCCAAGAAAAACCATGGCTAACCAGGTATTTGCGCTATAGGAACCACAATGTAGGAAAGAACATAGCTGCAATTCAGATTGATAGTAATTAAGGATGGGTCCAGCTTGTCCCCCCGGGGTTTTCAATGTTTACCCTGCCCTACAAGGGGGAAAAAAACAAGGCTTGTTTAAAAAAAAACTTCTTTTAAAATTCTACTGTCCCCTTTCCTTTAACCCCCAAAACTGTAAATGCCAAACCCCCTCTCAAAGTGGGAAAAAGGGCCCCATGCAAAATACTATGCCTTTAAAACCCCGGTTATTGCCCAAGGCCCCAAAAAAAACATTAGGTTTTAAAACTCAAAAAAGCTTTTGGGGGCTGGGGAGCTTGTAAAATCCTGCGACTAAGGGTCTTTTCCCCGGCTTCTTCTGTGTTTTCTTCCCCCCGAGTAAAAGGGGTTTTTTTTAAATTTTTCCCAGTGGGAAAAAATATCAAAACGCCAAAATAGTGTGGAAGGGGTTTAACCCCCAATTTCTTTTTCCCCATCCCAAAATAGCCCAAATAAACCCCCAGAAGGATTTTGGTTGGGTTTTGGCCCCCCTGGGAAATGCAGGGATCCCCCCCCGTTTAAAAGGGGGTTTTTCCACAAAAAAGGGAGGTTTTTTCCCCCTGCAAATTTGCCCTTTTTTAACCCCGGGTTAATTTCCCGGTTTATAAAGGAAATAGGCCCTTTGGCCCCCACAGGGTTTTTTTTTAATTTAGGGCCCCCCCAAAAATTTTAAGGGGGCATAAAAATTAGTATAGAAAGGTGGGGATTTTTGAACCTACTCTCCAGGGGTCATAAATTTAGGCCCAAATTCAAACGCTGTACAAAATTTTCCCGTCTCGGAAAAACCCCTTTGGGAAAATGGTATACCTGTTCCAAAACTGTAATGGGGCCCAGAAATGCCGTAGTGAAACCCATAAATATGTTTGCTTCGAAAAAAAGGGTTTTAAATGCGCCCCGGGGCCCCCACCCCAAAAACCCCCGAGAAAAAGGGGCTTTTCAAAGTGCCCGCAGCCTAAATTTTAAAGCGTCTGATAATGGCGTGCCCCGGGGGGGGTTTTTAAATGAAGTGAACGGGGGGTGCTCTGGGTATCGGCTGAAAAACGCCAATTTTTCTGGCCAAAACCCGTTCGTACATTTTGCCCCCTTTAAAGTTTTTCAAGTCCTAAAGAGTTTTTTACCCTTTTAGCCTGGGGAAAAACCATAGAAACAGGGCCTTTTCATGTCTAGGGAGTTTTGAACATAAACCAAAAGTTTTGATACTTGGAACTCCTATAGACGTGAATGGGGGAGAACTATGCAGGGCACCCAAACTTTAAGCCGGCATCAAAAGGGGAAATTTTAACCCCAAAAGGCAAAAAAACCCCTTTATAGCAGACTGTCAGCTAAATTAATTTTTCAAAAAAAAATTGGGGAAAAAATTTTTCCCCCAAAAGAGACAAAATTTGCCCCTATTCCCCCCCTAAAGGAACCCCCCCCGGGAGCTCCATCTCAGTTGTGGTATCTTTTTTTGCAGTATTCCGGCAGATACCACCAACACATTGCAAATTGCTATCCCATTGTACTCTTTTATTATTCCTATTTGCCACATGACACAGAATGTGTTTGTGTTGTGTTGGCTACTAGATGTACAAACCTATAGCTGGAATGTGCTGCATATTTTAGGTGACAGATTTGCATTAACATTGTTAAGTACTGGCTATATAAAGCAGACTAGAGACAATGCTGGACCTACACACTGAATATTTAGAGTGGGCAATGTCTAAAGGGTTATTCTAATTTTAGACAGGAAATGACATAAATGTCTGATAGATACGGGTCCCTCTGCCGTAAATGTATAAGATGGGAATTACCTTTCAAGTGTTGGTAGCACATATTCTGCACTTCTGACATAACATTTTTGAAACTTTGGTGATTTTTTTGTGCTTAATTAACGTCTTACTGAACTTTACTCTGTAAGGATGTTTTTAGCGAATTTGTTTCTCTACCTGCAGATACAGTACATTTTCAGAAACCTCTTTAGTCTCCCTAAAACACTTCAGTACAGAGAAGATGGGGGTGATGTGAGGTTTTTGGGGGACTAAGGAGGTTTCTGAAAATGCAGTTAAAGAAACAAATTCTCTAAAAAAAAAAGTCTTAAAGTTCAGTAAGAACTTATTTAGCAGAGAAGAAGCCAGTGTAGTTTCAAAAAATGCAGAATATGTGCTAACAACACTTAACCCCTTAAGCACCAAGCCTGAAAAGGTTTTAATGACCAGCTACATTTTTAAGTTTTTGCCTCCCTGAATTTCAACAGTCATAACTTTTTTATTTTTTCAGTGACGCAGTTCTATGGCGACTTATTTTATGCGGGAGAAGTTGTATTTTTTTGGGGATGTGGGGGCATAGTTTAAAAACATCCCAAAAAATCTACTTCCTCTTCTAAAACATAACTTTTATTAAATGTATATAAAATATCAATCAAAATGTATTTCACAGTATAGAAAGGACATCGAACCTCTCAAATACCAGGGTGTCCTGGCAAGTCTATCTTTCCCTGACAGACTCGCACCTACGCTCACCCTGAGCAGAAACGCCGCTCCTACAAGGGCGACCCCGCAAAATTGTCACCTAGTCTGCCCTATCTTAACACCTAAACTAGAAAATGCATTATAGGAAAAAAGACCAGACAACTTTTTGTAAGCAAATTAGCAGGAGAATCAAATAGATCTGAATAGTATGCTCATACTAACTTACAGAAAGTGGTTAATAGGTGCAAATACATATAAACTAACCTATTATGCAAAATTCCCCAAACACGTTTCATCTTACTCTCAGAGATTCTTCAGTGGGGTGATACAAAACAGAACAGAAGCCACAATTAATCAAAGGCTGCAAAAAGTGTACAGGAACCTTTCATATTTCCCCCAACACTAAGTCATTCTATTGAAAGGCC